>CAMZMU010000087.1:30802656-31169632 GCA_947311845.1 Poa pratensis
AATAACATTTAGCATCAAAACATGAATAAGAGATAGCTCTTGATAAAATATTTGCAAATTATTACTCATTAACAAGCTCATGAATCATGCAATTATATGTATCTTTTAAAATTAACTTTAACATCCCTTTTCCCAATCTTATAATAGCATCCAACATAATTCAACCCAAATTTCCAGTAGCTCTCTCATATATAAATGATAGTGTGGTGGTCTCACAAAATAAAAATCTAATCTAAACAAACAAAAGACGCTCCAAGTTTATGCGATAAAGTGTTTCGATCGAAAAACAGAAGTTAGACGTGTGCAAACCGAGAGTGTGTAGGTCCAGTGGGGTTGTCTTCACATCCCCAAGCTTATGGTCTTCACCATCCTTGGATAGCTCTTGGTGCATCTCCTCTAATCCCTGTGAAAAAACTTCAAAACACCGTTTCTCCCATTTCTTTTTCTGTGGGGCACATTAGTAGTGATAAACAAATAGATTTCTTGCTGCATATAATCCTTAGACAAAAATTCATATGGATGTCCAGAACATGTATAATGTTGTATGCCTACTCATAAACTCAATTGGATCAAAAAGATTCATGTTAAAAGTTCTAAGCATGCATCAAACAAAATGGGACAGAATCTGTCCAGAAAAACAGCAGCAGCAAAACGTATTTTTCTACCCTACTTAACTTTGTCGGAAAATTCCGAAAAATTCATGCATACAGAGGATGAAAAGTTGCCATTACAGTTTAAATATGAGCTCATTCGGAGTTACAGAATAAGAATTAAAAATCATACCGTGCACAGATTCGTGCAGGAATAATATCTCCGAACGCTATAAGCAACTTCTTCATACCAAAATGAGTAAAACTTGGCACTTTATTAAAAATTCCAGAATCTAAACTAAACACTAAGTCTCTTGTTACAGCAAGAGGACACAAAGAAAATCAAAATAAAAACAACCGGGTTGCCTCCCGTAAAGCGCTTTCTTTATAGCCATATAGCTAGGCTTCTTACTTGATGTTCATGAAGGTTGAAGCTCATGAGGGAACTTATACTTTGATGTGTCCCTCTTCCTTGGAAAGTGTTCATGCATAATACCAGGATCCCATGGTGTTCTCAAACCAATCAAAATAATAGTCAAGTTGAACCCTAGTTGAGAGAAAAACAAAACACAAAAGTAATAACAACGAAGTCTAACTTTCTTTCTATGCATTGGCATTTTGTATATGAATGAATCACCATAAATAGAAGTTTCCCAATGCATATTAACAATATTTACTTGCAGCATATAATTATTAGCATAAAGAGGGTTCTTATCACCTCCTCTTTCATAATAGTTGCAAGTAGTAGAAATAAATTCAACCATATAACCACAAGAATCATTCAACTTAGATAATTTAGGCACATAAAGAGGATTATTAAATTTATTATGGAATTCATTAGCATGCTTCCCTCTTTCAAAATAGTTAATAAGATCAATATCAAGTTTAATATCATGGTTGCAACAAAGATTTGGAACTAAAGATAATTGCAAACCACATAAGTATTTCTCAACATAAGCAAATTTCTCCTCTATGGTGTATTAGGAGAGTTCAAAACAAAGTAGGACTCTCATGAGTAAGAGTACTATCACAAACAGCAAGTATATCATTTTTATCCTCACATAATTTAGTAACAACTAAACATGGAGGTTTATCAATAAGCATAGGACCATCATCTAAAGCATTATCATATAGCATATTTAAGCAATACTCCTCATTATCATCAATAAGTTCACTAGTAGCATTAATAGAAAGTAAAGGAGCATTTTAGTTTCATCATAATAGCATGGGTTATCATATAGGACCATAGCATTTTCAGTTTCACACTCATCATAACATGGATTCTCATAAATAACAAAAGATTTTTGAGTTTGAGTGTTACTATCATTTGTTGATGGTGAAGTGGGAGATCCAACTCTTCCCCAAGCTTAGGTTGGAGCACATCCATTTTAATCTCCTCTTCACATACTTCCTCTTCCAAGCTTATGTTTTCATCATCCTCTTGGGGTTGCACGGGCATCCCCAAGCTTAGGTTCTTATCCTCCTCTTCCTGCAAAATGTTAGTGCTTTCCGTGGCAGCAAGAATTCTTTCTTTAACATAAACATTATCACTAAATTCTTTTTTGCAAATTTGGAGAATAATAGAAACTTGCCCTTTCATTTCACGAGCTACATGACTAGTTGCAAGAAATTTATCAAGAAGAGAGTCTATCTCATGGGCTCCAACATAAGCAATATATTTCTCAACTTGTTCTATATCAGGGCATAAACATTTATCTTCACGATAACAAGCAATTATAGGATCACTATTATACTTGCATTGATAGTGGGAATGTTTAACAACTCTTCTATTGCAACAAGTTATACCATGTAACTCACAAAACTGATTAGCTATTTTATGAAGAGCTTTAAGCAATTTACCCACTCTATTTCCCTCTTTGGTTGATTGATATTCAGAGTAGGCGTCATACATTTTAAAATAATCATTACCCATAGACATTCCAGAAAGTTTCTCCATTTTTTAATTTTTTTGGGTTTTTGATATATAAAACTGAAAGTAAAACTAATGAGAAACTCACAACCAAACAAGTTTAAAGGAACCTCCCCAAGCTTAGATGATTGCAAGATATAAAACAAGATAAAATAAATCTAAAGTCTAGTGCACACAAGAATAGAAACTTAAGCGCTACGCTCCCCGGCAACGGCGCCAGAAAAGTACTTGATAACCCCCAAGAGCAGGGGATCACTGTAGCACCTCTCAATGTGGAAGTAAGGTATCGATCCGCAGGAGCAAGAAGGAAAAGTTATCTATTCCCTACAACTAAAGTGTCACAAGTTTTAGTTGATTATGCACTAAACAAGTTTAAAGAACAAGATGGTTGATTTAATGGATGGAAGTTTAATGTAACAAAACAAGAATGTAAAAGTGTCCCAATCCTCTTCAATGCAAGAGGACAAGACAAAGGTTTTCTCTTATAGGAACAATGGACATGGGTTCATGGGTTCACTTAATCCTCTCTCTCTCATCTATGGTGATTATCATGTTATAGATAAAGTACACACAATTGTCATGTTTTAATGGTAGCTTTTATGACGGCTATATGTCCTAAAACACATAGTTGAAAGAAGTACTCATTTGTGTTGCTAGGTCACCCTCGTAAGGCTAGCGTGGTTGCTCTCACTCCCACATCATACTCTTCCTTTTTACCCCCAGATAAAGGATGTTGGGCTGTATTTCGCATGTCACTCAATACATATGCCGTGTCACATCGGCCATCCCGTACCTACATACATCATACTTCATAATGGACAATATTCTAAACACTAGTGCAATGATTCATAATTCGTGTGCATGACCACATCTCTCATCTATCCACACTTGGTGGTGTCAATCACCTCATGACAAGGATAAACAAGGCATTATGCATAAATCAAACCATCACATGCATCATAGAATATCTCCAAAGTATGACAAATCATAAAAGTCCAACACAACGGTAAATGTATAACAAATCATCTCATACCACAATATCCACCATAAGAATTACATAGATGACCGTAATCATGTTCAGCAGCTCATACGGTACTAATTAGTGAAGCTCAAAGAGAGGAGAGATACATAAGTTACCACCACAAACCCAAGTCCAGGGGGTGGACTACTCCCCCTTCATCATGGAGACGGTGGAGAAGTCGTTGGAGAAGATGGAGACCACCCCGGCAGCGCCCCGCCGGAGTTTTCCCCCTCCAATCTGCAGCTCCAGGTCTCTGTTTCGTGGTTTCTGTGTTTCGGCGGCGCTCCTTCCAGAGAACGTCGGGGGGCTATTTTTATAGGCATTTTTAGGTCAAGACTATGTCGGTGGAGCAAAGATCGACGGCCACGGAGCTCCGAGGGGGAAAAGAGGTGGGCCCACGCGGCCAGGTACAGGAGGCCACGTGGGACCCTCTATCTTCCAGCCTGTTGGGCTTCTGGTCTTCAATTTGAGCCCATTGCGTTCGTCTCGAAAATTCTGAACCGTGCTCTTTGGCCTTGCCCTTTTTGGAGTCCCGAAGCTCCCAGAAAGTCTGAAACACTAAAAAAGACGTTTTCTGGAAAACAGGGTTAATTCCAAATAAATGGGAAAACTATGAAATATTCCCAAAATCATTATAAAACATTGATATAACCCTTATATGATGCAAATATGATTGGAATAGAATTAAAATAATGCAAAGTTCATGTATGCATTTTACATGCATCAGTTAGTCCCAGAAAATGCATAAAAATGCTATGAAGTGTAAATAAAACATGTAGCAATTGGTATAATAACAGCATGGAACATCAAAAATTATAGATACGTTTGAGACGTATCAGATTACTCAGAGATTAATCGAGCTGCATGACCGTGAAGAGGTGATGTGGCGCCAGCGTTCGAGAATTCAGTTGCTTGCCGAGGGGGACAAGAACACCAGGTTTTTTCACCTTCGTGTGAGCAAGAGAAAGAAAAGAAATTGTATCAGTAAGCTCAAGCGCCCCGATGGTGCTATCACAGAAAATGATCAGGAGATGGATGAGTTAATGAGTAGCTTCTATGAAGACTTGTACCGATCTGAGGGGGTACATAACATGGAGGAGGTGATTGGTGTGGTTCTGGTGAAGGTTACAGAGCAGATGAATGATGACTTGCTTAAACCCTTCATGGAAAAGGAAGTTAAAGATGCCCTTTTCCAAATGTTTCCAACAAAGGCGCCTGGCCCAGATGGCTTCCCAGCTCATTTTTTCCAAACTCACTGGGAATTATGCAGGGAGGAGGTAATGTTGGCAGTGCTTCGTGTGCTGAAGGGGGAGGATAATATGGAGGAGATAAACCAGACTTTCATTGTCCTAATTCCAAAAGTGGTTAGCCCTGAGGAGTTGGGACAGTTCAGGCCTATCAGTCTATGCAATGTTATCTACAAGATCGCCTCAAAAGTGGTGGCAAATAGGCTAAAAGTGTGTCTTCCGGAGATTATCTCCGAAGAACAGTCGACTTTTGTCCTGGGATGTTTGATCACAGACAATATTATCACTGCGTATGAATGTCTTCATTTCATGAAGCGGAACCGGGCGAAGAAGAATCGTTTCTGTGCGCTGAAGCTTGATATGCGCAAGGCATATGACCGACTGGAGTGGCGGTACCTTGAGGCTGTCATGCTCAAATTGGGATTTCATAGATTGTGGGTGAAGATGGTGTTGAGGTTAGTCACTACGGTGTCCTTCCAGGTTTTGTTAAATGGAGGGAAGCTTCGACAATTTACACCCTCGAGGGGTGTGCGACAAGGGGACCCGATCTCCCCATATCTCTTTCTAATAGCAGCAGAGGGCCTCTCGTGCCTCTTAAAACACCACAGTTTTTCATCGGAGCTCCAAGGTTTAAAGGTTGCAGCGTCGGCACCGCCGGTAAGCCACCTATTGTTTGTTGATAACAGCCTGTTGCTATTTAAGGCAGATGTGTTGAGTGCAGGGAAAGTTCAGGAAATTTTGGACAAGTACTGTTTGGCTTCAGGCCAAAGAATTAACCGGGACAAATCTTCGATTTTCTTTAGCAAGAGATGCCCGGGTGAGATCAAGGATGCGGTCAAGGCTGTGCTAGATGTTCAGAACGAAACTCTGAATGAAAATACCTTGGGATGCCCTCTGATGTGGGGCGAGCCAAGGGAAGTGTTTTGAAATACTTGAAGGATCGTATATGGAGCAGGATACAGGGTTGGCTGGAGAGGTTACTGTCTGCGGGGGGCAAGGATGTTCTCATAAAATCTGTTGCCCAAGCAGTACCTATCTTCTCGATGGCTTGTTTTCTGCTGCCAACAGGGCTTTGCCTCCATATCAACTCGCTGTTGCGGAAGTTTTGGTGGGGATGCTGAGAGGGGGAAAGAAAAACATGTTGGGTCTCTTGGAGGGAAATGTGTAAACCCAAGAACATGCGGGGCTGGGGTTCAGAGATATTGAACTTTTTAACCTACCACTCCTAGCAAGACAAGGGTGGCGTATGCTGCAAAACCCTGCATCGTTGAGTGCTAGGGTTCTGAAGGCAGTTTACTATCCACAGTCGGAGCTACTGCAGGCCACTCTCGGATCATCACCATCCCAGGTGTGGAGAGCGATTCACGAGGGAGTACAAGTCCTAAAACAAGGACTGATCAGGCGTATTGGGACAGGTGAGACGACTGACCCATGCAATGATCAGTGGCTTCCCCGGGCTGGAATGTTGCGCCCCATCTCCTGCCTAAAGCCGGATCCACCGGCGCGGGTTCTGATTTCATTGAGGCCACGTCCGCTATGTGGGATAGAGAGAAACTACAGCAGTTTTTCCTACCAATGGATGTGGAAACCATTGTTCAGATTCCTCTTAGCCACCGCTGACAGGAGGATTTTTGGGCTTGGCATTATGATCGCAAGGGCGTCTTCACCGTGCGGTCAGCGTACAGAATGCTTCTGTGTACCAGGGAGAAGAGGGAGGCATGGCTGGAAGGCCATGCAGGTAGCTCAAACGCAGCTGCTGTTGAGAAGGAGTGGACCTCTCTTTGGCGTACTCAGGTTCCGTCAAAGGTTAAGGTCTTCTTGTGGAGGTTGGCGAAGATCTCACTGCCAACAAATGATGTTCGTAAGCATCAGAAGATGACAGAAAGCGACCAGTGCACTTTGTGTGGAGCGGCTGACTCCTGGAGGCATGCTCTACTGGACTGCACTATGTCGAGATGTGTTTGGGCGCTAGCTGATGCTGGCATAACGGAACATCTGAGCAGGTCGGAAGAAGTGGATGCACGACAGTGGCTTGCGAACATGATCGAGACACTTAGTCGTGAGGATCAGACTAGGGTTTTTGTCACCCTATGGGCTATTTGGCATGCCAGGAGGAAGGCCATCCATGAGCAGCAGTACCAAAGTCCGCTGTCGACTCACATGTTCGTGGAACGTTTCCTCGAGGATCTTGCTCAGAGTAGCGAGAGGAAGTCCAAGCAAGTGGTGCCGGCCGCTCCAAATCGTGCGGCACCAAGATGGATCCCCCCACCACCGGGGATGGTGAAGATAAATGTCGACGCTGTAGTGGGGAAGGCCCACGGCCAAGGATCGGTGGCAGCAGTGGCTCGATCGGAGGACGGCGTGTTCCTAGGCGCGTCGGCAATGGTGTTGGCTGACAAGTCCGACGATGAGACGCTAGAAGCCCTAGCATGCAGGGAGGCGATTGCCTTGGCGCATGACATCAACATCACGAGAGCGATGGTGGCGAGTGACTGCCTGTCTGTGATTCGTAGTCTGGAGACAGATAGCTGGGGGACCTATGCCCTAATCATCAGAGAAATAAAGGAGGAAAGGAGGAGGTTCGAGCTCCTGCCTTTCCGCCATGAGCGACGATCCTCAAATAAAGAAGCTCACGTGCTTGCGAGAAGTGTGGTACGTGATGACCCTGGTCACCGAGTGTGGCTGTCCGACCCGCCAGGGGGTTTATGCATTCCGTTGGTTGTTGAATACTATCTATATATAAAACAGCTCCCGTTCAGCGACCGCTCGCAATGCCCACGTCGACATGGGTACTATTCACCTACAGCAACAACAGTACGCGCACGACTCCGCGCCGTTGATCTTCGATCCGACGGTTCGTCTGGCCATTTTGCAAAAAAGACCCTGCATTCTCGGTAAATTGCAACTAGGTCCCTCGCCCTCATCCTCCTCTCCTCTTCCTCCTCCGCTCGGCCGAAAAACGCCGCCGTCGCCGACGCGAGACGCCGTCGCTGCAGGCCTCCCCAGACGAATCCAAGGACGCCACGAGCTCCGCCGTCCTCCCCTACATCTCTCTACCAACGGACGCAAGCCGGGAGACTCGGAATCGAGCGGATCGACCGCGCATCTTCTACGTCTTCGGCCGCCACGCATGCTCGCCGCCGGAGCTCCTCCGGCGACCCAAAAGGAGCAGCGCCGCCAGTTTATGGTCGCCCGCGTCCTCCCGCGTCGAACGCGCCCTCGCGCGCTGCCCCGCCCGCTCTCCTGCGACGAGGCCATGGTCAACATGACCTCTGTCGCCATTGTCGACGTCAGCAGATGACGTCATCACGAGCCCCACCTGTCAGCCTTTTAGTATTTTCTGAAAATGATTTCGATAATTATTAAATCCCTGACAGTGGGCCCGGTTGTCAGTAGTTTTATATTTTCCAGAATTCCAGATTTTGATTTAAACTTTGGAAATTCATAACTAATTCATTTTAAATCAGAAAAATATAATTAATATACCAAAATGTGCAGAGAAATGTAATATGTCTACTTATATTAATTTCATGCATGTTTAACGAATTTTAATCAAGTTTATTTAAACTTCCATATAATAAAAATGTTCAAAAAATCAATAATATTGAAGCTATCCATCGGAAAAAATATGAATAACAAATCCAAACGGTCAGAAAAATAAATACTATCTATTTATGTCAAAAAACAAACATGTTTTCGGGAAAATATTAATAACATATCCAAACGGTCAAAAAAATAAATGCTAGCTATTTATAGCAAAAAAACAAACATGTTTTAATATTCCAATTTGGCAAGTATTTCTAGAAAAATCCAAATGCACTTCCTCTAAATATATGACGGTAAATTTACTAGGTGCTCAAAAAATGCATTTCCTAATTACGGACTCAAATTGAACATTTCGATTTGGTAATTATTTGGATGCAATCTAAATGAACTGACTCTAATTATGGAACTCAATTCAATAAATATGCATTTCCACTCAATATGGACATAAATTAAATATTAATGAAAAAAGAATTTTAGCATCTCAAATCGCTAGATATTTGGAGATACACCACACGACAAATTCCAGCAAATTTGAACATTTCGAATCCCGACGATTGCGGAATTAATTGATAACCATGTCTAAACATGCAAATAAGCTTCTAATTCTTTGTGTTCTCTCAAACATCCATCATTTTTATATGAAATTGCTTGCAATTCACTAACATACTTTTTTCTTCAACTTGAGGAAGAGACCTCGCCTGCCTCCTTCAATCCAACATCCTCTACAGTATTCCGAATATTTTTCTACAGTTTGTAATATGTATTGCCTAAAGTCAATAAAACCACTATTCTTTTTTGTTGCATATTCAATACTTCATAGTGTCTACGAACTGGCTGCAGATAATAGTAGCTTAAAGCTTCCGTAGTTCTGTGCAGAAGTGAAAGCTATTAGTTTTCTTCTTTTTTTGATATGAATATTTCCCCTCAATTATGCAGTTACAACTCTTTTCCATTTTATGCTCATTTTAATTGAGTCAACATGACAAAGGAGTTTGAGGTAATTATGCATCTAATTTTTGTGCTCCTTTATCTACTCGGTAAACAAATTTTTTGCATCTCTGCAAATTATTATTTTATTCATGATGAGAGATGTTCGATGAAAGTCCTACCAGTCTGCAGGGGAAATTTATTCCTTTTTGTGCAATATTTGTTTTATAAGCTGAAAGAAATTCCTTTCATGCTAATTATGATGTTTACCAAAAAGATGCTGGAAATGAAGTTTTGTCTTATTAGACACTTTATATAGCTGAACCAAATTTTATCACGGAAGGTCTGAATTCAGTGGCTCTTTCTAATCCGGCTTCGACGGTGCTGTAATACCTGGGCTGACAGTGATGAACAATGATTTTTTCCGACGGGTTAACGGACGGCCGCGGCGTGTCGCCGCGCTGAGTTATTTGTTATATGAAATTGCTTGCAGTTCACTAACATACTTTTTTCTTCAACTTGAGAAATAGACCTCGCCTGCCTCCTTCAATCCAACCTCCTCTACAGTATTCCGAATATTTTCCTCTGAAAAAATATGAAAAATATATTAACAAGATCATAAAAATAAATGCTGGCTATTTATGGCATATGATCAAATTTTAAATTTGAATATTTCAAACTTTCAAATGCCTTTCAAATCTGATCACTTTACAAACGTAAAAAAACAAATTTGAAAAACTTCCCAATTTGAACTTTTTTTGAAATTTTGAACAATTTTTAAACATAAGCTCTCTTTGCATTTCAATAATTTTTAAATTTGCACAATTTTCAATAACTTTAAATATATCCATCTAAAAAATATGAAAAATATATCAACATGATCACAAAAATAAATGCTAACTATTTATGGCATATGATCAGATTTCAAATTTAAATATTTCAAACTTTCAGATGCCTTTCAAATCTGATCATTTTACAAACGTAAAAAAAATCAAATTTGAAAAAACTTCCCGATTTGAACATTTTTCGAAATCTGAACAATTTTTAAACATAGGCTCTCTTTGCATTTCAACAATTTTCAAATTTGCACAATTTTCTTACAAAGTATATTATCCATTAAAACAAAAAACATACAATACATTAAATTTACCACGAAGGGCGCGGCGTGCCGACGCGCCGATTTCAACTAGTTCTAATAAAGTGTGTGTGATTCTCAAAAAAAAATTGTAGGAGAATACAGCATTCTGAACAGATCACAAGGACATTTGATGGTACAGATTTCAGGATCATCTAGACCCGGGTTCCAAATTGCATTTCCGCTCTTTCTTTTCTTTCTTCGTCACGAAGGAAAACTGAGAAAGGTTGTTGTAAAAAAAAAAACTAAGAAAGGTTGTTTCCTCTTCGCCGTGGAAAGATCTAGGCCTGTCATGTCGCGCCAGCTCCCCCCGATGCTCTCCGTGCCGGAGAAGAAGACGGCCGCCGCCGAGCTCTTCCGCGACCGCCACTTCTTCAACTCCCCCTTCTTCGCCGATCTGCGCGACGCCCGCGCGTCCCTCTCCGTCCAAAGCCCCCAAACCGAGCCCCCCTCGTCCAGCCGCGCCCTCCTCCTCCGCTACCACCGCCTCCTCTACTCCGCGCGCGATGATCCCTGCGCCTTCGATGACAACCTAGCCTTCACTTGGCACGACGCCTTCAGGCCCAACCTCAAGCACACGTCCGCGCTCCTCCGGTTCGAGAAGGCGGCCATCGTGTTCAACGTCGGCGCGGCCTCCTCGAGGATCGCGGCGGCCGTGGACCGGGCGGCCGAGGGCGGGGTCAAGGCGGCGTGCGGGGAGTTCCAGCGCGCCGCGGGGGCATTCCGGGCGGTGGGGGAGATGATGGAGGGGCAAGAGGGGACGGTGGATATGAGCCCGGAGTCCGCGGCGATGCTGGAGCGCTCATGCTCGCGCAGGCGCAGGAGTGCTGCTTCGAGCGCGCTCTCGCGGCCGGAACGTCGCCGGCCGCGTGCTCCAAGGTGGCCAGGCAGGTGAGATTGCTGTGTGCTTCTTCTTCCCTAATGGCATTGCATTTGTACGTGTCTGTCGCCCTTTGAGGGTTTTGATTTGACTGTAAACAAGTTCTAGATCTGTATAGATATAGTGTAAAGTGTAAACCATTGAGAGTTCTAGGAGAATGGTCTGCTACAAGGTCTCCCTATCTCTCCCGTGTCCCACGCAGGCTAGGTTTTGATTCGGATTAATGTTTTCACTAACTTAGATTAGTAGATGAAATATCCCACAAAATTGCTTTATCATTGCCATGGCGATATAATTTTGAGTTTCAGACTTCAAGATCATCTTGTCTGAAATACAAATTAATGTTCAAGAGTATACATCTACCAATAAGAGAAGACAAGGAAGACATAAAACCAATGCTGAAGAAAGTCGAAAAGAAGTTCAGGGTACCGCAAAACTAGGAAAACTGTCATGAATGTTACCTTGCATGTCTCAGCTCCTAACTTGGCTTACAATCTTGTTGTAGCTATTGAATCGAAATAAGCAAACTTTTTAACTAGTTCAAACCAACCAATCAAGTCTGAACACCTAGTACTGATTGCAGATTGGTGAAGGGTTCATCTATTTTCCCTCGGATCTTGAGATTAAAAAAACTACAAGCAGTGAAGGTTTCTGAATGAAATTAGGGCTCGTTTGGCACCCATCATTTCATTTGGCACATCATTTCATTTCATTTGGAAAGTGAAATGACAATGTTAGGGATAGGAATTGGCATAACATACAATAGGTATTTGCTAGAATTCCAAATGAAATGACATGTCCAATTCCATGACAGCCAAACAGGTTAGATATAGAATCGCAAATGAATTCCATGATTCCGGCTTGAAATGATGGGTGCCTGGTTACGACCAATCCGTCATACCTGTGCTGTTCTACTGTGGCTTAGGGAGGATCACAGGTATAGGTATTGTAGAGGGGAGTTAGGTCGATACTTGTTGGCAAACTGGTATTATGGTAGTAGCCGCTTCACTGCTGGTAGGTCTACCCCCACATAACAGTTGCAAAGTGGATTGTGGGTTCCAAAGTAAGCTTCAGCACCTGCTTGTAGTTTTTTTTGGGACCCATTTCAATCTGTTTTTATTTCTTGTTTGGCTGTTACTTTTGGTTGGGTTTTCTCCTGTTTTTAGTCTTTTCCTTTTGCTGTGTGGTTTTGCATCATTTCATGCCTTCTTCTAACACGAATTAACACACATTTGAGTGTGTGTCGAGAGAGTTCCAATGCAGGTTGCACAAGCAAGATTTGTCTCTCTTATTTAAGAATACCTACATGATTGCAAGATTGGTGTGATTAGCCTGGCAGATATTTGTGTCATGATGTCACATTAGCGTTCCATGAGAAAAGTGCTGGAGTATGTTTCTTGGATTAGCAAACACTGTCTGAAAGAGTATTTTTGTCATACGCTATAAATGTATGAGGATATCAGTAGGGTCATAAGCTTAAGGATTTAAAGTAAAGGTTTATATTCAGTATGACCTCTTTCTATCATGTTACTGGTGTGGCAAAGACAATAGTACATATATTTTGCAACGCTGAACATTTACTTCTGTTCTAAAACATTAAAAAATGACATAAGAAAATATTATAACCTTTTGCCTCTGGCTTTATGCAGGCTGCCTTGTACTACGAAGAAGCTTATGCTGCACTGATTAACCCTCCACTACAGAACCACTTTGAACGATCATGGTTATCTCACATCCAGTTGAAGGCTGCTCAGTTCAATGCAGAAGCTTGTTATAGGTATGCTATGGAACTGCATGAGAAGATGGAAATTGGCGAGGAGATAGCTCGACTGCAGGTTGTGATTAACGCAGTTGCTGATGCAAAGAGAACCGCCAGGGGAGCCCCTGGACCCCTTTACGATTCTGTTTCCAGGCTAGAACAAGATATGAACCGGAACTTGGAGAGGGCAGTGAATGAGAACAACCGCATCTATCTTATGCGAATCCCAGCAGTCAAATCGTTGTCTCCTTTGCCATCAGCTTCGCTTGTCCGATCTGCTTCCACGAGTGAGGTCTTAGATGCAAAGACAGAAACTGGCATTCAGTCTTCATGAATGCCTTGACGGTATGAGATAATGGAATGACATGCGTTATGCGCTGCTGTTTTTGCATTGTGAAAATTGTGTCTATATTGTAGCTAGAGTGGCAGTTGGCTTATCAAGCCAGGACCATTCTCGTTGTTATGTGAATTGCTCACTAGTCTCCTGCTGCTGGAATTAACCCGGGGTTCTGTCTATACTCCATTTGTGCCGCAATGAAGTGGTCATCTGCATAATCCATTCCTGGGCTCCTTTGATTCATAAGATTGTTAAAATATTTGTTTATAATTGAAACGCTACGATTTTTGTTTTGTTCGGATGCCGTTTGATCCATGGGATTATATCCCATAGTAAAAATTCCATAGGAATTTTGTAGTGTAAATTTCATTGAAAAATAACATGAGGTCTAACCTCATGAAAAATTTCCTCACCACAATAGAGAAAATTCCTCTTTCCCTATGATTCAGTTAGACATGCCATTCCAATTATATAGGTTTCCTATTCCTACATTTTTTCTTATATCCTATGAATCAATAAGTGGCTCCTTTTTTTGAATTTTCCACCACATATATTAGGTCAGCAGGCCGGCTTATTAAAACCCTTCCAGTCCCTTTTGGTACCCTGGGTAGGGAAAGAGTGCGTCACCAACCTGCTGCCTTTAATCAATGTTTACACTTGCATCATTTGCCAGAAAGGGCAAAATAAAATCAGGAGGGACATCACACCACAGAGTCGGTGGATTATCCCTACCGAACCTAGCTAGCTCACGAGCTACACAATTCGATTCCCTATTACAGTGTAGAACCGTGACCTTACCAAAGTCAAGCACCAAGTCACGACACTCCTCTAAAATAGGGCCTGCACTGAAGATAAAGGCATCCCAGAATTAAAAGCTTCGACAACTGCATTACTGTCAGTTTGCACAACAAGGTTATGGCAAGCCAAGCGCTTAGCTACGAGGAGTCCTTCTCTTAGTGCAACAGCTTCGGCCATCTCAGCATCAAAGACATTCGAAAGCTTCTTGCAAAAAGCACCGACGAAGGATCCAGTGTCATCTCGCACTACCGCACCAATTCGACCAACCTCCAGGAAAGAGGCATCAACGCTCAGCATTTGATGATTAGGGGGTGGTTTAGTCCACGTACCTTGCTTTTTGATCATAGTTCCTTTCTTGTTAACCCGAGCAAAATTCATTGCAATCGCTTGTATAGAAAGAGCTGTCCTTTTTGCATTCATGACATTCTCCTCCTTCATAATTTGTCTACGCTGCCACCACAAATACAAACAGGTGACAGAGAATACATCAGAAAGAAGCACTGGATCCATGTATGTCTTGTTTTAGCATCTGTGTATAGTTTGTCCGTTGTGTGTAAAATTAAATGACACCCAATGTGTTCCGTTACAGGATGTGTGAACACCAACATGACGGGACAATTTCTTGGCAGAACTGATTTATCCTGAGCCATTTGCACCGTGGATCAAAGAGACACTACGTAGTTTTGGATCCACAAGTGCTATTGCCAAAACAAAATGAACTGTAAAAAAAAGGTTGAAGGGAAGGAAAATTTCCTACAAAATAGTGCAAATAAATCTTTTGTTATAGGAATTCCAAAGGATTTTAATCGTATGAATCAAAAGGCTTTTATAGCAAAAAAAAAAATGCTAAGGATCTATATCTACAAAAGTTCTACACAATTCTTTTGAGTCCGCCCACAGGGTAGTGCAAAGTTCTCGACATTTCCGAGCCCGGGCGGAAGAAACAAAACGAAACGAAAGCATCCACCTTGCCCAGAAATACTACGCAACTCTCTCGCCGCCTTCTCTATCCGTTCCTCCGCCTCTCGTTGCCCAGCTCCTATCCGACACTCCTCTCCCGCGCGCCCACCACCTGTTCGACCCGACTCGGCCCCCAACACACACACACGCTCCACATTCCATTCGCCACGATGGCGACGACGACCAGCGCGGCCATGGCGCCTCCCTCCACCTCCACCTCCTCCGTCCTCTTCCTCCGCCGGCTCCCCTGCCCCGCTGCCCGGCTGCTGCCCCGCGCCTCGCGCCTCCGCACCGCGCGCCTGCAGGTCTCCCTCACCAGCGACGTCTCCTCCGCCTCCGACGTGGCCGAGGAGGAGGCCGAGCACGCGCCCAAGGTCGGCAAGCGCGTGCGCGTCACGGCGCCGCTCCGCGTCTACCACGTCGTCAAGGCGCCCGACCTGGACATCCAGGGCATGGAGGGCGTCATCAAGCAGTACGTCGGCGTCTGGAAGGGGAAGCGCATCACCGCCAACTTCCCCTTCAAGGTGGAGTTCCAGCTCACCGTCGACACCCAGCCCAAGCCCGTCAAGTTCTTCGTCCACCTGCGGGAGGACGAGTTCGAGTACATCGGGGATGAATAAGACCACTTCACCTCTGTCTGTACCTGTACATGGCCAAGTAAGCGGGGCGCCTTCCTTGTTATATACAACAATAATGATGGCCGCAGTACGTGTATCCGTGTGTATATTGTTCCGGTGTGCGGTGAGAGGGATGAAGGCTGAAAGGGTAGGAGTTAGGAACGCATAGAGGGAAGTAAGCTGATTGCTTGCTTTTGTGCGCTTGTTCCTGTCCCCCACTTCAACATCTATTTTTTCAGATGTGGGGAATTGTTCGGATGATGATCCATAGCTATAACATAATTTTTCTCTTCCTTGCTGCCTATGCTTGCTGATTGTTCCAAAAACTTCTCTTTATCTGATTGATATAGTCTTATTGTTGCTACTAGGAATACATATCATTTGTCTATTGAATCTAGACTACTTTATAATTAAGACAACATATATTTTTAATTTACAAGGGAAGTCGGTTAGGCATCAAGTAACCTTGTTTCTGGCATTATGATTAATATTCAGAGACGAGATTTTTTTTCCTTCTCTTCCCTTTTACTTCACAAAAAGACCACGTAGTATATCATTTTGTTCTCAGTTGAATACCTTTGAGCTCTGTTACGTTGAACTTGAATGGATAAATCTCTTCTGAATTTTGTTGATCTACGTTCTGCCGAATCATTGGAACCACCAAATTATCATATTATTATTGCAAGAACATTCTAAAGCATAACTTATGACTTGTAGTGAACAAACTGCTAAGACTCTAAGCTAGGTTCTTGGCCGATCCTGAAATTTAGTTCTCTTCCAAATTCCATTCATCCACAAGCTATAGTATTCTATGTAGTGGAATGTTCAGAGTAAACTCATAGAAATTTTTATCAGCTCATACTTCCACATCGAACAACAAGGAAAAGTAGCACATATGGAAGATTTACGTCAATATTCTTCTTTGAGAAATATATAATGTACCTAGTTATAAACTAACTCTGAGGCACCCTACTACTTGGTGGCTTCTTATAGAGAGAAGACAACCTGAAGGCACCGAGCAGAGGCTAAGCCTCAAATGTGGGTGGGCAGAGTCGGCTCGCACTGCTAGTTATAGCATGAAAGCGCTTGATTCTGTAAACTAACCCTTGTGTGGCAAGTAGTATTCATTTAGCAATCAGCTTAAGGATTCGTGCTCCTGGTTCCATTTTTCATGTTCTAGGCAAGCTAACCTAATTGCATTTATAAATTAGATTTTGTTTTAAATTTCTGATATTGTGTATAGCCTAAGCTGGTATAGGCCACAATGGTACATGTGAACCATTTTCTTCACTGTATAGTTTGGACCATTTCTTAATGTTTTTATTTCTGAGCAGGAACGTGATATATATGTGGGATACCTTGGGGTGTTTTTTTTCCGAGAAGGGGTCGTTAGTTGTATATAGAATCAATCAATGGGACTACATAATTATAGGAGTTATGATGGCAAAATCTACTTCTCTAAGACATTTATGTTTATAGAGTTAACAATTCCCGGTACCCACAAATTATAGTGCACCAAAAAGGGTGCTTGGATTCGTTCATGGTGCAAGTGTTATAATGGTCAAATATGAACCTTCTGATTATCTAATGCTACCTAACAACAAAATATGATGGAGGGTTTTGGGAATTGATAGCTTACCTAGAACAGAATTACTTTGACTCCCTTACACCGTTCATTAATAACCCATATCATGGCCAGAACAGAGGATTGGATTCACAAAACTTTCTGGGTAAGATGTGAATGTTGAATGTACCGAAGTTAGACTTACAATCTTGAGTTGTGCATGACTGATGAATGTGCTGAATTTTGGCATTTAAAAACTTGTTCATGTCTTTTTCATAACATTCAAGAAAATCACCATTCTTTACAAAAGAAACTGTTTAGGCTTGAATATAGTGAAGGAAAAGCGAGCCAAAGCCAAGTTGATACCTTGCTCTGGATTGCTTATTTTCATTTCATAAACATGGTAATTAGTCAGAACCATCTTATTCAGTAGGAACCGTAAAACATTTATTCACTAGGTATGTTCGAGCAAATCCTATTCAGTAGCGGTACATTTATATTGTTGAAAGGATAATGCAGAATGTGGGGCAATTAAACTTCAGGTTGTACATTTAGCACACCCTTATATTCTGAGCTTCTATGGAATTGCATCGATCTTGTATAGCAGTTTATTTAGAGTTGAATTAACTGCAGCATGTACATTTACAATCCATCTTCTGTACATTTACAGTCCACCATTTGTGGAGTAAGGTAGGTAGCCACAACTGATACTGCGAGACATAATTCATTCCATTATGCACCTCGGGTTTTCAGTCTCATGATGCTCCTGTGCACTAGATGGCATTATAGAGAGTTTCTCGCAGATACAAAGGATCTCAGCACTGATCATATCTTCCTCATAAGGAGCTGACAAATCAATTTACTCTACACAGATTCATTATCCTTTTTTCATGAAACAAGCATAATCCCGTGAACACATTCCAAATAATTCCAAAGACGATATGTTGTATCCTCTCTTTACTTTGTATACTTTATGTTTGCAAACTAGTATAATCAGTCTTCTTCTTTCTGAATCTGCATATCTATCATAATTGTGCATAGATACAGAGCTCCGACTCTTCTGAACTTCGGTTTCCCTTTATGCACAGTTTTGCTGGCTCAGTTTTTAGCCAGTTAACCTCGTTTAAGTTTCAAAACAATATATCCTATGACTTGTTCTGGCTCAGTTGTTATGCAGTTAATCTCAGTTGCTGGCTCAGTTGTAAAACAGCAGCAGTGTTTTTTCACTCTGAACACCTGGTTTTGTTGACACGTCTAGCATTATTGTTTGCAGAATACACCGAACTCGAATGAAGAGGCCTCCAAAAACCTCGAACCAGTTTATTAACTCATACATTCCCTATGCATCCTGCCTGTGTGTGTCTGTGTATTGCGCAATTCTGCTGCCAGTTGCCATCTAATTCAGCTTGATTAAACCCCTTTCATGACGTTTGCTACTGAAATTGGCTGACTTCTCATTTGCTGCCTTTGGATAGGATTGCACGCCTGGCTTAACCGTAAGTAGATATGCCATGGATTTCCATGAGCCACTCAAACCTTGAGACCATGAGACATCAACTTCGCTTTTTTTTGGTTAGTCTGAAGAGAACAGTCACCTCTGTTTCCTTTTGTTTTTGTTTTTACTTTTCATTTATTCAGTTTGCATGTTTTCTTTTGCTTGCGTTGCGTCGCTATTCTTTGTTACCAGACGTTTTGGTGTGGCTCTCCCAAACGCTATGCTGCTTTCAAAAAACGAGAGAGCAACGGTCAACTTTTAAGCCCCCTAGGGTATATTTTAGCTTTGGATTCTATTTACCTTTGCTCTGGAGTCTCGGGCAGATTTGTTACCGTGCATCTCCCTCTGCCCTGCCCAGTTCCACTTGAAGAACCGGCAAGCCAACACCAAGTCAGCAAATTCATTCGAACTTACCATTCTTTTTTTGCGATAAAAACTTCCCGATCTATTCATCAACTGTCAAGGTAGTACAAAGAACGCAAGAAGTAACCAAAATTACATCCAGATTCGTAGACCACTTAGCAACAACTACAAGCACTAGAACAAGCCGAAGGCGCGCCGCTGTCATCGCCCCTCCATCACCGGAGCCGGGCAAAAATTGTTGTAGTAGACAGTCGGGAAGTCGTTGTGCTAAGGCCCCACAGGACCAGCGCATCAGAACAGCAACCATCGCCGATGAAGAGAAGCGTAGATCAGAATGATCCAAACTGTAGACATACGAACAAAGACGACCGAAGACCGGATCCAATCGAATCCACCGAAGACAAACACCGACCGAATCCCACGAGATCCGCTGAAGACGCACCTCCACACGCCCTCCAACGACGCTAGATGCGCTACCGGAACGGGGGCTAGACGGGAGAATCTTATTCCATTTTTAGAGAGCCGCCGCCGCTTCATCTTCCTAAATAGGACACACAACCTAACCAAACACAAAAAAACATATGAGAACGGAGCCCTTCCGCCAGTAAGGACCGGGATCCACCACGCCAGCATGGCCTAAGGCCACGGAGGCGAGATGGATCGGCGGCGGCGTCGGCAGGAGGCAGGAAAACACTCGCCGCCTTGAGTAGCTAGCCCTCGTACGAAGCGGTATGTTCCATTCGAACTTACATTCACTGCGGGTGGTCCCGTTACAAATCATGAGTGCCACCCTGGGACACCACCCTGACCAAGAAGAACAGCGGCAGCGGGGGGTGGGATCGAATCAACGGCTAACTGCTCCTTGCTGGGCGGACACACAGTTAATGACCTGATGATGTACAACAGTACGTACGTCCGAGGGCTGCTCACGTGCCCACCATTTCTCACACCGGTCACGTGAGTACGTGACACTACCTGACCCCCACCACCACCTGGCCCTGGTGCAAATTGCTCAATTAATTACTCTGTCGCTGATCCGATCGGATCGGATCGGATCATCAAAAGTGACCAAGTGATTAGAGATTTAGAGCTCGAAGCATGGCGTGGCCGCCAGCATGCGTGCACCTGCTCCGGTGGTCTCCAACGGTCGGCTGCTCCCGGCGTTCGAAAAGAAAACAAGTTTTACTGATGAGCAAGATAGATGCAACGGTCGGCTCCTTCTGGCGGCTGACGGCAAAAGGATTCCCCGGAGTTCGTGCGTGCGTGTGTGCTGCATGCGCCTCGTAGCCGTTGCGGCGTTTGAATCTCGGCGGCGTGTACCTGACGCCCGGGTCCCAGCCAGTGACGGCCAGAGCTTTCTCCGGAGTATTACGTGGCAGTCCACACCAAGTTTGACTCCACATTTTGCGTGCGAAAGGTGACCCCAAAATCTTGACCTTCGAGTGACATTTATCTGTTTATGATGAACTCACCAATATGTTGACCTGCAGTATAGTAGTGATGTTAATCTGTTATAGTACAAATGTGACGGGATGATGAGCTAATCAGAGCCAGGAAGCCAGGCCCCACCCGAGCTTCCTCCAACGGACACCTCCATGCTCCATGGAACACTTTCCTCGTGGACCAGGACCACGAACCAAAAGAGCACCCGCAACGCCAGGTTCACCCAACGTCACGCACGCACACATCTCGGGCACGCGAACAAAATCCGCGAGGGAGGATTTCAAATCTCACCTCACTACGGTACTAACACGAAGCGCGACGCGCACGGATCACATAACCAATTCCCCGATCACTCCTCCCCAAGCACTGCATAAATACCAGCTCCACACGTTCCAACTCCAGCCTTCCATTCCCTCCCTTCCACCCCGAACTGAATCATCTGGTCCGCCACCATGGGGCTCTGTTTCAGCAAGAAGCAGCAGGAGAAGGCGCCGTCACCGCCGGCCGCTGAGCAGCAGCCAAGCGCGGTGGCCGGTGCCAAGGCCAAGAAGCCGAGCAAGGTCGCCGCCTCGGCGGTCACCGAGGCCAAGAAGACGCCGCAGCCAAAGAGGGCGTCCAATGCGGAGGAGTCCGCCGCGGCGGGCGGCAAGAAGGCGGCCCCGATCGTCGTGAAGGAGGAGGCGAGGCCGGCGGTGGCGGCTGTGGCCAAGGGGCCCGCGCCGGTGCGGACGTCGAGCTGCACCAAGGAGGAGGTGGACGCCATCCTGATCCAGTGCGGGCGCCTCAGCCGGAGCTCGTCCGGGACCGGGATGGCGGCGGCGTCCGGCGAGACTCGGAGGCATTCCGGGTCCAAGAGGAGCTGCGACCTCGATAGGGATGAGGAGGGCGACTGGGAGAGGCTCCCTGTGTCCAGGCCGTCGCCGCACCGGGGCTCGCCGCAGAGGAAGCGTTCGGGCAGCCGGGAGAGGACCGGCGGCGGGAGCGGGAGCCGGAGCCGGAGGTCGAGCCGATCGCCCGGGCGGCGTGGCGAGGGCGCGAGCTCCGGCGGCGCGAGGCAGCAGCCGCAGCCGGGGAAGATGGTCTCCGTGCCGGCGAGGGAGAAGGGGCGAGCGCCGTCGCCCGCAGCCGCGGCCGGGAAGAGGTGCGCGTCTCCGCGGTCGAGCTCGCCTGCGAGGGTGGCAGCGGCGGGGAACGAGAATGCTGTTGGAGGGGGGCTGAAGACGGCGGCGCAAACGCCGTCGCTGAGCCGGAGCTCGTCCAGGAAGGCCGAGCAGTCGCCGCACCGGCGCAGCCCCATGGCCGAGATCGACGAGAATTCCCTCCGCAACAACAACAGTAGCACCAATGCCAAGCCTCTCAAGGTAAGCAAATCGCCGATTTTAAAGCCCGTTCTTTTACAGTTCGACATCTACCATCGCATTAAGCCGCTCATAATCTTTGAAATTGCGACAGAAATCGGCGGAGATTACCGTTGTCACGGCGACCAGGAATACCACGGAGCGTGCAAAGGAGCAGAGCTCTCAGAAGGAGACCATGGTTGTGGCGTCAGAGACTAGAGCACCTTCGTCGAAGACCACCACCGGGACGCGCACGGTGAGCATCGTGGCCGAGAACACCAACCCGAGGTCAGGTTGCCGGTCTCGCCGGGCGTCACGCGACTTCGAGCGCGACCCCAACCTGTACGCCACCCATCTGCTCGAGGACATCCAGAACTACCACACCGCCACTGCGGCGGCCTCGCCGCCGTCGTTCACGCTGCCGGCCTGCGTCTCCAAGGCGCAATCCATCGTCGACGCCGTGGCCGACCTCAACTCCTCATCATCGGAGAGCCTCGCCTGCAAGCCTGGCCGGAGCGCGGACGACAAGGGCTCTGTCAACGCCGCGGCGGTCGACGGGGACGGCCTCGTCGAGCCGAGCGTGCACAAGTACGTGTCGGTGCGGGACATCCGTGGCCTTGGGGAAACCGAGCTTCAGGAGTCCGCGGGGAGCAACTCTCTCTCCGGCAACGTGTGGACGCCGTCGTGCGAGTCCACGGACCGGACGTGGAGCACGTCGCGGTCGTCCAACAACGGCGACGAGGTCGTCGAGCAGCCTCGGCAGAGCAAGCAGAGGCCTGCTGCCCAGCTGGAGCCTAGCGTCCGGCCGCGTGCTGGCAGCTCTGGTGTCAACGCTCACCGCGGACGCAGTGCTCATCGTGGCAGTGGCAGCGGCACCGTGGCCGGCGGCCGATCGGGTGTCCGTGGCGTCGCATCGGCGAGCTCGTAGTGAAGGAGATGGCGTATGGATTTGTTGTTCTCTGCGTTGCTAGTGGCAAGACGGATTGCTGCTTTCACATTCAGAGATTTCAAATTTGTTTTGTGTTATAGGTTGTTTGGCGATACATTGTTCAGATGTATCCGTGCTCTGAGATTAGCAATGTACCGTGTTTTCTATCTGCTTGTTAGCATTTGTTTGTGTGAAAAAACTTGTATCTCTGTTCAGGCCCAGCCTATTGATTTGATGACCACTCTGGGTTCTATGGATTATATCGAAGGCTCCACACAGGGAACTTCACATTTTGGTTTGCAACACAAATGGCAGAAAGTTGTGTCCGAAAAAAATCATTCACAGTTTGCTTGTCAGTCCAACAGAACAATTTTGTTATTCAAAAGGCCGTCGTCATTTCCATAGATCACTACTTCTCTGTCATCCACACAGGGGCGGATCCAGGGGGTGCTAGCAGGGTCAGACGGTCAGACCCCCCAATGGTTCGCCCCCCTCAAGATATTGCAGCGCATGCTAGTAGTATTAGTACGTACTAATGGCCGTAGAAAGTATTTGCTTACTTAGTATTTAGGCCCAAATTTAGCACTATCAGCGGTCAAGTACACGGACTGGAGCCCAACAACAACAAGCAGCCCATCGACTCATGTTTACCATGGATCCTAGGACGCATAGGAAGCCTGGAAGTCTTTTCCTTTCCAGTTTGCCCCTCAATTAGATCGATCTCGGTTATTTCTAGTGCGGCGGCCTCCGCTCGCTGGCTCTGTTGTTCACCTCGAAGGGCGCCGGCCAGTAGGAGATGTAAACTGGGAACACGGACACAGGTCGCTACTATCATGCTAGGCTGCTAGCCGCTTCCGTGGAGCTATGTCGCCAAGCACTTCATCGATCAGGTACGCAGGTTACCGCTGGTAGCTAGTTTTGTTTATAGATTTATGACCTAGCAGTATAGTTAATCAGTATACTTAACATGTACTATGAAAATTGAATAATTAGTTTATAGTTAGATGTTCCTTAGAAACGAACTAAGAGCTTGCCCTCTGTATCCTCAATTTCTTTGTTGGTCCAAAATTGTTTAAAATATGAGTTAGTTGGCACTTATGAAATTTTTGTTGTGATTGATGGTTCAGAATATGAGTTTATTAGTACATTTATACCATAAATATTTCACATTCAATTAGCCTCAAGATGTATAGAAATAACGATATCTTCCATGGAAAATATCAAAAACTCTAGTGACTAAGCATTTCAATCTATATTGTTTTTGAGTTTTCAACCCGCCCCCCCATGTTCAATTCCTGGCTCCGCCCCTGTATACTGATACACATCCAGCGCTTAGTTTGGTAGAAAAAAATGTTTGCAGGTTCACCGTTGAACAAGTTTATCGCAGAGGAGCTGGGTGGTTATCTTTTCTTGGCGACATTAATGGAACGTATATGTGTTTTTGGGTTGTCCGACATTAGATTAGACAGTAACTAGCAATTAGACAATAACTAGCGAATAGATAAGTGGTATATCGATAGAGTCACAAAGCTTTCATAGCTCAGTTGGTTAGAGCACCCGTTTAGTAAGCGGGAGGTCTTGAGTTCAACTCTCAATGAAAGCATTTATAATTTTATCTTTTTGATTTTTTGTAAGTTGGTATTCAGACTTTTCACACCCAATCGCAAAACAACAACAACAAAAAATGTGCATGACTTGTTTTTTTAGTTGTTTGGTGGCTCAATCTGTATGCCACTGAATTCCATTTTTTTAGTTCGTATGCAACTGAATTCTGAATTGAAACTTCTGCCCCTACTGCATTGCGTCTGACTGAGACTAAGCAAAAGAAAACGCATCACATTTGTTGGCGAAAAACATGATAACTTAGAACGAAAGGCATCACAATGCTAGGCTGACGCACGTACAGGAGGACTCAGCATCAGCAGGTAGGCACGCACTTCTTGCACCTAATGACGCACCTGGTGGCCGGCGGGACGCGAGCGAGGCGTGACCGCGCCGTGTAACACCTCTTGACGCAGATCACCTTCCTCCGCCTGCACGCCGCCGCGGGAACGCACTTCGCCGTCGCCGGCGTGCCTCTCCAGGAACCCAGTCCTTGTCTGCCCCTGATGATGATCAGCTTTGCCTCGTTTGCCGCGGCCCGCCAGCCGGTCTCGAAGTCCTGCTGTTGCATGAGGGCGTTTGCCGGCTGCTCACGGTCGACGACGGCGGCCGGAGTGCTGGTGATGGTGCCGCTCTCTCGGGCGGCGGGCGCGAGCGGAATCACCATCAACATCAAGAAAGCCGTCTTCATTGCTACGTGAGAGTAACTTGAACTAGAAACTAGGAGTCAATTTAGATGTTCGAAGAGAGAGGAAGGAAAGGGTTTGGCAATATGCTATTGTGCGTGAGTTACCTACTAATCTGGTGCATCCTTGCAGTTGCAGGGGGAATCAGTCATCAGTTTCATATGCTAGCAACAAGCGGTTGAGTAAACGAAGTGTGCGGCGTGCGCCTTGAGTACGTGAAGGCTTCTAGCGTTGAGTTGGATTTCTTTTTAATCATAGTATTACGCATATTCCTAAATTAACTAGCTTTTTTTTACGTGGAACACTCATATCTTCGCTGGAATCCATGAGTGTGTCACACTTATATGGTGTCACACTTCTCACCATTTGCATAACAAACGTCACCACAATTATTTCCGATCCAATCGTCCTTCAAAAAGTTTTGATAAACATGACGATATCGAGTTGTTGGCGAAGGATAATTTAATTAAACGAAAATGGATAGGGTGTAAGAAATGTGTTTTCTGTTATACGGATGAGTCTGTTGAACACTTACTTATATCATGTCCCTTTGTGCATGATATTTGGCGTTTGATACATTTACCTTCAACAAAACCCCCTCTAGTATAGCAAACTTGTTTGGGAATTGCCTAAGTGGATAGATAAGAGGTCTAAAGAGCTTATTAGGATTGGCGTTGCGGCTATTCTATGGGCTATTTGGAACTGTCGCGACGACATTATCTTTAACAAGATAACATCTACTCATTATTTGCAGGTTATGAACAAGGCGACCTACTAGATCCACATGTGGTCATTTCTTCTCCCTGCGGAGCAGCGTGGTCTACCGGATGTAGTCGCATGATGATGGTCGTACGGGCTATCTTCTCCCAGGGTGGGTGGCGACATCATAAGAGACTAGATGGATAGAGCTTTTTTGAGTGCTTGACTTTTGTATCCACTTTGAGTGATCCATGAATTGTAGACTTAATAATACTTTAAACCATTAAATAATTGCGGTGCTTGTGTGCATCATTTTGATGCAGAGCATGGGGATCCGCACCCTTTTTTCTAAAAAAAATAGAGTTGGTGAAACCAAACCGGAGTATGTGCATCGCCCCGCCCCTAGGCCCTAGCTCCACCCTTCTCTCATCCCACACCCTATAGTCTCTAACAATTTGTCTAAATTATTGGATAACAAATCTTATCTTAAAAATGGCTAAAAAAATCACTACATCGTCTCAACAAACTCACTGCGTCCCCATCCTCTCGTGATCTATCTCATCATCCCATGTTGCTTTAGTTTTTCGGTTCGCAAGTTCGTCGCCCCCTCCTATAATGAATGTTAGAGAAAAAAATAAGAAACCCGCGTCAAATGGGGAGGGTTTGGTGAAGAAAAAAACCAGCGGGTCTGCTTATCGAGTAAAATCCAAACGTGTCGGATCTAGCGGAGGCGGGTATGGGGGTGCCAAACCCGTACCCTTTAACCGGCAGACCCGGGGACCCCACCTGTCATTGAGTAATGAGTACTGCAGAGGAGCCCTATCTTTCCTTAGCCCCACGCGGCCCCACCTGTCAATCTGTCATCTATGACACAAACCCTATCTCACCAAATCCCCAGCCCAGCGCCGCACCCGCACACATTTCCTCTTCCTCCCAAGGCCGACTCCCCAGCCCCCGCCGCTCCTGGCGTCCTGCCGTCATGCGCCGCCCCACCCCTCCTGCGTCGCTCCTACACCATGATGGCGTGGAACAACACGTTCGCTGGGAGACCCCAAGTGTAACATTTGATGTAATTTAGTAGCAAATTTTCCCTTGATTACAAAATCAAGATTATCAATCCAGTAGGATTTGGAGAAGGCTTCGGAAAGGTGTCAACGGCGCTGTTTACAATAATTGACGTGGACCTACGCACAGCCAAACAAACTACCTTGCCCCAACGAAACAGAGAGGTTGTCAATCTCTCCGGCTTGCTGAACACAAAGAATTAAATGTATGTGTGTAAAATATTATGAAAGCAAAAATGACCAGCGAGCAAAATGACTTAAAAAAGCTATTAGAACGGTTGTAACAATATAGGAAAATAGGACCGGGATCCACAGTTCACTAGTGGCGTCTCTCCAAAAGATAATCATGTTGGGTAAACAAATTACAGGGAGGCAATTGACAAACATGGACGCAACACAATACTATCATGACACAAAGTTCACCGTTTCATTTAATATGGGCATTACAACAAAATACATAGACCGTTATCCAACTGCATCTATGACTAATAATCCACCCCGAGATCACTATCCAGCATGTCACCCGGAAGTATTAAGTCGCAAGCAACAGATAATTGCAATAAGCATGGTGCGTAATTGATAACCCCCAAGAGCAGGGGATCACTGTAGCACCTCTCAATGTGGAAGTGGGGTATCGATCCGCAGGAGCAAGAAGGAAAAGTTATCTATTCCCTACAACTAAAGTGTCACAAGTTTTAGTTGATTATGCACTAAACAAGTTTAAAGAACAAGATGGTTGATTTAATGGATGGAAGTTTAATGTAACAAAACAAGAATGTAAAAGTGTCCCAATCCTCTTCAATGCAAGAGGACAAGACAAAGGTTTTCTTTTATAAGAACAATGGACATGGGTTCATGGGTTCACTCAATCCTCTCTCCCATCTATAGTGATTATCATGTTATAGATAAAAAGTACACACAATCGTCATGCTTTAATGGTAAACTTCTATGACGGCTACATGTCCTAAAACACATAGTTGAAAGAAAATAATCATTTGTGTTGCTAGGTCACCCTCGTAAGGCTAGCGTGGTTTGTTGTCACTCCCACATCATACTTCTTCCTTTTTACCCCCAGATAAAGAATGTTGGTCGACATTACTGTCACTTAATGCCTATGCCTTCTGTCACTAGGCCACTCTCTACCCACATACATCATACTTCTTAATGGACAATATTGTAAACACTAGTGTAATGATTCATATTTCGTGTGCATGACCACATCTCTCTCATCTATCCACACTTGGTGGTGTCAATCACCTCATGACAAGGATAAACAAGGCATTGTGCATAAATCAAACCATCACATGTATCATAGAATATCTCCAAAGTATGACAAACCATAGAAATCCAACATGACGGTAAATGCATAACATAATATCATCTCATACCACAATATCCACCATAGGAATTACAAAGATAGTTCCATAATCATGCAAGGCACATCATATGGACTTCAACAATGATCATACATAAAGAGATTGGATCAAGTTACCACCACAAACCCAAAGTCCAGGGGGTGGACTACTCCCTCTTCATCATGGAGACGGTGGAGAAGTCGTTGGAGAAGATGGAGACCATGCCGGCAGCGCCCCGCCGGAGTTTTCCCCTTCAATCTGCAACTCCAGGTCTCTGTTTCGTGGTTTCTGTGTTTCTGCGACGCTCCTTTCCGAAGGGCGTCGGGGACTATTTTTATAGTCGGTTTTAGGTCAAGACGGAGTCGTGGGCGAAAAGATCGACAGCAACGGAGCCTCGAGGCTCCAGATGGTGGGTCCCACGCGGCCAGATTCCTTGGCCGCGTGGGCCACCCTCTTTTGGGCCTCGGGCCTCCGCTTGTTCGCTTCCTTCGCTCCCAAGTCTTCTTCCTTCCAAAAACTGATGCTCGCAAATTTCCAGGTCATTTGGACGTCGTTTGGGTCCCTGAAACATTAAAATATGGAAAATAGGGTTTTCTGCCTACGCAGGGTTAATTCCATAAAAATAGGAAAATCATGAAATATTACAAAAATCATTATAAAACATTGATATAACCCTTATATGATGCAAATATGATTGGAATATAATTAATATAGTGCAAAGTTCATGTATGTATTTTACATGCATCAGTAATGTACGTAATGTAAACAACATAAAGCAATAAACACCGCTGTTTTATCCCTAGTAGCAACAACACATCTCAAGTCTTAATCGTTTCTGTCAACTCGAGCTCAGACAAGAGAGGCATGAACCCACTATCTAGCATAAATACCCTCTCTAAGATACTAGCAATTATTTCGGCCAAAGCATCCACAAGCATCAGAGAGCATGCAAGATCATAAATAAAACATATGATAAACAATCTGAACAATAATGTCATGACTCCATAATTCATCGGATCCCCGCAAACACAACATGTAGCATTACATAAAGATGATCTTAATCATGTAGGCAGCTCATAAGATCTAAACAATTGAGCACAAAGGAGAAGAGACAACCATCTAGGTACTGCCATGGACCCGTAGTCCCGTGGTGGACTACTCACACATCACTCCGGAGGCAGACATGGTGGTGTCGATGCCTCCGGTGACGATCTCCCCTCCGGCAAGGTGCCGGGAAGAGCTTCAGAACCCTCCCGATCTAGGGTTGGCGACGGCGGTGGCCTCGGAACTTTTCTGGAAAATATGATCGGGGATCGAGGGTTTTCAGGATGAAGACAATTTATAGGCGAAAGGGCAACTCGGGGAGACGCCCGAGGGCGCCAGGTGGGCCCCAGGCGCGGTCAACCCTTTGACCACGCCTGGGTGGCGTCTGGGGCCTGTGGGCCCCCCTGCAGGTCCCCTTCGGGTGCAGTCTTTGTTTCCATGTAAAAATAATTCCATTAAATTTTCAGGCGATTCGGAGAAACTTCCCCGACTAGCTTTTCTGAAACAAAAAGACAGCAGAAAACTGGAACTGGCACTGGGCATCTTGTCAATAAGTTAGTTCCATAAAATATGCCAAAATGATATAAAAATATTATAAAAACATGTGGCAATGTTATATAACAAGCATGGAACAATAAAAAATTATAGATACGTTTGAGACGTATCACGCCACCGCTCCTCCTCCGCCCGTCCTGCGACGCCGCTCCTGGCCGCCTGCGCCTCCGTGCGCCGCCCCACCCGCGCCGCTCCTCCGCCGACCGTCCTGCTCCGCCGCTCCTGAGGGCCATGGCGTCCGAGCCCGTCAAGCCGGACGAGGGGAGCGACTCTCTCTCGAGGGTCCGCTCCACCAAGAGGATGAGCCCACGCCGCCGCCGCCTCGAGATGAGACGGACCCGATACCGCCGACGGGAAGCGGAGCACCGCCTAGATGTGTATTGCTAATGTGAAATGATGTTGTGTATTGCTGTGAAAATGATGACATGTATTGCCTATTGCTGCTGTGAATTGCTGTGAAATGATGATGTTTTGCTGCTGTGAAATGCTAACATGTCAAATACCCGTCGAGTCCCCAAACCCGTCGGGTCGCCGGCGGGTATTGGGGCGGGAGGCGGGGGCAGGTATGGGGTGCCAACCCCCGGCCCTGAACCCGACGGGTGCCATCCAGAGCCTAGCGCCTCCGAACAGACCCGAAAGTTGGGCCGGATACATTTTCGGGCAGTCTGGACAGATGGGCGTTCCGTTGGGGCCATTTTTCTGTCCGGACCCCGTAGGGCTGTTCAGGCGCTTTCGGGGCTGGTCTAAAGGAAACTGCTATATCGCGCTCATTGGCGGCGCGGGAGGTTCCCGCTGCCTGCAGCGCCCACCAAATGGGCTGCAATGACGCGGCCCATAACAGGTGATTTTTTATTTTCTATTTTGCTATTTTATTTTTTACCAGAATTAAAAGGAAGTAAAAAAGAACGAACAAGAAAAAACAGTTTTTAAATTTTGAAAATTTATTGAATATGAACAAACTTTGAATTTGAATAATTTTTTAGTATGATTTTTTTCGAAAATGAATAAATTTTAAATTTGAAAATTTTCAAATTTGAACAAAATTTGAATTTGAACAGTTTTCGAAAATGAACAATTTTCGAATTTAAACAAATTTAGAAAATAATTAAAAATAAACAATTTTTAATTTTGAACAATTTTTTAATCTGAACAAAATTTTAATTCGAACTCTTTCGAATTTGAATTTTTCGAAAGAAAAATGAAAATAAGAAACAAAAAGGAAAACAAAAGAAAAAGAAAAACGGAAAAAGAAAACGAAAATGAAAAAAAACAGAGAAGGGAAAGAAAAAATCGCCAACTGGGCCGGCCCATCTGGGGACTCCTTCAGGCGGCGGAAGCTTTCCGCACCGCAAATGGGCGATATATAGCATTCAGCTAACCATACCGGCCGGCAAATCCTATTTGCCGCCTTTAGCGGCAAATCGGACTCACGTCGCACACCCGCCTGCAGCCTACGCCTCACCGTGGGTCGGGCCCACCATCGCGCGGAGCAAGGAGGAAGACGAACACCATGCCCCCACGCACAGCACTCACCGACGACGGGGACGACGCGGCTGGCCGCGGCGTCGCCGGCGGAGGCGAGGAAGGAACTTAACGAAGGGGTGCGGGTGCGGGTGGGGTGGGGTGGTCGCCGGAGCTCGCCAAAGGTCGGGGGGGGGGCTTAGAGGGAAGGCCGGGGCGGCGGTGGACCGGCGGAGGCCGCGGGTCGAGCAGGGCGGGGCGCCGAGGCGACGCGGGTGGCGGCAGTAGGCGGCAACGGCCGGTGGTGGCGACGGGGGAGCGATGGAAAGAGGAGGCGGATCGGGGGCCGGGGCGGAGGAAGAATAAGATGGAATAGAGAGGGAGGAGGAAGAAGGTGTGCGGCGCGAGCGAGTTCTGCCGCACAGAACGGCAAATAGGAGGACCCAATACCGGCCAGTTTGAGCTATTGACTGATTTCGCTTACATGGGCCGGGCTTGATTGCTCGTGCGGAAGAGGCACCAAGCACACGCCGGCCCGCGCGCACCAGCTGGCGGGCCCCTGCCGTCTAACCCAAGCCGTCGCTCGCCGTCGCCTTTCCTCCTCGCCTTCCCCACCAAGCTAAACCCTCGCTCTCCTCGTCGAATCAGCCCCCTCCATGAAACCCTAAGACCACCCTGCTCCTCAATCCGCCATCCCCCTCTCCGATGCAGGCGTTCGTGCGCCTCTCCTCCGCCGCCGCCTCCAGAAGGGGTAAGCAACCGAGCCTCAAATGGGGCCTATACTTGGGTTGAATCAAATGCGCCTCGTTCCGGCGGCGCGTTACTCTGTTCGAGCTGATGATGTTTTGTTCCGATTATCCCTTTCCTCTCCAGTGATTTCGGGCGTGTCTGGCGCGGTCGCAAGGCCGTGGTACCGGACATGGCGAGGGAAGGCACACGCGGCGCCGCTGTCTTCTCAGGACCCACCCAAGGGCCAGAAGAAGAGGGAATCGCTATCGAAGAAAGAAAGGAAGGCCAGGATAGAGGAGTTTGTTGAGATGTACGTGGCCTTAGCTAAGTAGCAATTTGCGATTGTTATTCCTTGGCTTCAATTATGATAATTTTAGCTGATTTTGCGTCTGAGAATTGTCATTTTTGTGCTGTTTCACTGGTTGCATTTTGAGAACTAGAAACCAATAGGATAAATGTAGCAGAACTTCTGTATAATCTGTAGTATAAAATTCTGGTCAAAAGTGTCGATTGATATGGAATAGCTTCTGCTTTGTCTCTGATCCAGTGATACCCACTAATCTTACATTGGGTACTTCTGTTTAGTGCAGTTATCAGGCATCAAATGATGGTAAATTTCCGAGTATCACTATGATTCGTCAACATGTTGGAGGGGGTCATTACACAGTGAGGGATGTACTCCTGGAAGTAAAGTACAATCAGATAAAGTTTCCATTTGATAAGTCTAAGGTAGCCCAGCCTCATGAGACAGATGAATGTGCTGAGCAATCAAGTCCCCAGGAGGAGAGTGGAGACAGTTCATTCAACACCCAAAGCTTCAATGGAAAACAAGATGAAGATGGCACACTCCCCTCCCAGAAAGATTCTGCTGCTGGCACTGTTGTAATGAAAAACGTACACTCTTTTTTTCACCTTTATTTTCCAACTGTTCTGTGGGCGCTTTATTTCAGCTTAACGTTTCCATGGTGCAATTGGAAACATGATTCTAACACTGTCCTGGATGTCTTTATTTTCATATGCCTGATAATATTTTGTCCTGCAGAATGAACCAGGGAGATCTCTAGAGTCACAAGGCTCTTCGCAATACAATGGAGAGATTGGAGTTACCAAACAAATTCTGCACCCTGCAGACGCAGATGACTCAATTGTATCAGAACAAGCAGAAATTGACGGCACAAAGGTTGTAATGCTGTGCATTCCAAAAGTTCTCCTAATACCATTATTCTGTACACACACAAGATTTTGCAGCTATTTTTCTCAATGTTATCATACATATTCAGACTGAAGGTTCCATATCTTTTGGCCTGAATTATAATCAGGCAAAGATGCAGTTGGATGACTCTAAGGCAGCTCAGCTACACGAGACAGCTGAATGTGCTGATCAATTAAGGCCCAAGGAGGTGAGTGCAAACAGTTCGTTCAACCCTCAATACTTCAGTGGAAAACAGGATCAAGATGACACCCTCCTTTCCCAGAAAGATTCTGCTACCGGCACGGTAATCATGGAAAACATACACTCCTTGTTCTCTTCTAGTTTCAACTATTCCTCTGCCGTGTTTTCTTACACTTCAATGTTTCAATGGGGCAACTGGAAACATGATTCGAACAATACTTGGGTTTCTTTATTTTCATATGCCTAATATTATGTTGTCCTGCAGAATGAACCACATAGATCTCTAGAATCACAAGAATCCTCTCATTACGATGGAGAAACTAAAATTGTCAATCAAGATTTGTGTACTGCAGATGCAAATGACCCCACTGTCTCAAAACAAGCAGAAATTGACAGCATGAAGGTTCTAATGTTATGCCCTTCAAATATTCTCCCAAGACCGTTATTTTGTATGTTGACAACATATTTTAGCCATTTTCCTCAAAATTACGGTGCATATGCAGATTGAAGCTCCCATACCTTTGGAACTAGAGACTAAATCAGACTCTGAGAATCGTCAAGGGGAAACCGAAGTTAACAAGTTGCATGTGAACAATGTGGAAAATTTCCAGAATCCAAGTGAACCAACCGTATCCGATCAAACTGAAAGTGGCAAGGTGATCAAGGGAAATGTACTTGACAGGTATTTTCTGTTACATGCTAAATGGCTAAATGCTTATATTGATAATAGTGATTACATCAAATGTATCAGCAAATCATTTCTTATACATTATTATGATAAATGTGCTTGCATCCGATTGAGTTTTCAGTATTATCTATAGCTGGGCAATGGGACAGTATAGTCACCTTTTACTTGTCAGAGCTGGGATTACCTTTTACTTGTCAGAGCTGGTATTCCTCCAATTTATATCATCCTGTTGCGAAATCCTATCAGTTCTGGTCACTGAGAAAATAGTCCATGTTATCAAGCATCGCGAACTTGTGACTTGATAATTTTGCCCAGAAACTTCAGTTGATCCGAACCAGCTTAGGATTCAGGTGGCTGGACCTGTGATTCCGAGAGCACTTCCCAGCATAATACTACCAGGAAACAACTAAAAACAGAGCCACAGGCACTCTGGGAACTGCGCTGGGACATATTTAACATCCCTACTTGGGTTTCAGAATGCTAGGAACATATTACTTCACTTCTTTTGTGTTGAAACTCCTCTAACCGCTGAATTTGACCAATTTCTATTTCAGATACCTGCTGAGCATGGTTAATTTACAGTTTGACCAAGTCATTTGATTGAAAAGCTCAACCCCCATATTATATTCACTATATGTGCACTAGCTTTGTATAAAAATCGTAAATTGTTTCCATTCGTGAGTTGCTTGGCTATAAATGGAATGTGTTACTGGATTGCATTATTGATTACAATTTGCTTGATACAAACATGCTGGATATTTCAGTTCTTTTTGTATACGTAAATGCTGGATGTCCTGTTCATATTTTGTCTCTCTTTATGCTGCGCAGAGAAGAGAACCCAGAGAACCCCGAGGTTGAGCAGCAGGGATCAGCCAAGACAGGTCTCTTAGGGAGCCTGAAATCACTTGCTTCTGGGATCAGAAACTTCTGGAGAAATCTGTAAATTTGTCTCTTTTGGCTCTAAGCTAGCACACGTGAGGTCCCCTTGTTTGTCATTTCGTGAGCCTGGAGCAGCTTGTGAAGCTTTGTGAAGGCTACAGAGTTAATGATCCAATTGCCCCTTGTTTAGCATTTTTCGAGCCAGAAGAAAACTGTAAAGTTTTAGTTTTACGCTATCGAGCATTAGTCTGATTCCCGCCGTGTCATGTTTATCCTAAGCTAAGATAAGAGCATATTTCAGTGTATCCAGTATCGAAAAGCAGGTCATAATGCTTATTGGCGACATGACGGTGTCTTTGCTTTGCTTCTTGTCGTAAGTCATGAGGCAGAATATAGCATAATCAGTTTCCCAGGCTTGACTTTTCGTGGATAGAAACCTAATTGCTGGAAACAATTGAGTGCTTCTTTCGATTGTAGGATTTTTCAAAGTAATTTGTGAGGGTCTGAATCTGAGGAAGTTTTTTTATGGAAGCCCTTTGGATTGTAGGATTAGGGTTACCAAATTCCTGTTGAACCCATTCATACATGAGATTAAACCTTGTTTTAACTTTTCTTTGAGACACTTTCATTTATCTATCTACTCCCTACCCTCGATCCTCTAAAATCCATGTGTGTTTTTCTTTTAACCGGGACTCCGGGGGAGGCTCCAAAGGGCCTAGATACTGTCATTCATAATAGCGGTGCCAGACTTGGATCTTTCTCCAAGGGGTGCAGTTATCCGAGCAGCCTGGCAGGATGATCTGGCGCTGGACGTCTGATGCCCTTGTTCCTTGGGGCGGTAGATCAAGATCTTGGAAGTTCAATTGGGAAGACTTGGTCACCAGCTAGGGTGAAATTCTTCGTGTGGTTGGCTTGTTTGGATCGTTGCTGGACAGGTGAGAGACTAGAACCTCGAGAACTACCGCATCAAGCCAACTGCCCAATGTGCGACCAGGCGGCGGAATCGATGACCCATGTCGGATGATCTGGCATGAGGTGCTTTCCTAGATACGATTGACGTCTAGGCCGCCGGTTGTGGACGATTTCGTGGATTGGTAGTCGTTGGTACTCAACTCCACCCCGACTTGCTGCGTAAGGGCATCTCTTTGGTGATCATGCTCACGACATGGTGGATTTGTAAGCATCAGAACGCGATTGTCTTCGACAATACACATCCCTCAGTTAGCTCTTTGATGGGGAAACCATCAAGACTGAGGCTCATTCTTGGGTGAGCGTGGAGCCCCGCGGTCTCGCACATCTTCTCCCCTAGTTTAGGTCGTTAGGTTGAGTTGTATGGTGTGGGGTGACTTCTCTATAGACTTGTAAATAACTCTTCTATCAATCAATGCATCGAAACGCAATGCTTTTTGCATTTTCGCGAAAATAATAGCGGTGCCAGACCATCTTACAATAGGGTCCGTGAGAAAGCAGACTATTACAACACAGACCCTAGAAACTGCAACAAGGACCCTATAGAAATAGTCCTTGGGATGAAACAGATTTCTCGGGAAAACTACAGAAATAGTCCTTTGAAAAACGCAAGTAAATGCTATCGATCCTACGCGCTTGAGTCTAACAAATATGGAGTAGATGTTCAAATTTGTAGGGAAATGAAGCATATGATTCCAGTTCAAAGCAATTTAGTCAGCTACATTCTCTTGATCCAAAGACAATACATTAGAAGAAGAAAAATAAGGATTGGAATTCTATAAAACTTTATAAATTCCTATAATCCAAAGAGGACCTAACCGAAACTCCTGCAAAATCCAAAGAAGCCATGAGTTTCAGTTGAATCCTGTGTTCAGCCATTTCTCACCCAGTCAGCAAGGCCTCCCTCCACTTGTCTTCATGGCCTGACCGTGACCGTGGACGCCAACTCAGCCTCCGTGCGGCGCACCCTTCAGACCGGCACAAGGCGCTGGAAGAGGAAGACAAAAAGAACACCAAGAGGCAGCAAAGCCCCCAAAGCAAGGAGAAGGCTTCCTTCCAGTCCAATCAAGCCAAGCGCCAGGGGTCATGGGGATCGTGGAGACGTGGGTGCGCGAGAAGCCCATCCGCACCTTCCTCGCCCGCCTAACCAGCCAGTCGGCCGCCGCCTCCACCACCACCTCATCCGCGGCGGCCGACGGCGAGACCGGCGTCGGCCGCGGCGCAGCCGATGGAGGCATACCGCAGCTCTCCTCCATCGCCAACTCCGTCGTCGCCCGCTGCGCAGGGTATGGCCTCCCGAACCGCAAATTCACTCCGGTAGGGGGATAGAGGGGGAGATAGACGTTTGATTGAAGTAACCTACTGCTTGCTCTTCTCCTCGAATAGTTCATACATAGCAAAATCGTTTTGAAATCACAGCGCACCTGTTGCTGATAGCTTGCCCCAAATTCGGTCGATTTGTCCGACTTTCATAACTAGCATAATGGTTTTGGTGTATGACCATTGACTTTCTTCACATGAATCGGGTACACCTGTATTTTGTACTTCCCCACGTTGCTAGCCTGCACATCAATTGATAAATTATGCATTGGGTAAGACCCGGCGTTCTATGAAAGGAATGGAGGAAGCAGCATACGAAAAGAATTGAGTAACCTAATCAAAATTCAGGTGCTATCTAAAATTAGCTCATATAGAATTCTGTAACTTTAAAGACATAACATGACCCTATGTCCTCTCAAGTTTTTCCAGTCATACGGTTTTATTCATACAAGCATCTACTTCAGTTACTCTCAAAATGCTTAGTTCTGAAGTGAAGTGCTTAGTTTCCTCCGTTTTACGATTTCAGGATTCTTGCTCTTGCAACTGAAAACTTGCAGCAAAGTTTTGAGGCCGATTTCCCAGATAATCATAAGGAACCCAATACATATGCAAGAGAGCTATTAGAGTACTGCTGCCACAAAGCTCTTCATGAAGTAACAACACGTCCAGACTATTTGGCTGATAAGGATCTTCGTCGTTTAATGTTCGATATGATGCTTGCATGGGAAAACCCAGGTGCTGAGGATGAATTGATAGAAAATGTGAGAGATCTCATTGCTGTACTTGGTCATAAGATGCCATTTTCTCTTTTCTTTTAACCAAAAATATATAAATGCTCTCTCGTCTGTATTTTCTGAAGAGAAAAGTCAGCCTATTGATTTAATTTATGAAATTCGTCACTTTTTCTAATTTTATCTTGATGGCCAGGATACTTTGCGTAATGCCGTGGAGATTGAAGATGAAGATGAGGGATCAATTTTCTATGCAAGTTCCACAAGTTTAGCTGTTCAAGTTAGTTCCTTTTTGCGAAACATCATTTTTTTTGCCAGGATCATATTGCTTTCATGTGCGAACACATGTTGATCTAATGTTGTTCACTTTTAGGTCAATGAAATGAAGACAGTTGGGTTAAGTGCTTTTAAACGAATAGCGCCTTCGTGCCCAATAATAGCCGACTTGGTTACTGTCCACAATCTGTTTGATGCACTAACATGTTCATCTGGTGGCCGGTTACACTATTTCGTATACGACAAGTATCTCAAAAGTTTAGACCGGTAAGAGTTACAATTGTACATATCATCAAAGTCCATATGTATTTGCCCTGCCTTTTGTAAATGTCTTTATGGAATTAATGCATAAATAACTTTCTATCACTGGCTGTTCTTTTTGTGCTTTGCTTTGTTTTGAGTTAAATAGAACAAATTCATACACTCCACATCTGCAGTTTAACAGCACGAGGTGTTCTTGTAGAACCGATACTGTATTAGTAGTGCATTGTGCTATGAATCTATGATTGACTGGTTGTCTTAAGAAATATATTAAGCGTATTTTTGTGTTATTTTTTAGGGTATTCAAATCTGTCAAAGGAATCATGCAGTCACCACTTGCTTCAAATTTTCATCTTAATACTGGGGAGTGTATCTTAGCTGTGAGGGAGATAGGCCTATTTATCCTGTATTGCAGCATATTGGAATATCAGCTTGGCCAGGTGAATTAGTTGGCTGGCATCTAACTTCTCAATTTGCAGCCATACTTTATTTTGGGATGTCATTGATATTTCCGTTCTTTTTGGCAGGAACGCTGATCCTAACAACACACGCTCTGTATTTCCAGAGTATCAGAGTGGGTTATGGTGATAAGATTGTTAAATATGATTTAGCAAAAGATTCAAATCAAGTGATTAAACGTGATTTTACTGGACCATTGGGTGTTCGCCTATTTGATAAAGCTGTGATGTACAAGTCAAACACTCTGTAAGTATTAAAAAAGGAAGGGTTCTCTAATACCTATTTTACTGAGGACCGCAGGTGTATTTTCATTTGTCTTTAAAAAAGTTAACAACACCTTATTTGCAGAACAGAACCAATCTATTTTGACTTTCCTGAGTTAGGAGGACCCTCACGAAGAAACTATTGGTTAGCAATCACTCGTGAAGTAATGCAGGTGAATAAATTCATCAGGAAATTTAATCTTGAAGATATTCAAAAAGCGGAAGCACTCTCAAAAGCTATCCTGGGCATCTTGAGATACTCTGCTGTAAAAGAAGTATTTCATATTGCTCCTTCTCACTTCAAGACAACACTCACTTTTAGCTTAGCAGAAAAGCTCCCAAAAGGAGACATGGTATTAGAGGCCCTATATAATAACTACTTTCAACTGTTGGACACTACGTTGAGCCATTTGGCAACTGTATCAGCAGTTAACAGAACGTCGAAGACTCATACTGTACCATTTGCATTATATGCTCTCTCTAGAATGGGTTTTATCTTGCGGAATAGAAAAGATGAGACTGAAAAAGAGTAAGCTTTTGTGCTGCTTGCGTTGGCGTAACAAAATCTCTTGAGGCTGCTTTGGAAGAGTCATTTTGTTATTCTGAAAGAATAGAGGCAGCACGTGCTACGGTTGATCAAGTAAAGGTGGAAGGTCTTGATGCAAATCTTGCCCTCATGCAGGTGTGTTGATATTAATCAGTTTAAATTGTTCTCTTGAATGGCTTTTTAAATTTGGTAGAGCCATGTTTTTTATTGCTTTGGGTTCAATAGATAATATGTAGTTTGGATCTGGTAAATGTTTTAGTTCTTCACATGGATATTATGCTCTTGGGAGCTATTATTGGTTCGGATACCTGTGCATTTGAAAAAAAACTCAAAAATCTTACTTCAAAATTTTGAAAACATAATTCAAAGTGTTTGCAACATATGATCAGACGTTCGCTTAAAATGGTACTCCCTCTGGTCCGAAATAATTGACGTGAATGGTGAGCTACGGCTGTACAAGTTTGTATAGGGCTGGCGACAATAAATTCGGATCGGAGGGAGTATAAGAGTGGTAAACTTGAGGGAAATTATGTCATGTTATGTATTTAAAGTTTTATATGATTTTTTATGAGAAGTTCTTTAGTATTGTTTTTGTGCAGTCCAAGATGATCATTATGTACTGTTATTATGATTTTTTGGTGGAACCTTTGAAGTGCACTGTTTTCTTTGCGTACGATCTTAAAAGTATATTTGTGTTTCCCTGTAATAGTTATTTTTTGGTGTACACGATGCACTTTTAACAATGTCAAAGGGCCAAGCGTATGTCTATGCTTATTGAATAGATTCATGGTTCACAATCTTGATTCATGATGATTCATTTTCATGTATTTGTTCTTTTGTTCCAAGTATACATCCATTACCGCCAAATGAAATAGGAAGAGAAATTCTTAGGTGACTAGGATCAGCAGATATGTAATCCATACTCTGAGTTTTGTAACAGAGTGATGTATTAGAAAATTGTGCCATCTTTCATGCCTGCAATGCTGTTTTCCGATGCCCTTTTCTATTCACCCATGCAAGTATGCAACTCCATTTTAATTGCACTAGTTCGTCACAGGTTTTGTTTATATTCATGTAATAGTTGTACTGCTGCATCACACATGTTTTCCCTTGGCTGGTCAGCACCTATATGGTACTATATTGCTGTACACCAGTACCACGACTCGAGTTCTGATAGATTACCCTTATATTGCAGGAGCTACTTTTCCCCATTATTCAAGCAGGCAAACTTATTAACTCTTTAACCAAGTGGGAAGATCCTGTGAAATCATTTCTGTTCTTAGCTTTTATCCTGTATATTATTCAAAGGTAATTTTGTTGTGGTTGTTGGATCTTATCAAGTATGCTTACATATATTATGTTTCTTACTATGTGTGTTCTTTGTTGTGTAGCGGGCTTTTCAATTACACCGTGCCCTCTGTTTTCCTAGTTTCTGCTATAGTTATGATGTGGCATAAGTACAGTGGAGAAGGAAAATTGTTGGAAGTGCTTGAAGTAAGAGCTCCTCCAAGTAAGAATCCTGTTGAGCAAATCTTGACATTGCAGGATGCTATATCCAAGTTGGAAGAAACTCTACAGGCTGTAAACATTGTTCTTCTCAAGCTCAGAGCTATCTTGTTTGCAGCTGTTCCAAAGGTTTGTCTTTGCTGTTGCTTCCGATTATCTGATAGGGATAAGAGAGACAGCCTAGCAAAATCACCGTACATTGATACACCTATCATAAACAATCTCTTGACATGCCTATCGCTCGATGTATTTTGTTTTGCAATGTGAGACAACTTAGTGATAATATTTAGTTGACTCATTGGATATGAGCCATTTCTAGCCCAAAATACATGCAACATTTTGTACCCACCTTTAACTTTACAAAGAGATCAATCTGCCAAATGGTAACCTCCATCTCTTTCCCATGCACAGGCAACACAAATGGTCGCAGTGGCATCTCTTGCTGCAGCTGCATTTGTTATCTTGACGCCTCCCAGGCATCTTCTCCTGATGGTAGTCCTAGAAGTCTACACAAGGGAGATGCCACTAAGGAAGCAGAACACGGAGAAGTTCCGCAGACGGTTTAGAGAGTGGTGGGCCCGTATTCCAGCTGCTCCTGTGCAGATGATCAGACCTAACGAAAACAAGAAAAAGATATGACTATGAGCTTTGTATCCATTGCAACTAACAGCTCACAGTTTTCTCCAGTCTCCTTGGTAACCTAGCCAGCTAACCTACAAACCTGTACAGATATCACCCATTATAGAGTGCAATTGCACTGGCCACCCCGAGAACGGTGATTTGGAGCTCGGGCTCCATGGAGCCCGTTTTTTTAAAAAAAATTTGAAAATTTGAAAACTTTTCAAAAAATTCCGAAAACAATCATGCATGTACCTGACCATGGTACGCACCGCCGTGTGAAATTTCGCACCGAAATGACATCGTATGCGCCCTGTACAAAAATGACAAATTTCTGACAAAATTCAAATTTTGGATCTCATTTTCTGTCCGAATTTTGTCATTTTTGCACAGGGCGCATACGATGTCATTTCGGTGCGAAATTTGTCACGGTGGTGCGTACCATACTCAGGTACGTGCATGATTTTTTTCGGAATTTTTTGAAAAGTTTTCAAATTTTTGAATTTTTTTGAAAAAACGGGCTCCATGGAGCCCGAGCTCCAAAAGGACTTTCCGTGGCCACCCCTGATTATACTCATGTAATGATTGTATAGTGGCATTGCTTTGGATGTATAGAAATATACAAATATGCCTACAAATTGTGTTGAATTTTCTTTACTTGAGTGTTAACTTCGCTTAGAGTACAAAGTCAAAATGTGGTGTTTCTCCATTGGTGTCGATGTCTATGGAGGTTGCCCAGATTACGGTGCTTTGCTTGGCAATGTAAAGCTAGATCATCTGGAAAGTGTAATGCTTTCTCGACAGAGTTGGTTCCCTCTAACTGGCAACCTTCAAGTTTTTTTTTTTTTTTTTTTTTGACAACTTAAAATATATTCCATTAGAAATCAAGTACAAGATACAGATAGAAATGTGCAAAGCTGCACATTTTGGGTGCTTATAGCAGCAATAACAGGACATTGATCTACAGGATGATTATTACATGTAAAAATACAAGATTCAGAGTTTTGTGCTTTGAAAGCTTCTTGCGCCAACTTGTGAGCAACATAGTTATTATCTCTTTTGATCTTGAAAATTTTGGCTTTAGTGCTTTGAGAAAACTCAAGAAATTTCTGAATATTAGGCCTTATAATCCAATGTCCTGGATGATTAGATGGATCCTCCTTCTTCAACGCCTGAGCCAGAATTAAGTTATCAGTGAGAAATTTTGGCTCTTGCACTTTCAAACATCTTCCTAAGTGGGAGGCAACTTCCATAGCTTGAGCTTCTGCTTGTAGTGCAGAATTTGCATGAGATACTGCTTGGATATAAATTGCTTTATGATCATCTTTATTCCATTCAAAATAGATACCTATGCCTGCCTTTTCTTTAAGATCAGATCCTTTGCAAAGAGTAAGATTGTTCCCTTTCCAAGCTGCATCAGTATAGATATATGGCTGTGCTCTTACTTCATTCCAGTCCAGATCCTTGATGTTTAGCTCAAAATTTCCTTCTTTTTTTGGAGCTAACTCTTGATTTTTGATTTCAAGATTAACCTCTTTTTCTGCTTGGAGAGCTTTAGCTTTATATAGCACTTGAATTGGGCTACATTTACTTCTGTTAAAGAGAAGTTCATTTCTTGCCTTCCATATACTCCATAGGATGCATAGAACTGATGGCAAAACCTCTTTGTTGTTATAGGAAGTTAGAATAAAATGAATGATATCCTGAATATGTGTGTTGTCAAGTGGTTGTAGCCCTTCAACTCTAAGACCGAATTGAGAAGCAAACCAGACCGCCTGGGAGAATTCGCACTGAAAGAAAAGGTGGATATCATCCTCATTTTTACCACATCTAACACATCTGTGATCAACATGTTTTGATCTAGCTGCAGTTCTCATACCAGTGGCAATGACTCCCCTCATTAGTCTCCATCCAAATATCTGAACTCTTGGTGGAATAGAATTACATTTCCATATTTCTTGAAGAATTGATCTAGTTCTTTCCGACATAACTTGATGAGGTCCTGCATTGAGTCCATAAAAAGATGGATTAAAAACTTGATATGCGCTTTTGGTTGTACATATACCAGCAGGTGTGTGTTTCCAGATCAATATGTCATTTCCAGAGTCATTACTGATGGGTATATTTGCTACTTCATTTGCTCTTTGGCTTCCAAAAAGAGTAGTGAGAAGAGATAAATTCCAAGTTTTAGAGTTTGGTAGCCATAGTTCAGCTACTGTGGCAGGGTAGACAAAATTACTATCTTGGATGTTTAAATGGCTATGTATGTCTTTCCAAAAAGGACACCATGGTTCTGCCCAAATGCTCGTGTTGCCTTTTGAAAATTGATATGTGATACCCTCTGAAAGATGATCCCTGACTTTAAGAATAGAAGTCCAGAAAGCTGACTTGGGCATTTTGGGATTAGCCCTCCAGAAAGAGGTGTTGCTGTAATACTTAGCCTTCAGAATTTTGGTAGTATTGCTATCCGGAGTAGTAACTATTTTCCAGGCCGCATTAAGAAGGAGCGCTTTGTTAACAGCTTCAATATTCCTAATACCTAAGCCTCCTTCTTTTTTGGATTTGCATATTTCCGCCCAAGCTTTAAAATATATGGGTTTTGCTTTGGTATCCTGTTGAATCCCTGTCCACCAGAAATCTCTTATAATTGCATTCATTCTTGCTAGTAACTTCTTTGAAAGAAGGATATTAGCCATGTAGTATACTGGTATTGAAGATAGCACAGATTTAATTAGCACCAGTCTTCCAGCATGCGACAGCTTGTTTGCCTTATAGCTGGTTAGCTTGGACTTAAACTTTTGAATGACAAATTCATAGGCCTTTGATCTGTTTTTAGCTGGAAGAATGAGAGGATGTCCAAGATGAACAGATTGATTGGCCATCTCTTCAACCATGAAAATCTGTTTGATGCAATCCTTTTGTGATTGTGTGACATATTTACTAAAGAGAATGGAGGATTTTGACCAATTAGGGATTTGGCCCGACCTTCTACAAAAAGTGTTTAAAGTATTCCAGATTGTCCTAGCTTCCCTTATGTTTGCTTGTCCACAAACAAGGAGATCATCTGCAAACATCAATGAATAGATAGGAGGACAGTTTGGGCCCAAGGAAATACCCATAATATTTTTCTTTTGAAGCTCTTCTTGTAATTCTACTGCTAGTTCATTGATAGCTGTGACAAAGAGGTAAGGAGAGAGAGGACAGCCTTGCCTTATACCTCTTTGACTTTTAAAATTACCATAGTGGTTTCCATTGATTATAACTGAAAAATTTGAATTGGAAATACAGGCTTTGATAAGCTTTATAAAATGATCGCTGAAACCTTGCTTATGTAAAGCCATGAAAATGAAATCCCATTCAATCCTGTCAAAGGCTTTTGCTAAGTCTATTTTGATCATGAAGGCTTGTTGTTTCCAAGAGGATAAAGAGAAAGAATGGGTAATTTCTTGTGCCACAATCACATTGTTTGATATTCTTCTCCCTTCTATAAAAGCCTGCTGAGCATCTATTATTCTATTAGGGAGATGTGGCTTCATTCTGTTTGCTAGGGATTTGGCAATAATTTTATAAATGACATTACAAAGACTTATAGGTCTAAAATCCTGGGGTTGAGCACATTGCAGTTTTTTCGGTATGAGAGCTATACTTGTTTCATTTAACTGGTAAGGTAATTGACCACTATGATAGAAGTTTTTTACCAGAGTAATTATATCGTCTCCAATCCACTTCCAAGCTGCTTTGTAAAAGGCTGCATTTAATCCATCAGGGCCTGGGAAGCATCGTTTCTCATTTCTTTTAATATTCCCCAGATCTCCTCTTTGTCCGGAATAGAATTAGTATACTCATCTTGGATGACTCCTGTGTATAGGACATGCATATTTTGAGCTGGAAGGGTAACAGAAGAAGAAGAGAAAATATCTTTGAAATATGTGACAAAGCATTGTGCTATTTCTTCAGGATCAAAGGTAATATTGCCCTGAGCATTGTTAATGGAAACAATTCTGTTCTTCTTCTTCTTTTCATCACTGAGTTGTGGAAATACCTTGTATTTTTGTCTCCATTAGTGGCCCAATTCTTTTTTGCTCTTTGCTTGTAATATTCTGTCAGCCTTGTCATAGTTTGATCATAGGAGACTATCAGCTTCTCTTCCTCATTATGGTCCTGTTCTTGAATTGGCTTCTCTTGAATATTCTTAATTTTCTCTTCTATGTCCAACAGCATGCTTTGCAATGGCTTCTTTTTCTTTCTCCAAATATTTAGAGCTCTGCTAATTGCTTGGTTCTTGAGGGAAAGGACTGATTTTTTGATTTCCTCCAAGCTTGCATGGCTGTTTCCTGAAAATCATTCTCAAGAAGCCACCAATTCTCAAACTTAAAATGATAAGTGGGTCTTTTAAATTTAGAGTGTAGAACTGCCATTATAGGAGCATGGTCTCCTTGCAGAATGGGAAGGTTATAAATGTTTGCATTAGGAAAAAGGCTGCACCATTCTGCATTTGCCAAAAACCTATCCAATCTTTCATAGAGAGGTGTTGAAGAATACCTTTTATTGCACCAAGTATAAGCTGGCCCATTGTATCCTAAGTCAAAGAGACCACAATTTTTCACTAATGAGCAAAATAAATTCATTCTAGAGAGATTGATACTTTTTGTGGTACTCTTATCAAACGGATCCATGATTTCATTAAAATCTCCCATACAAAGAACTGGTTTTCCATTGTTTTCTTCCACAAAAGAAAAGACTAGTTGCCAAATCTCTTTGGTCTTAGAGTGACTAGGGTCACCATACATACAAACTAAGCAAAAAGACTCTTTAGTAGTTGTGTTAACAAGAGAAGAGAGGATTAGATTTGAACTAGCCCTTGTAATCTTGAGATCAATGTCACTGTCCCATAGCAACCAAAGTCCTCCAGCTCGCCCTTCCGATGGAACTACAAGGCTATTAGCCATATTAAATCTATTAGAGAGTTGTAATCTGCTGAATTTAGAAGTTTTTGTCTCAGCTATAAAAGTCACCTTTGCATTTGTAGAATGTATTAGCCGGGCAAGATAGTTCATTTTATTACTGTCAAGGTTCTTGCCAGCACCTTGACAGTTCCAGCTTATAAGACTCATTGCGCCCGTGGCGCCTTAAAGGCTGGCGCCTCTGCCTTTTCTGTGTCTTCAGAGTATTTTCCAGTCACCAACAAGTTGCTTGTTCTGCCACTATTCCTTGGTTCCTGCTGAGTTTGGTCAATCTTCTGATTTCCTTGGTTAACTGTCTCACCGGTATATTCTGCTGAAATGGATAGCATTGGACTCCACTGTTGATTTCCAGTATTGGCAGCCTGCATTATTGGGGTGTTTGCTTGTTGCGCTCTTCCAAATGTGTGCCTTTTTCTATGTGGTTTTATTATCTTTCTCACCGAAGCAAGGGTCTGTGATAATCCTTCATTGAAGACCAATGGATTTTGCTGAGCCTGATTTGCATCTTGAGCTTGGGTTTGCATCTTGCCCTTATTTTCTGTTACTTGCTGGAAACACAAAGATGAAGGATGATATTATTGTCATTCTCTGGGACTGCGATATTCTGAAGGTTTACCTCATGAGAAGGATAATCAACTTGATGACTGGTTTTGAGCCTTGTATTACTAAAACTGTCTCTTTTCTCAGATAGTATGGTCTCTGAATCTGCATGCCTTTTCTGTCCTTTCTGTGAAGGAATATTACTTGAACTTTTGATATTAGCATCAACTTTCCCACTAAAATGTGGAGATTGATCCAGAGCCAAGTATTTAACCTTCTCTGAACTATGCTGAGGATTTGGATAATCAAACTCCAGTGCAGAATTCTCCAACCTATTATTGTTGTCACATTTCTCTTCTGAAACTTTTAACTTGGAAAGTGAGAGCTGATCTATATTCATTGAACAATCCTTCGTCATGTCCTTGATTATTGTACTTGACTGTTGGAATGCTTCCTGAGGTATCTTTAGGGCTTGTGAAGTCCAAATACCAATATTTGAAAAAGGGACTGAGGCAGTATTCGCATTAATACTTTGTAGGTACCTTATCAGCTTGCTTCTATTGGGACAGTTTTGAATTGAGTGAAACATCAAACCACAGAAGACGCAGATTCTTTTAATCTTGTCATAGTTGAGGTAGAACATGATGAAGTCCTTAGGAGATACAAAGTACTTAACTTTGTCTTTCACTGGTTTTTGTATATCCATTTTGGCATAGGCTTGAATGTAATCCTTCCTGTTAACCATGGTAATATCTGGTGGTGGATGTAGATCTGAAGGCTCTGCTGATTTTTCGATGACATATTTCATCAAACTAGGAGTTCTGAATTGCTCCGGTACTCCATAAACTCTAATTGGCACATAAATGTATCTGAATTGATAGTTCTCAACATCCTTATCCTCATCATTTGGATTTATCCATTCTAGCAAAAGATTATCACTCTCTACTGACCATGGTTGCCTCTTAAGAACAAAATCCATATCCTCTTCTGTTTTGAAATAAGCTCTATAAATTGCTGGTTTGATCTGAACTATTGACCAATATTTATCTCCCCAGGCTTTGGACATTGCATTATTCAGAGCTTTTAGAGGAATATTTCTTGGTGAACCAGAAGAGCTTGCAACTTTGATCAATAGTTTGAAGGGTGAACTTACTTCAGGATTTTGGGCTTCTTCTCCTTGAAAACTAACTTCAATCTCTTCTGGGATTGCGATTTGAAGACTCTTCATGATGGCTAGAAGATCCACTTCTTCAGTCGATGTGCGCTGCATCCCTGTTGAACTGATCTGCGAATCCCCTTGATGCTCACTTCTTTCTTTCCCTTCCATTGATTCTCTTTCTTTCTTACTGCTTCTTCGACTTTTTGCTCTCCTCGAGTGTACTCTGCAATTTCCAATTTCCGCTGAGAAACTGAATGGGATTGAAGGGATTAGTTTGTTACTGTGGCAGTGGATAAGGGGAGTGAGTTTGGATACTGGAGAGGAAGGAGAGGGTGATTAAGGGATAGGGATGGGTGGTGGGGAGGATGGTGGGGGTCGTCGTCGGGAACAGGGCAAGCTCCGACGGCTAGACGGCGGCGACGGCGGTGGAGGAATCTAGAGTGCGCTGGAAGAAAGGAGAGACGCTTAGAAACACTGTTTACGGCATCCGCCAGACAGAGATGCAACCTTCAAGTTTGAGCCGTTGTTTTTGCGCGCTCTTTCCTGACACCATTTCGTTGTGCAAGTTTTGTTAGTGTAGGCAGGTAGCTGAGCAACGGTGGTAGGTGGCAGGAAGACTCCTACCTAACCCTGCCCCCAACTAAAAGCGAAACCAAGGAGCAAAGATTGTTGACTTCTCTCCACCAGAATCTGCTCAGGCGAGAAACCACTACGCAAATCTGCACGGAATGGCCACCGCTGCATCATCCTCCTCCCCTCCGGCGGCCATCACCTGCCGAGGTAACCAATCCGACCCCGCCTGAGCCCTGCTCGTCTGTCTGCCCGAATGTGTCCGCGTTTCCCGGTTTCTCCTGAGTGACTCGTTGGTGTTTGGTGGCGCGCAGCGGCGGTGGCATGGGGGCCGGGACAGGCGCTGGTGATGGAGGACGTGGAGGTCGCCCCGCCGGGTGCCATGGAGATCCGCGTCAAGGTCGTCTCCACCTCCATCTGCCGCAGCGACGTCACCCAGTGGCAGTCCACGGTACGCACCGGCACCGCAAACAGCTTCTTCCTTTCGAATACCCCTGCATTTGCATTTGTATTTCATTTCATTCCATTCCAAGTAAAACGCCACCTTGCCTTCATCGAGCCTGGTAATTCTTTCTGTGCCTGTCTGTCTGATATCTGTTCTGTTCCGAAATTCAGGCGCAGCCCGTCCTGTTCCCCAGAATCTTCGGGCACGAAGCATCCGGGTCCGCATCCCGATCTCTCTCACTGCCTTGTGAGCTGCTTGAAGGTTGCAATGCTGACATGACATCTGAACACCTTTGAACTGTAGAGTGGTCGAGAGTGTTGGTGAAGGAGTGACCGAGTTCCAAGTCGGTGACCACGCGCTCACTGTCTTCATCGGGGAATGCATGAGCTGCAAGCACTGTGCATCGGGGAAAAGCAACATGTGCCAGAAGCTCGGCCTGGAGAGGAAGGGTGTCATGCACAGCGACCAGACGACCCGCTTCTCAATCGGAGGGAAACCCGTGTACCACTACTGCGCGGTGTCGAGCTTCAGCGAGTACACGGTTGTTCACTCGGGTTGCGCGGTGAAGGTCAGCCCGACCATGCCCATGGACAGGATATGCCTGCTGAGCTGTGGCGTTTCTGCAGGTAACCTTGCCCCCGTGTGCTTCTGAAGATATATTATTGCCTTATTGGTCATCTTACATGGCTGCATATCTTGATGATATCCGATCATCGACTTGTTCATTTGTTCTGGTGATCTGTTCTTTAGGCCTCGGTGCAGCTTGGAATGTTGCCGATGTAACCAAGGGATCGAGTGTAGTTATATTTGGTCTTGGAACTGTAGGACTTTCAGTGAGTATCTACAAAAGCTTCTATTATAAGAGAAGAAAACACATATTGAGAACTTCAATTCTGAGACTCGTATCTGCTGATTTAGGTAGCCCAAGGTGCCAAGCTACGGGGAGCTTCCAAGATTATTGGAGTAGATACTAATCCTGATAAGCAAGAAAAGGGTATTTTTCAATATAAAAAATAAAAAGCGTATGCTTCTGTAGCAGCATTTTCTGAACTTACTTGGTGTGTCTGTGGCACAGGGAAGGCTTTTGGTGTTACAGATTTTATTAATCCGAGTGAATTGAATGAACCTGTTCAGCAGGTAATATTCATTGAACTGACCGAGAAAATTGAAGTACTGATCACTTACAGTTTATACGATTATCTTACCTGCATCTTTGGTGTTCAATTGGCACAGTTTACAGAAACAAACTGTCGTGCCAATCATAGAGTGAAGTACCTATTAAATTGGGACGAAATCATAAAATAAAGCAAGACCATAGTAGTTCTTTGTCTAGGCAGTAATTGTGCAACAAGATCGGGACATAGCATTGTGTTCAGTAAGAGCAAGCTTTCAGTTACACGCTTTGCCAATATGCTCTTATAATAACTCCATTTTTAAAAGAGAAAAGCCAAAAAAGATGTGGTACTGGTGTCTCCGCGGCATAGACTTTAACCTATTTATCCCAACCCTATGATAAACATAGGAATGACGTTTTCTTCATCCTTGCAGGTAGTAAAACGACTTACTGATGGAGGGGCTGATTACTCTTTTGAATGTGTGGGTGATACTGGAGTAGTCTCAACTGCATTGCAATCTTGTTCTGATGTAATTACTATTCATATTTTTCATTTCTAGTAACCCTGTGCCAAAGCGTTTACTTATTATGTTGAGATGCATTTTCTCCTCTCACGTTTTGTTCTTGACAGGGATGGGGACTGACTGTAACTCTTGGCGTACCCAAAGCAAAGCCAGAAGTTTCTGCACATTATGGATTGCTTCTTTCTGGAAGAACACTGAAGGGGTCCTTGTTTGGAGGATGGAGACCCAAATCTGATATACCTTTGTTAGTGGAGAAGTATGCAAACAAGGTAATTCCGAAACTGTTGCCGAAGCAAATGGGTTTTTATGCTTTTCTCCATACACTCAGTTAACAATACTCACTCCGTTCCTTGTTATAAGGTTTATTAGGTTTCTGAAAATGTCAAACTTGACTACCTTTGACAAAGATTTTTAGGAAAAACTATGAACATCTAAAATACCAAGAAAGTAATACATGAAAATTTATTTGAAAATGAATCTAATGATAATGATTTGGTATTGTAAATGCTAATAATATTTTCTAAAATCTTGGTCAAAGATAGTCAATTTTGACTTTTTTTAGAAACCTAATACAACTTATAATAAGGAATGGAGGGAGTATTAAATTAAGCAACCGAACTCATTATTTGTACTGTTGTAGTATGCCCTCTTTAGGATGGTTGTGGGTGGCGAAGGAAAATGGAAGCAATACTAGTAGAAAGGTCTTAAGTCCCACTCGACTGAGATTTTCTTAAGTCTCGGTCGATTTAGAAAAGTGCAACTTGCACCTTTTCACCCAGTTGCACTTTTCTAGAAATCTGAGTCTACCGAGACTTAGCAGAACCGGTACTAGTATGATGGTTGTTTGCGATAAATTGTTTCAAAAGCATAGATCTCAGATATGCATTGACCATTCTGTTGTGTAACTTCTCAGGAAATCGAAGTTGATGGCCTTGTCACGCATGATATGCCATTCAGTGACATCAACACGGCACTCGAACTGATGCTAGAAAACAGGTGTTTGCGATGTGTGATTCACATGCCAAAGTGATAGGATTGAACAACTATACATTAGTGCCGCATATCTGTACAATTTTGCGAGTTTTTTTTTCCAGTAATTTTCCACTTGATCTCGCTCCTGACTCGAATTTCATCACATCAGCACATCCAAGCTCTTACATCTTTATTGGTGTTTCACCTTGGAAAATTTGATGTTATAGTTGTTGAGAGGAATAAAAGTTCTGATATTCCCTTTGAATCCTCATATGTACCATCTAAAAAATTATTCGTGTAATCTTTATTGTTGGAAATTGATTTTCTGGTGATTATAACGTTGTATGCTTGCTCCGTGCATTGGCAAGACTGTTATTCTATTATTTGAGATTCTTGATTGGGATGACTTATGTAAAACTGGATGATATTAAAATGTACGTAAAATTATTTCTTCAAAATATGTATGGGTTAACAGGTTACTTAGACCGATGACCATTGCTTGCTCGTGCTTAATGAATTCTCATTTAAAATAATGAAACTTATTATATTGCATGTCCTTTGAGGGGTAGCCCTGGCTAGTAAGCACTGTTAGTATAGATTAAAATTCAATTGTGGAAGCACCCTGTTTCAAAATATCATTATGTACCTTCGTAAGGCATTATTTTCTACAATGCTTCATGTAATGTGTATGAGTTAATACAGTATATACATACAATTTCTCTTCAAGTTAAAAAAATTGTAGGTCCCCTTTTAGCCATTTTTTGGCACAAAAAATGTCACAGAAGTTCTCAGAATCGACTGTGAAAGGATATACTGGATGCTTACTGCATGCATCTCTAGCAAAATTGGTTACTAGAAATCTTTCAGCAAATTCGAAAGAAAAGATCCATCTGTACAATACAATGCTCTTCAGATCCATGGACCTTGCTGGGAACTCATTTTAACTGATCGACAGTAATAAGACTGATTTTTCTTTCTGACATTCGGCATAATACACTTTGTTTCTCACTATTGTCATCTAAAGTGTTGCAGAATTCATGTTCTTTGTCAGCAGCAGAGTAATGCTTCCTCTTATAAGAAAGCCTTCTTGCTTGCCTGAGCTTGGTAATAAACTTCATCAGTGGTTAACTTCCTTCTTCCACAGTGGGTCTAACTGGGGAAGCTCGTATTCCTCGGGATTTAGGGCCAACGGAAAATCTGGCAAAGGAGGTGGTGGTGTGATGATCTGGCTGGTTCCGGTGTTGGAAGTTCTGAATTGAAAAACGTTTATGATCAGCATTTACTTCATTGAAGATTAATAATTGTCAGCTCTTGTAGAACATCTAATTATTACCTTTCTTTGGTGTACAGGTCCTGGTTGTTCTGGAGCTTTCTTAATGTATCTTTTGGGATTCTGTCCAAAAGATATTTGGTTGTTCCGAAAGGAGTTGAGATCCTGCAACATTACATGTACAAAGGTCAGTCTCATTTTAATTTCGAGAAATATTCTGCAAGTGATATTGGACTATACACTACGCAACAACAGCTTTCAAATGGCGAGACTCCTCAGTATTATTTCCTCCTTATGCTAATTTGTTCATACTAGGTCTAGAAATTGTCGAATGGTACAGTACTAGTAGATTTCGACAAGTAAATCAAGTGCTAAAGAAGACTAAAATTGTCAAATGACCTTGATGTCGGAGGAGTTGAATGGAAGGCCTCTGAAGCCCTTTTGCTCTCTTTCAGAAACTCCTCTGATGCTTGTAGTGAGGATATTGCCATCTCGTGAGATCTTTCGGTGTCTCCCTCGTCAAGAATCAACCCATGGAAATAGTATGCAGCAGCCTGACAAACATACAAAAGACCAACAGTACCTGTTTAAATATCTCTAGAAGGAAAAGTAAAGAGGTCTACATATTTTCTATCGCCATGTCGAAGAGAGTGTATGATCTGGTCAAGACTTTAATTTAAATTGGATCCAGATAATTTAGTTCCAGTTCAAAACATTGAACACATTTGCAATTTGCAAATCAAAATAATTAACATTTTTGGATTTATGAGAAAATAGTGTTAAGCTGGTCTGCACACCTTTGCTTCAGCATACTTCCACTTTACAAATAGTGTGTGCTTTTTCGCCCATCCATCTGACAAAGGAAGCTCTGGTATGCTATCCTTAATCTGTAGAACAGTAATTTACCGATTGAAGTGCAATACATTTTTGGAATAGCTGTTTAATGCAAAATAAAATGATGTACTATGATGGGAAAGAACATGCCCACATGCTCATAAGCCCTTGACAATAGGTCACAGAGAAAGAGGAAGCACCTGTTGCCAATACTTGACCATCTCGCAAGCTAAACGCCGCTTTACTGCTAAAGTGGCCTTTGGATTATCAATTGCCAATCCAAGTTGCATATCAACTCCCTGCAGTATTTGAAGATGATAGGTCACTCCAGCTTTCCAAGAACAAGAGTACACTAGTAAATCCCTTGCGATCAAACCATATGAAGGAGTAAAGATTAAATGTTAAATTTTCGCAAAAAAAAAGAAGATCAAATGTTAAAGATATTTCAGAATATCTATGTATAAGTGGATTCCTTTGGACTTAAAATGTGAACTCAAATGATTAACTTGTTGAAACAAGACGATGATAGAGAAAGATAACTGTACTATAGTTTGAATCAAGGGAAAATACCCGCTGTTCATGGGGTATCTACACACTCTAAGTTTGACCGAAACGTATGTGCAACGGTGTCACTAGTAGAGTTGATAGAAATTATTAAAAAGTGTTTTGATTTTTTTCCAGTTATTTTCCATCCTCTATGATTTTTTAATAAAGTTTGACCGAAAAATCAACAAAAAAGTCAACTAGGGAAACAAGCTAAAAATGACGACCAAAAAATATTTTTTTCAAAATTCTGAAACCAGTTTTGTAAACCAAAATCCGTGTTCTACTAGGAAAACAAGTTAAAACGGGTATATACGGCTTGCATCCGCCGTATAACGCATGGGTGTGTAGATACCCCCATGCATAGCAAATCCTCTCTCATCAAGGGATTCACTTTGACTATGGTATAGTGAAACATGTCAAATCCACCAGGTATCACAAAATGTTGGTGGCCTAGAACCCTTATTACTAGTTTTGTTAATGATATTGAGAACCTTCTCTTCGTTAATAAAACATAAAATAAAATTGTTGGTCTTCTATGTAGCAGAATTGAACTAGTTCAGCATTGGAGAAGGTTATAAGCTAATCTATTTTTTTTCAAAAGGGCCTTATTTTTCGCGCAAAAATAAGACGTTTGTTTTGTTACATATTGAAGAGTACCTGGCCAAGTCCTTGCAAGCTAAGTGCTTTTAGATTTCCTTCAGCTAGATCTACTGGGAGTACCCTTCTGAAATTAACATCAAAGAATTAGAATTCAGTAAATGTCATTGCAATGTTGGGCTCTTTGAGAATGATAAACCGATATCACCAAGCATTAAACCTTTTCTCGGGTGGTATCTGCAGAAGTACTCGATTAACTGCACAATCCAAGTACCCAGCTGCTTTCAAGAAAACATCAACAGTGGCTCGTCTGCTCTCTGTGCGAAACACGTGTATTGTGTTGTCAGCACTTAGCACAACACACTAAATCAATGAAAATCAACAATGTTCTTAATCCAAGATATAAGTACTGAACCAACAACCTTCAGAAACTCGCGGCCCATAGCCGTCACCGTACGACCTAGGAAGAAGCAGGGAGTTGGCCTGCAGGAAGCACACCATGGCCATCAGGTGCAGCACAGACAACACTTCATACCAAGCATCTGACATGGATGTCTCCTGCAATCAAACCATAATCCAACTTTGAGCATCTTTATCCCAGCTTCATCTATGAACATTGATGGACCCCATACTTACTTCAGCATCATCTTCTTGGTTAGCCCAAACAAACTGCACTTTGTTTCTGAGCTCACTGCCTGCAACATCATGCATGATAAATCAGTCCACAGCACTATCATAACAAAAACTAGTATAGGATAGGATAATCACTTTCTTTCACCAGTCCTAGCAGAACTGGCAGGTACTCCTCCAAAGCCTGGAGAAGATTAGCAGTGGTAGACCCTCCTGAAACCAACCAAAGGCTAGAAATCAATACTGAACTTCTCATAAGTCACATGTAGCAGCCGAGCAGAACACACCCCTACACACCGTGCCGCGACGCTGCAGCCCTTCGCCTCGGCTTCAGGGCCGCCGCTGATTCCTGCATTGCCATTTCCACAACCCTCGCTCTTAGAGCTGACAGCTTATCCACCCTGCTCTTGTCCAGGTGATCACCGAGAGATAGCGAGAAGTCTACGGTCCTTGGAACCCGGAGTCCCGGGAGGAAGACGACCACCTCACCGACGCTTCTTGGCCTCCCCTGGCGTCCAACACCCGGATCCCTCGACGCCCCACAACCCATGGAGCTGCAAGAATGGATTTGTTGGAAAGCCGGTGGGGTCTTAGATGCTGTGACCTGGCTGTGAAGACTGAACAACAAAGGAAGAAGTTTATCCTAAGGGACTTGTGGAGTGAAACCAAAGTTCAGCAATCTGAGTGTTTCAAGATGTTGACGACCAAGAGACGAAGTGGTAAGGAAGCAAAGCCTGAAGATCGAAGAAGAAACGAACACCGATACAGCAAGTTCAAAAGCAACAGAAAGATCCTTACCTTTCTTCCTACTTTACGGTGAAAGGCTCAGCGACTACACTAATCTGAACCAAAACACATGCACCTTTAGCTCCTCCGCCTGTTCTCTGTGAGCAACATCAAAAAGGAGAGTGCAAGTTGAGCGAATGGGAGGCCAAGTTGGCAAGTTCCTTTGTGGGAAAGATAAAACATATGGTGGATCAAGTTGTGTCATCTGAAAATTAAAAAGTGCCACTGCTGCTCGAAAAGCAGCACTGCATCGCCTGATGCATGGAACTGACCACTTGATTGATATTCGTGCCACGCTAGTGCAGTCTTGAAGCAATGGAAGGGTTCACTGAAACTTCCTTTGCAAATATATTGCCACCAGCTGAAAATTAACGAAAAATTGAGAGCTACGTACCTCGACCTTCGCAAAGAAATCTGTTTTGTTTTGCCGCGAAGATATGCTTCTAGAAGGAATATCTTCTGATACGGATTTGATTTGATTTGGCTTGCTAGAATTGGAAGAGAATGGAGGCCTCTTGTCTTGGATGTGATGAGCTGAAGGAAGAAGTCGAGGGGGAGGAGGGGGAATGAGTTGTTAAATGGTGACGTGTCTATTTAAAGCTACGTGCTTGCTGATGTGTGGGCGCAACTGGCTTGGTGGCACGCCACAATGAACAGGCGGGGCACCTCGTCCTCGGCACAAAGCCATCGAGTGTTTCCATAGTTCTTCGATCTGGAAAAAGGCAAACATGGTGCTGAAATGGTGGCTACACTGATGTATATTTTATCGCCTTTCTTTCTCACTTTTCATCTTTTTTGGTTCAATTCATATTTGTTGGTGGAGTTAATTGCACCCGCAGTCACACAACTCGTCGGTCATGTGCACTTAAGTCACACAATTGGAGAACTGAATTTTTTGGTCACACAACTGAAAAGTGGGTTCACTTTGGTCACAAACGGGCCACGTCATCCCGTTTTGGACTGTCATTTTTCAGAAAACCCCTGGGATAATATTAGGAGTGCCAAATTATAAAAATATACACCTGACCGGTGGGGCCCACCTGTCAGGTCTTTCTTCTACCTCAAGCACGGGAAGGACGCCGGCTGCTGCTCCTGCCTGGTCTGCCGGCCGTGGCCCGTGGAGACCACGAAGCTGAGGAATCCGAGCGCGAGCAGGGCTGCTGCTCCCGCCTGGTCTGCCCACAGAGGCGAGCTCATGGAGAGCAGGGCTGCTGGTCGGCCGGCGGTGGCCGACGGCGGAGACGAGGGCCGGCACGGAGACGAAGGCCGGCGCGGAGCCGGGGTGTGGTCGGCGGATCGGCGACCTACGAGGCGCGGCCCAGATCCGACGAGGCACCCCTACGAGGCTGGTCCTCCTCGCCCCCACGCTCAGCAGGTGGCGTGACGGCGGTCTCCGCCGCGGAAGCCGGCGGCCATCCCGCGCAGCGGCGCACAGCTGTGAAGCCAGCGGCCGGCGCCCCCCGCCCCTCCCGTACGGGCACGTCCTTCCCGTGCTTGAGGTAGAAGAAAGACCTGACAGGTGGGCCCCACCGGTCAGATGTATATTTTTGCAATTTGGCACTCCTAATATTACCCCAGGGGTTTTCTGAAAAATAACAGTCCAAAACGGGATGACGTGGCCCGTTTGTGACCAAAGTGCACTCACTTTTCAGTTGTGTGACCAAAAAATTCAGTTCTCCAGTTGTGTGACTTAAGTGCACATGACCGACGAGTTGTGTGACTGCGGGTGCAATTAACTCTTGTTGTGTCTCTATCTACTTCTTCTCCTAGTGGCTGCTATAGTTGAACAGCAGTATCAGAGATCGAGTGGGCTAGCTAGATTCAGCATTAGCGCACATGATCCTAACTTAACCGGTAGTGCAAGGGCGAGAGCAGGCACAGTACAACTAAGTCCACATTTCTCTCCCCCGAAGCAAACTTTCTTGACTCGGAAGAAGAAGAAAATTCAGGAGGCGATCCTCCCGCCCAAAAAAGAGATCACGCATGCTTGATTCCCCGATCGGATTCGAGTTCTTCGCTTTCATCTCATGGAGGGTCCATCAAACCACCACATCCGCACTCTACCGATCTACTGGACGAAGAAAGACGAAAGAGAAACATGTCTCTTTCGCTTGTTAGGTAGCAGCGTTTTCAATTTCAAAAAAAAAAAAGGTAGCAGCGTTTTCTGATCGATAGGGCCGGCGAATTTTGATTAGATCCGCTGGCCAGGTTAGTTATTTAGTTAGTTGTTTGAACTTGGGAGTTCGGGTAGGCCCGAAGTACGCCGCGACAGCTGAACAGCATTTACATGCTGCTTCCTGATTAGGATCGATCTATATATTCGTGAAATGCCTGATGTTGCCCAGTGTATTGGGAAAACTCTTACCTTGTCGATCTCCCTCTAGAAAGTAATTATCTTCTTCTTTGTTTCCTGCCGTGGCATGTGCTTGTGTGAGGTGTCCACTGCCGCGGTAAAAGAAACCCAGTCACTGGATCATGTGTCCCCGCCTAACCCACACCAACAATCTCTGACCAGTTCATGCGTTGGACGACCATGGCGCATGACATACCACCACTATAGTTTAAACCCCATCGATCGAATCGTTCGTGCTGGAGTCCGCAAGGCTGCTTCGGATGATCGACAAGTTAAGCCTAAACAAAGCACGCTCTAGCACTACGTAGGCGTCGTGGCACGCTAGGTAAGGGGAGGTGTCGAAGATCGCGACGACCTGCGTGTGGGGCGAGAAGAGGCCAGCACCGCCGGAGCGGCGTCTACGCCCCACGTGGATCATTGCCGGCCCCCTGTCCAAATCTAGCTTCCCGTCAGACGCCGCCGCCGTTGGAGGCAACCGGGATAAGGCAGGCAGCGTCTCTGTCGGTTCCAGGACGTCGTTGCCTGAGATGCGACGCTCGTGCATGCAGTGCAGGAGCTTTGTCCTCGCCCCTCGGTCGCACGGCAGCACGCGGATTGGCCGTTCCTGTGGCCAAGAAAACGATTGTCCACCGGAGGTGGAGGATGTTGTTTTATGTTGATCCAAATTCATATGAAGATATAAAGTGAGAGGCTAACTTCGAAGCGAAGCGGAGGTCCGTCGCCGGGAGTCAGACGGCAGCTGACTTAGGGTTTTGCACCACCATATATACCTCTTGTAAGCCGCCGGTTGGGATAAGTCGCATGTTATAAATCCCCGGCGTTTGTAACCTCACCCGATATAGTGAAGTATTGCTGGCTGGCGCCTGTAGTTATTTCTCCTCCATTGTTGGAGAGATTTTCCACGTTAAATCTCGTGTCCTCATTGGTTTGATCTTCCGCTATCTTCATCGTTTTCTTGCTATCGTTTATAACAGAGGAGGCGCCCGCGGGCTAACGGCAGGTCGGCGGTGTGACGGCTGGGGCAGTTGCGCGTTCGTTTTTTTTAACACATACTCCTAGTTGCTTGTTCGTTTTCGCTGGTATAGACACTCTCTGCGATGGGCCGATTGTGGAAAGAGGTGCGTTCTACTGGAATATAAGTCTGAACTGGGCTCTTCTTGCGCGCAATGTGTATCTTGTTCGGCCTAGATGCTCTACTGACTTCACGGCCCGGCCTTATCACATTCATAGTTAGAACCCGATCGATGGAAAAATAAATCGAGACGCCCTTTCGTTTGATTCGGATTCGGGTTGATGGAGTACTGTACCAGCGTTCCGCGTGTACACATCATTTCCAGCTTTGGGCGACCTGACGCATCTGCAAACGGGAAAAGAGAACAAGAACGAACCTAGACGAGAGCATTTGTTACCTTGCTCTGAACTGCCATATTCTCTTCCTGCTACAGCACCCGACGGGACAAGAAACTGAAGGAGAGAAAGTGAGTGGGAATCCCAACAGTGAGCTAAGAGCAAGTACAATAAGTTTGCGTAAGCGGGGTATAAGAGTTAAAATAATATTTATTGGATGACATGGAGGAGAGAGAATATGAGAGAGAAGGGGAGTGAGCTCTCATGCAAGAGCCAGCTCTAGCACATGCTCCTAGCCACTTTGTGAGAGTGTGATGTGGGTCATATCTTAATAAAGTAACACATTCTTATATCTAAATATTGTACATGTTGGCTATATGGTTGGCTATAGATGACATGTCAATCTCTTATAGACAGCTGTTGGCTGTACTATTGTACTTGCTCTAAACCCTCGCCACCCATTTTGATGTAGCCCAACCTACGGCTCCTACAACAAGTGGCTCAATGACAAGAGCAAGAGTCAAATCTCTCCATGATAAGGTGAATTCACTCCTATCTATGTGTGACCTCGACACTCCTTTGAATGGGTTGCTTCTTCATTCGGATACTTTGTGCATACTCAGGAACCACCTTGATGACGACCCACAATGGAGTGGAGAAGATGACCAAGAGAAGACCCAAGAAGATGACCAAGAGATAACGCAAGACGAAGGAGAGGAAGAAGGAGCAGGCAGCTCAGCCGGTCCTCCAGCCGGCCAAGGCCGGACCACAGGCCGGACCACAACCCGAAGGCGCCGGTCTCCCAGCCGGCCTAAACCGGACTCAGGTCCGGGCCACCTTCCCGACCAGGCCGGTCGCTCAGCCGGCCAAAACCGGCCTCAAGGCCGGGCCGCATCCAGAGGCGGCCGGACCCCCAGCCGGCCTCGACCGGGCTCAGGTCCGGACCGGCACCCGACGCAGCCGGCACCCAGGCCGGCCTAAACCGGATCCAGGGCCGGATCACCTCCAGCTCGCGCGCGTCCCCACCTGTCAACGTGCCTTACCCCCGTTTTGTACCCAGACTATAAATAGACCCCCTCCCCTTTAGATCCAGGGTTAGACTATGATTTGGGATTAGAGTAGAGCCTTGCTCCTTCTTCTCAAAGTGTCTCTTTCCTCCTATGGAGATGAATCAAGGCCTCCCCTTGTGGAGATGAATCAAGGCCTTCCTTTGTGGAGAAGATCCCTTCGTGGATACCAAGGCTTCCTTTGTAGTTGCGATTACTTGCTAATCTTCCCTCTTGTAGTGGCTAGATTGGATTGGTTGGATTGACCAATTGGACAAACAATGCTAAGAATAAGGTGTGCTTGGGAGAGGAGAATTGGGGGCTGCCCTAGGGGATTTGTTACCAATTGAATCTTGCTGAGTTGCTACTTACTAGTTATCTTTGGTTTGAGAGTTTTCCCTCTTTGTGTTCTTGTGTTCATCACTTGTTCTTCGTGTTCATCGTTCCCTCCGCACAAATCCGTGAAAATCGGGACCAACCTACATCACATTTCATGTTCTGTCAAAGGGTTCACGAGCTTGTTGGTAAGAAAACGCGCAGGCTCGATTTTAGCTTGAAACTCGGAACATACCAAAAGGCACAGTGTTGGGTTGTCTACGAAATCGATTGGATTCTTGTGCTCCTCATCAACCCCGATTTTCTTTTTACAAATACGATCCCTGTGCACATTTACATTGTCAAAAGTACCCCACTCCAAATACATTTGTCAAATTTACCCCACTCCAAATACATTTGCCAAATTTACCCTGTCGGGACGTGCAAGAAGCAACATGTGTCACTTCCCACCAACCCAGGTGGTGGCAAGCACATAAAGCAACCACGTGTCTTATAGGCGTTGGAGAAGGTACCCTATTCTAGCTTGATCCATGACTTGGTAGGTGACCTCTACGGTACGAGTTCCCTAAACTCTTTGCGTTATGCTTAGATCCGATGATTTTGGTGGCCGACACGGCCCAACATGGGAATTGAGGCATCTCGTTCTGACATATGTTTGACGTCACTTTCGGACTGTCCGGATAGTGTCGCATGGTCTATCTCACCTTCGGGAATTATACCATCGGCTCCGCGTACCGGACGCTATTTAGAGGGCTCGTCTTATCTTGGACTTCCCTTCTATGGAAAGCATCGATGTCGTTCAAGATAAAGATCTTCGTTTGGCAGCTCCTAAGGGATCGTCTCCTCTCGGGAGTAGAGTTTATGAAGCGTCATGGCCCAGGCAATGGCCTATGCCCTCTTTGCGCAGTCTCTGAATCCAGGACCCATGTCATCATCTCTTGCCCCGCTGCTCGCTTCCTATGGAGCTTTGTTTCACAATCTTTGGGGCCTGACTGGCAGGCATAAAACCTTGCGAGTTCCTGAAAGCACAGGCGAACCATACCGGTAAGAGGAGGCGTCTCTTCTAATTAGTGTTTGCCGAGATGACTTGAGCCTTATGGATTATACGTAAAAAGATGGTTATTGAGCGTGTCTTTTTGAGACGTGCCTCTCACCCTGTGTTTAAATTCTTGGCATTTCCGCCACACTGACGCCCGCTCTGTAGGCAGCCGGACAAAGGCCGGTTGGATGGCATTATCAAGAATCTTCTTATGGTGGCACGCCACTTATGTGCGTTGTCTATCCAGCTGAGTTGCACTCGACTTGTATGGTTGTCTTTCTATTTCCTTGTTGGGCTTTTTTTGTTGTTGCCCACATTATGCTCCTTTTTTTTTCTTTCGGTAGTGATATCTGAATCTTGTATGAATGTGGTTGCTTTATTTATATAATAAACTGGGATGAAAGCCTATTTTGGGAAAACTGGTGAGACAACATGTAGCACGTGCCGTGAGCTAGGATGATGCAAAGTACTATCCGCAAACTCAGACGGCAGAAAGTATCCTAGCTGAGGCTCTCGCCACACGGCTCTGTATGGCATAAAGTCACCTCACTAGTAGAAAAACGAGCATTACAGTCTATTACTAGCGGCGGTTGGAGCAATTAAAAAAATAAGAGGCTTCCATACGCTACACCTCAGCCGGTTATCTCAGATTAAACGCCTCGAAAGAAAAAGCCGGCTCCTATAGTATGGTTTCCGGGGAGGCCCAAATGCAAACGCGCCTCTTAAAATCACTCAGCCGGGTGTAGGAAAAGCCCGGCGCCGATTAGATAAGGGCCGCAACCGGGCAAAATAACTGGACTGCCTATGATATTTGGTGCGGCGGGCCACAAAAATGGCAGCCTTCTATAATCTGTAGGTTGGAGTCGGGTTGTATACAAAAACCGTCTGAGGTTAGGCCTGGTCTTGAACGCGGCTTCTCCCGCTATTTTTTTTTGGCCTGCCAACAATATTCGGCCCATCCATATAATCCCGGAGTTGCAACTTCCCGGAGGGTTCGAGAACTGAAAACTGCATCTAATTGTATTGAAGCCAGGCGTGGGAAATGAACCACGATCTCGAGAATTGCAACTGCAATTGCAGCCGCGTGAAATCGAAGTGCTGTAACTGAATGCGGGGCTAATTATTTCGCAATACTAATCGCCGGAAATGCACAAATAAATATCATCGCCCCGCTCTGCTAGTTTTTCTTCGTTGCCTCTCTCTCTCTGCAAACCCACCGCGCGCCTACTCTGCAACCGCACACCCGGCCTCTCTCATCGATCTGCTTGTGCAGCCATGGAGTGGGACAAGCCTTCGGAGTGGAACAACAGCGGCTCCTCCAGTGAGGAGTCCGCCAGCGAAGGCGAAGCACTAATTAGTGTGTCCTCTTCGTCTTCGTCGAGCGACGGCGAGGACAGTGTTTCTTCCATCTCGGAAACGTCATGCGAGACCCCATCAGAAATCGAGCGGCTTCATCTTGATTACGCGCTCGACGACCCACCCACCCCAAAGAGCACCTCGGACGACGAGACCCTCTCCGAGTAGGACGATGAGGATGACCAAGAGGAGGACAAGGACGATAGTGGCAAGAATGTCGTCGTCGCCAACGAGGGGAAGGAGGAGGCCACCACCGCATACGAGGAAGAGAAGGAGGCCGCGCCCGCCGCTGAGGACGTGTCCTTCGATGCCGAGGACGACGACGGCTACGCCGGAGACGTCAAGAAGCCGAAGGCCCTCGCCAAGATGGCGATCACGCGGAAGCTTCTTCCTCGAAGAAGAAGAAGAAGAACTGTTGGGGATATACCGACTAGGGGTATCACCAGCATGGATCAATCCGGCTAGTCCAGGGTGGCCCGCAGTGGTGGTAAAGGCTTTGCCTACCGGGCGGCCCAGATAGCTGACGATCAAGCCGGCAAGGAGGAAGCCCAAGACCGAAGCCCATGAAGCCACCAAGACCAAGACGGAAGGCAGCAGACTTGCCGGCTAGGTTTAGGACTCTGTATGCTTGCCGGATACGTAATCACCTTGTAACCCTAGGTCCGGCCGCCTATATATGCCGGACCTCGGGACGCCTTTAGGGCACGATTCCATACTTTCATACACTCATTGTAACCCAACCAAGGCTATTGCCATTATAGTGAGTTATAGCAGCACGTAGGATCTCGCCACCGCCGTGAGATCTGAAGCTGGGTAAACTGCCTTGTTCGATCCCGACCTCGACGACGTCCACCTTCTTGCCCTACGTTCACCCTCGGTTAGCAGGACCCCGTCTCCTATCTCAGATGCCGATACGACGACAGTTGGCGCCCACCGTGGGGCCTAAGGCGTCAGGCGTCACGTTCCAGGCGGGAACCCTAGGCGGCATCGGCGAAACCATCGCCGTCGGCCGCGCCACGTGCTACGGCAACAATCACTACATCAGCTGCGACGAGTCCTACATCCCCGCGGACGACTACATTGTCGGATGAGGGGTTGTGCCATTTGGCGGCGTCGATGTATTCATCGGCTACACATCTGAGGCGTATGGGTTGCTGCAAATTTATTCGCCATCTCACCCGCCCTACAATCAGGAAGCTTACGTTCAAGATGGATCTGAGTCCGCCTCCTCCCAGGAGTCCGCAGATTCAAATCTGCACCTTGTCGGCATGACAAGACTGGGATCCAACTCCCAGCCTGATCACAATGATCCCGAATCAATCCTCCCTGCGTTGCAGGACGAGGCAATGTCAGATGCCGGATCCAGATCTACTGTTCACGTCAACGTAGACTCTGACTCCGAGGAAGACTCTGCAAGCATGTTTGAGCAACGGATCAAAAGGTGTTTCAATGCACCCGAGCCTCCGCCTTCTGAGGCGGCTACAGGCTCATCCGCCAACATGCAGCAGGTTTTTGTGGCGGATGTAACCAAAACAGACCCAGCAAGCGCAGCGGCAACAGATGCTGCCAATGCTGGGGCTGCGGCAACCGACCACTAATCGAGGAACCCCCGCCGGCTCCGATGAAAAGGAGAGTTCTGGAGAAAGGCGAGCCCAGCAAGACAGGCAGCATGGCGGCCCTGGCGGAAGTCCTGCACACGCCGGTGACCGAGAAAACTAATCCGGCTGACTTGGAAAGACTCCGAAGCTCTTTGATCGAGCAAACCCAGTACCTCAAAAACAAGCAAGCAGAGGTTCAGGGTATGCTCGAAGAAGCCAAGGTGGAAAACGCCAAGATAACAACCATGCTTACCTCAAAGCGCAATCTCTTCACCTCAACCCCGGTTCCCAAACCGGCTGGACGTGCAACAGACAAGAAAAGCAAGCAAGGCCGCCACCCGCCTAACGACGACTTCAAGTCCCCGGCACAGAGACTTGGTTTTGAGTAGGGTTCAGCACCGCAGCGTAAGGACAAGAACGGGGACATCATCCTTTGCACCCCTGTCCTCAACACTGCGGCCGCCTTGGACATCCTCAACAACGATGACTACGACAAGGACGAGAAGATCTACTACGCCTCGATCCTTGCCCACAAAGCTTTAGAGCAACAGGCCCATGCTGATTCTCGTGCAGACATGGCGGACGCAAGGGGAGGAAAGCTGGAGTCCAAATCCAACGCCTGCAAGGCTGCGGCTGGTGGCCAACCCGAGGATCCATCAGGCTCCAGCAGCCATGGGAAGGGGAAGGACCAGAGCAAGGACAAGGACCCGCGTAAGTCACCACCTCCTAAGAGGCACCGTGACGAAGCATCTTGAACCGGCAAAAGGTGGGAAGCCTCGCCTCCTCTACCACCTAAGCGGATTAAGGCGGAAGCCGGGGAAGCAAGCAGCCGCCAAGGAGTGGCGGAAACCACGACAACGCCCCGCCGCCAAGAAGAAGCAGGGACCGCACACCATCTCCACCGCCAGCGCCCAGGCAGGAAGGCGGAAGCCGGGGACACAACAACGAGCCTCGGCATAGCCGGGCAGCGCAGGACGAGCCTCATGTTGACAGATCCAATAGGAAGCTCGCTCCAGGTGACGCGCGTCACCGTCTCAATGACATCAAGGCAGGAAAAGAGGACGCCTACCTTGGCTTTGTGTGCTTTGGCTCAGCTATCCGCAGCGTTCAGATACCTCGAGACATGACATCTGTGTCAAAAACTCACCAACGGTACAACGGTGTGGACAAGCCAAACTCATGGTTGTCAGACTACGCGCTGTCCGTCGAAATTGCCGGGGGCAATGGCTTAGTCGCCGCACGCTTCCTTCCCCTCATGCTCGAGGGACAGCCCGAAGCTGGATCGAAAACTTGCCGGAGAAGTCAATTCATAGCTGGCTCGACATGGAAAAGGTGTTCACCCAACACTTCCAGGGCACATACAAGCGACCAGGCACATATACAGATTTGGTTCGCTGTGTGCAGAAGTCGGATGAAACTGCAACAAGCTTCTTGGCAAGATGGATCCAAACAAAGGCAAGTTGTGAAAACGTGGACGATAATCAAGCAATCGACGCCTTCACCACTGGCCTCCTCAAGGGCTCAAGTCTCAGACACAAGCTAGTACGCATGCAAGTCAAGGACCTCGGAGCCATGCTTGAAATAGCATCCATGTATGCACAGGCAGATGATGATGCACGCGATATGGACGGCGCACATGACATGGCGCCCAGCAAGCGAGCAAGTCATAAGCGCAAGGCGCCCCAGGACGACAAAGCCGGCCCATCAAACGAGGTCGCCGCCGCCTTCGAAGGCAAAGGCGGAAACCGTAAGTGGAAAGGAAAGGGTAAAGAAGGCGGCTCCAGCAAGCAATGCCTGACTTACGAACAGGCGAAAGCCTTACCCTGCCCAATCCACGCATCACTGGGAAAGGTTAACCACACACTGGGGGAATGCCGGTTCATGGATGATGCCAAGAAGGTCCCCGAGGTTGGCTGGAAGCCGAAAAAGAGCAAGAAAGCTGAGAAAGCAAGGAAGGAAGACGATGATGAGGTAGTCTCCATGTCGGAAGATGAGGACCCTAAGCCGCCACGAAAGGAGAAAAAGTATCCCAAAGTTCATGGCCAACTGGTCTGCTTTTTGGGCACTCCTTCGGCAAAGGAAGAGAAGGCGGAGCTGCGTGAGCTCAATGCTACAGTGCCTGATGTTTCTGAGTACTTAGACTGGTCCGAAAAGGCAGTCACATGGGACAGGAACGACCACCCGGACCGTATGCCTCATCCCGGCAAGTATGCCCTCGTCGTCGACCCAATTGTCGACAACTTCAGATTAACTAAGGTGTTGATGGATGGCGGCAGCAGCCTCAACATCATGTATGAGGACACCCTGAAGCGCATGAACTTGACGGAAAGCCAGCTTGATTACAGCAAAGTCAAGTACCATGGCATTGTTCCGGGAAAGCAAGCCAAGTCAATGGGAAGCATCAAGATGGAGGTTACGTTCGGACCTGAGTCAAACTACCGCTCGGAGTATCTCAGGTTTGAAGTAGTCCCCTTCAAGAGTGCTTACCATGCCATCTTTGGACGGCCGGCTTTCGCCAAGTTCATGGCTCGGCCGTGTGATATGTCCCAAACGTATCTATAATTTTTGATGTTCCATGCATGTTTTATATCAATTGCCACATGTTTTATATGCACTTTATATCATATTATGATATTTATTGGACTAACCTACTAATAGTTGGAAAAGTGCACAATGTTCTTGTTTTACACTTTAATGTGTAGGAATTATCAAAATTGGGCAAAGGAAACCTTGTTGGAGTCAAATTGGGACTTTCCTGAAATCTGTCTGAGAACTTTTTGCGGAGATTGTCAGTTTCACCCTCGAAGATGGCGTCCAATGGAAATCAAATTAAAGAGAAAGTTGTCACAATTTTCCATACGAAGATTTTAAGCCTGAGATCAGCCCAACCGGAGTTCGGACGTGGCCTATAGGCCCGTTTTGGTGGAACCCTAAAAGGGGGTGACGGAAATCCGAGAGTCCATATAAAGAAGGAAACCCTAGGTCGTGAAAGCCACCAAAAGCCACGAATTTTCCTCCTCTAGGTAGCCGCCAAGGAGGGGGAGGAGCTCCTCTATTGCTGCACCATCACCAAGGAAGAAGAAGGGGGGCCAAGAGCCGCCGCCCCCGAGCGCCGCCGCCGCCGCTCGCCGTCGTCGCGCCGTGGCTGCTGCGGGCCACCGCCTCCACTCCGGGCTGCACCTCTTCATCAACCTCTCCATCAAGTGTGCTCACCATGACCATGGGTGAGTAGTTTTTACCGAGGCTGAGGGCTCGTGCCGGTAGCTATGTGGTTCTCTCTCCCATGGTGTGATCTTTATGTGATCATGAGCTTTGTAATCTAGTTGAATCCATAGATGTTACTCTTCATTATCTTATGAATTATGCTACTCAAGTGGTTTTATTAATGTAATCTCCGGAGTTACCTTTGTCCCATGGTGCGAAGTTGACAGTGTGCGCACCGTGTGTGACTCTTAGGCTAAAGATTACAGGAATACTTATCATGAGTTGTTCTTTTGTTGGTTGTCACTATAAAATTGTGGTGTTTGTTTAGTACTATTTTGGGACGTTCATAGTGACATTGGAGTTCCCTAGATGTGGAAGACAGACTTTAAGGTGTGCTTTTGCAGCCCTACACGATGGTCTTGGTGTTCTATGATATTGTGGTGTTTGTTCACTCAGACTTTAAGGTGTGCTCTTGTAGCCCTACGCAGTAGATTGGTATTTCTATCCAACGGGAGAATAGTTCAGAGTAGCATAGTGAAGAGGAAATATTTATGTATTCAATTATATTATTATTGTTGGGAGTGTCCACTAGTGAAAGTATGATCCCTAGGCCTTATTTCCAAGCATTGAAACACCGTTTGCTCTCATTTTGTCTCATGTTTGCTTGCTGCCATTTTTATTTCAGATTGCAATTACCACTTATAATCATCCATATTACTTGCATTTCACTATCTCTTCGCCGAACTAGTGCACCTATACATCTGACAAGTGTATTAGGTGTGTTGGGGACACAAGAGACTTCTTGTATCTTAATTGCAGAGTTGCTTGAGAGGGATATCTTTGACCTCTACCTCTGAGTTCGATAAACCTTGGGTGATCCACTTAAGGGAAACTTGCTGCTGTTCTACAAACCTCTGCACTTGGAGGCCCAACACTGTCTACAAGAATAGAAGCGTGCGTAGACATCAAGCTATTTTCTGGCGCCGTTGCCGGGGAGGTAAGGTAAAAGGTACTCACATCCTCCAGCTACTTAGCTATCTAGCACTGTTGCTGACGTGTGAGTGCTTGAAGGTATTTCCTTTAGATTCTGCAGTTATATCTTTTTGTTTCTTGTTTTTATTTCACTAGTTAGGCTTAATGGAAAACAACAAAAAAATTAGAGATCTTTATGAACTTTATATTGAATTAGGACATGATGCTTTTGAAGAGAAAATTAAAAAATCTATGGAAGTGTGTTTGCATAATAGTGATACCAATGTTATTAGCATGAATTCTTTGAACACCATTATTGCTAATGCTATGGAAAAGTCTAAGCTTGGGGAAGCTGGTTTTGATGAATATGGTATTTTTAGTCCCCCAAGTTTTGAGGAGAATTTATTTGATTATACTTGCCTCCTATTTATGATGATTACAATGATGGATGTGATAGTTTTACTCCCACTATTACTAATGAAACTGTTTTTACTTATGTGGAGAGTATTGATACTTTTATGCATATGGATCATGGTAAGAATGTTTCATGTGATGGTTATATTGTGGATTTTATCAATGATGCTACTGAAAAGAGAGGGAGACATGACTTCATATACCACAATAATATTAAGTCTCCTCCTTTTTGTTGAAAATTTTGAAGTTGCACTTGCTTTGCCTTCCTATGCTAGTCACTTTGTGCTTTATTGATTTATTTTCTTACAAGATCCCAATGCATAGGAAGTGGGTTAGACTTAAATGTGTTTCACATTTTTCTCTTGATGCTCTCTTTTGCATTTCAATTCTTGTTCCTATGTGAGCATCATTAAAACTATCATGGCTGTCCAGAAAACAGATTCCTAAGCTTCACTGCGAAAAATGTTAAAAATCACAGAAAAGGAATTTTGACCTGAAATTTTACGACAGCAATCTTCAGTTATTAATACACATTTCATTAGTTCAAAATTTTCTGATTTGAGCAACGTAAGTGCCTCTGAAAATTCACTCTTTACGGGCTGTCCAGTTTTTGACAGATTCTGTCTTTATTTTGCATTACTCTCATTACTTGTGTTTTGTGTAGTTCTATTGATCAAAGGCAATGCACAACCATAGTAACAGTAGCTAATGTTTAGAATCAACTCATGATATGTCTTTGCTGTACCTATGAGGATTTAATTTATGGAGACACTAACCCCTCTAATCAAGTTTTATGTTGAGTTTTGTGTAAAGAGAATTTTTCAAGTGGAAGAGTTGAGGGTGATGAACAAAGATCAAGAGGGACAACCACTCAAGCTTGGGGATGTTACCCCTAGACTCACCCAACATATATCAAATAAGTACAAGAATTCAAGCTTGGGGATGCCAAGCCACCTCACTCCAACCATCTTGATAACAAGTAAGTAAGCCTAGCTACATGGCTATAAAGAAAGCGCTTTACGGGAGGCAACCCGGTTGTTTTTATTTTTGTCCTCTTGCTGTAACAAGAGACTTAGTTTTTAGTTTAGTTTCTGGAATTTTTAATAAAGTGCCAAGTTTTACTCATTTTGGTTTGAAAAAGTTGCTTATAGCGTTCGGAGATTTTATTCCTGCACGAATCTGTGCACGGTATGATTTTTAATTCTATTCTGTAACTCCGAATGAGCTCATATTTGAACTGTAGTTGCAACTTTCATCCTCTGTATGCATGAATTTTTTCGGAATTTTCGACAAAGTTAAGTAGGGTAGAAAAATACGTTTTGCTGCTGCTGTTTTTCTGGACAGATTCTGTCCCATTTTGTTTGATGCATGCTTAGAACTTTTAACTTGAACCTTTTTGATCCAATTGAGTTTATGAGTAGGCATACAACATTATACACTTTCTGGACATTCATATGAATTTTTGTCTAAGGATTATATGCAGCAAGAAATCTATTTGTTTATCACTACTAATGCACCCCACAGAAAAGAAATGGGAGAAACGGTGTTTTGAAGTTTTTTCACAGGGATTAGAGGAGATGCACCAAGAGCTATCCAAGGATGGTGAAGACCATAAGCTTGGGGATGTGAAGACAACCCCACTGGACCTACACACTCTCGGTTTGCACACGTCTAACTTCTGTTTTTCGATCGAAACACTTTATCGCATAAACTTGGAGCGTCTTTTTGTTTGTTTTGGTTTGATTTTTATTTTGTGAGACCACCACACTATCATTTATATATGAGAGAGCTACTGGAAATTTGGGTTGAATTATGTTGGATGCTATTATTAGATTGGGAAAAGGGATGTTGGAGTTGATTTTAAAAGATACATATAGTTGCATGATTCATGAGCTTGTTAATGAGTAATAATTTGCAAGTATTTTATCAAGAGCTATCTTTTATTCATGTTTTGATGCTGAATGTTATTTTACTTGTTTAACATGGATTAGTTAGTTCTATGGACACTCATGCATGCATTTAGATGGTCAACTTTCTCCCTCTTGCTAGCCCAAAAATTCCAACAACAAAAACTTGTTTCCAACACCTTCAACCAAAGTTTTTCCAGTGAGTCCACCATATCTACCTATTAGCTTTATGCTATTCCGAGTATGTTTATCATGATATTTGTGTTATCTATACCTCTGAATGAAAATGCTGTGTTATTGATTGTTATGGGAAAAGTTGGTTATAGAGCTCTCTCGAACTTGATGCACACTTTACTTTCATTGCATAAATAAAACATGACCCATTGTGATTAAAATTATGATGTTGTGGGCTTGACAAATGTCTTTGGTTGAGAGTTAGCTCATATGTGCTGTCACATGGCAAGCTTTCAACATGCACTTCATTTCATTTAGTTGATATCATGTACTTTTGTTTATGGATGCTTACCATGGGTGAAATAAATGTGGAAATGAAGTGAGTTTAAATGAGTTTGTATAAATGGTTAGAGAGACGCCTGGGCCGCTAATCTAAGCCATGCATCATTCATGGTGGAAATTTACTTACATGCTATGGTGAACCTTCTGTGATACACCTTACAATAAAAAGCTATCTAATGGTAAATAAAAAGGGTGTTGAGATTGTTCATTGTGTTTGTTTGTCTTGTCATTTTGATATGGGCTTGTTCCATATCCTGGGACAAGAGGTACCCCAGTTGACGCTCTTAATGATACTATTATTACTTACAATGATATTTAACTTGAACTTGCTTTGTTTCCCAAGATGAGTAACACATGGAGTAGGTACTTGTATTCAAGGGGCATGAGACTTTCAACCTGTACTTTGTCAAGCACACTACTCGTATTTGCTTTCACTTTAAACTTAATCATTCAAGATGCTATGATAGGGGAATGAGAGCTTGACACCAAGGATTACCATATTACAATCATTAACTTAAGTAGAGAAGTTCAGAAGTTAGATGAAACTTATTCATGCTTTACCTCTACTCATATATATCTTTCCAAAGTGTCCACCTTTTATATTCAGATTTTCATCAATACTCTATGGCCATTATAGGATGTTCTTTCTTTTCATTATGCATACTGTGTCCATAGTACTTTCTTCTATGTTACACTTTGTGAATTATCATTGAACATCCTTGCATTGAATATTTGATATCACTTCATAATCTATCTTGTACATTGCTACTCCTTTGAAGAATGAATCATTTGACTCTATGTAGCAATAACTTCATCACTTCATTCATAACATGTGCCTTACAATATTATATGATCAAGATTATGATGGTAGCATGTCACTTCAAAAATTATTTTGTTTTATCGTTTACCTACTCGAGGACGAGTAGGAACTAAGCTTGGGGATGCTTGATACGTCCCAAACGTATCTATAATTTTTGATGTTCCATGCATGTTTTATGTCAATTGCACATGTTTTATATACACTTTATATCATATTATGACATTTATTGGATTAACCTACTAATAGTTGCAAAGTGCAAATGTTCTTGTTTTCACTTTTGTGTAGGAATTATCAAAATTGGGCAAAGGAAACCTTGTTGGAGTCAAATTGGGACTTTCCTGAAATCTGTCTGAGAACTTTTTACGGAGATTGTCAGTTTGACCCTCGAAGATGGCGTCCAATGGAAATCAAATTAAAGAGAAAGTTGTCACAATTTTCCATACGAAGATTTTAAGCCCGAGATCAGCCCAATCGGAGTTCGGACGCGCCTGTAGGCCCGTTTTGGTGGAACCCTAAAAGGGGGTGACGGAAATCCGAGAGTCCATATAAAGAAGGAAACCCTAGGTCGTGAAAGCCACCAAAAGCCACGAATTTTCCTCCTCTTGGCAGCCGCCAAGGAGGGGGAGGAGCTCCTCCATTGCTGCACCATCACCAAGGAAGAAGAAGGGGGGCCAAGGGCCGCCGCCGCCTCGCCGCCGCCGCGCCGTGGCTGCTGCGGGCCGCCGCCTCCACTCCGGGCTGCACCTCTTCATCAACCTCTCCATCAAGTGTGCTCACCATGACCATGTGTGAGTAGTTTTCACCGAGGCTGAGGGCTCTACCGGTAGCTATGTGGTTCTCTCTCCCATGGTGTGATCTTTATGTGATCATGAGCTTTGTAATCTAGTTGGATCCATAATGTTACTCTTCGTTATCTTATGAATTATGCTACTCAAGTGGTTTTATTAATGTAATCTCCGGAGTCACCTTTGTCCCATGGTGCGAAGTTGACAGTGTGCGCACCGTGTGTGACTCTTAGGCTAAAGATTACAGGAATACTTATCATGAGTTGTTCTTTTGTTGGTTGTCACTATAAAATTGTGGTGTTTGTTTAGTACTATTTTGGGGCGCTCATAGTGACATTGGGTTCCCTAGATGTGGAAGACAGACTTTAAGGTGTGCTTTTGCAGCCCTACACGATGGTCTTGGTGTTCTATGATATTGTGGTGTTTGTTCACTCAGACTTTAAGGTGTGCTCTTGTAGCCCTACGCAGTAGATTGGTATTTCTATCCAACGGGAGAATAGTTCAGAGTAGCATAGTGAAGAGGAAATATTTATGTATTCAATTATATTATTATTGTTGAGAGTGTCCACTAGTGAAAGTATGATCCTAGGCCTTATTTCCAAGCATTGAAACACCGTTTGCTCTCATTTTTCTCATGTTTGCTTGCTGCCATTTTTATTTCAGATTGCAATTACCACTTATAATCATCCATATTACTTGCATTTCACTATCTCTTCGCCGAACTAGTGCACCTATACATCTGACAAGTGTATTAGGTGTGTTGGGGACACAAGAGACTTCTTATATCTTAATTGCAGAGTTGCTTCAGAGGGATATCTTTGACCTCGACCTCTCTGAGTTCGATAAACCTTGGGTGATCCACTTAAGGGAAACTTGCTGCTGTTCTACAAACCTCTGCACTTGGAGGCCCAACACTGTCTACAAGAATAGAAGCGTGCATAGACATCAAGCTATTTTCTGGCACCGTTGCCGGTGAGGTAAGGTAAAAGGTACTCGCATCCTCCAGCTACTTAGCTATCTAGCACTGTTGCTGAAGTGTGAGTGCTTGAAGGTGTTTCCTTTAGATTATGCAGTTATATCTTTTTGTTTCTTGTTTTTATTTCACTAGTTAGGTTTAATGGAAAACAACAAAAAAATTAGAGATCTCTATGAACTTTATATTGAATTAGGACATGATGCTTTTGAAGAGAAAATTAAAAAATCTATGGAAGTGTGTTTGCATAATAGTGATAGCAATGTTATTAGCATGAATTCTTTGAACACCATTATTGCTAATGCTATGAAAAAGTCTAAGCTTGGCGAAGCTGGTTTTGATGAATATGGTATTTTCAGTCCACCTACTATTGAGGATATAGTTTATATTGATTATGATATGCCTTCTATTTTCAGCCCAACACTGTCTACAAGAATAGAAGCGTGCGTAGACATCACCGTGTTACATCTACAGCAAGTTGAAGATGCCCGGACCCAACGGTACCATTACTGTCAACGACAACTTCAAGAAAGCGAAGGAGTGCGAACGTGGCAATGCCGCCTTCGCCGAGGCCGTCCTCCACGCAGAGGAGTTGGCCATGATGAAGAAAGAAACTGATACGTCCCAGTTGCCGGAAAACATGAAGACAGCCGAGCCCAAGAAGACTTTCAAGGCCTCCGAGGAAACAAAGAAGGCGGATCTGGTGCCAGGTGACAGTTCCAAGCAAGTCACCATCGGATCTGGTGCCAGGTGTACCAAGGGAGCTTGTCGAGCACTCTCTTAATGTCTACAAAGGAGCCAAGCCAGTCAACCAAGTAACAAGACGCTTCGGTGAAGAAAAGAGGAAGGCAATAGGGAAGGAGATCATCAAGTTGCAAGAAGCTAAGTTCATTAGGGAGGTAGTACACACTGATTGGTTGGCAAATCCTGTACTGGTTCCAAAACCCAATAAGGAAATGAGAATGTGCATTGATTATACCGGCTTGAACATGTGCTATCCTAAGGACCACTTTGCGTTACCCCGTATAGATCAAGTCATAGACTCCACAGCCGGCTCCGAGCTGCTGTGCTTTTTGGATGCGTACTCCGGGTACCACCAAATTAAAATACGCGAATCTGACCAACTCAAAACAGCGTTTACTACGCCCTACGGGACCTTCTGCTACATCACGATGCCCTTCGGCCTAAAAAATGCCGGTGCAACGTATCAGCGATGCATGCAAAGATGCCTTCACGAGCAGATTGGCCACAATTTTCACGTCTATGTAGACGACATTGCCGTCATGTCTAAAAAGAAGGCGGATTTGCTAGATGACTTACGAGAAACCTTCGATATCCTCCGGGTATATAAGATGAAACTCAACCCGAAGAAATGCGTCTTTGGGGTTCCTGCCGGCAAGCTGCTCGGCTTTATCGTTTCCGAACGAGGAATAAAGGTCAATACGGAAAAAATCAAGGCAATCCTCAATATATCCAGGCCTAAGGACCTGAAGGACGTGCAGCGACTTGCCGGATCGGCAGCTGCCGTCAGTCGTTTCATCAGCCGTCATGGAGAAAAGGCAATGCCTCTCTACCGGCTCCTGAAGAAATCTGACAACTTTGAGTGGACAGATGAAGCAGATGCCGCCTTGCAACAACTCAAGGAAGCATTAACGTCTGCCCCAATCTTAGCAGCTCCTCGATCGCAGGAACCAATGCTGCTTTACATCGCGGCAACCAACTTAGTTGTCAGTGTTGTCCTGGTAGTGGAACGCAAGACGGAAAAATCAGAGATCCCGGAACAACGTCCGGTTTACTTCATAAGTGAAGTTTTCTCCGCCTCGAAACAGCATTATCCGCATTACCAGAAGCTGGTTTATGGCGTTTTCTACGCCGCCAGAAAGTTACGACACTACTTCCAGGAACATTCAATCACGGTAGTGAGCAAGGCGCCTCTGGGAGATATAATCAACAATACGGATGCTACAGGCCGAGTCGCCAAGTGGGGCATTGAGCTCGCCGCCTTCGACATCACGTACAAGCCCAGAAATGCCATTAAGTCTCAAGCTTTGGCAGATTTCATTGTAGATTGGACAAAAGCTATGGACGAAGTACCTCTCCCTGAAGAAGCATATTGGATCATGCACTTTGACGGATCAAAAATGCTTCAGGGCTCGGGGGCTGGCGTTGTGTTAAGAAACCCGCAAGGAGACAAGCTTAGCTATGTGCTACAAATTCACTTCAAAGCAACAAACAATGTTGCCGAATACGAAGCACTCCTTCACGGCTTACACATCGCCAAAGAACTAGGCGTCCAGCGCGTCCTCTGTTACAGAGATTCAGACTTGGTGGCACAACAGACACGTGGAACTTGGGATGCAAAAAGTAAGACAATGGCGGCATATCACGCTACCGTTGGCGAATTCGCTAAATGCTTCTTAGGCTACGAAGTCCGCCATATCCCAAGAGCTCAAAACGAGGCGGCAGACACACTTGCCAGATTGGGGTCTGAACGCAAAAAATTACCAAAAGATGTTTTCCTGGAGCACCTACACAAGCCGTCAATAAAAGGAGCAGATCTCCTTGACCCAGAGTCAGCGGAACCAGTAGAAGCGGCTAGCTATGCCGTCTACCTGGTGAAGCCGGATTGGACGACGCCATATTTGGACTTCCTGAGAAATCAGGAGTTGCCAGACGATGAGGTTTTGAAATGGCAAATCATAAGAAGAGCCAGGACATTCACAATAATCAATGGCGAACTGTACAAACGTTGCACCACTGGTGTTTACTAGAGTTGCATTTCGCCAGAAGAGGACAAAGACTTGTTGGAGGAGATACATGCTGGAGTTTGTGGACATCATGCTTCATCCCGCTCCCTTGTGTCCAAAGCTTTACGGCTAGGTTTTTACTGGTTGACAGCCAAAGCTGACGCAGAGGAAATAGTCAAAACATGCAGGGGCTACCAACTATATGCCAGACAACCACACATGCCGGCTCAGGAGCTCAAAACAATACCCATCACATGGCCTTTCGCAGTCTAGGGCTTGGACATGGTTGGTCCATTTAAGACGGCACCTGGTGGCTACACACATTTATTTGTGGCTATAGACAAGTTCACCAAATGGGTTGAAGCTAAGCCTATCAAAAAGCTAGACGGTGCCACAGCCGCAAACTTTCTGTGGGGACTAATCTCTCGGTTCGGGGTGCCTCACAGCATTATCACCGATAACGGCACTAACTTGTCGCAAGGCGAAGTCGAGGAATACTGCTATAAGCATGGCATCCGCCTAGATCTTGCCTCAGTAGCACACCCACAGGCAAATGGTCAAGTAGAGCGTGCAAATGGTTTGGTCCTGCAGGGCATCAAACCTCGCCTTGAAGTACCATTGCACAGGGCAGCTGGGGCTTGGGTGGATGAGTTACAATCTGTCCTTTGGAGTCTACGAACAACCCCAAACAGATCAACCAAGTTTACTCCGTTCTTCTTAGTCTATGGCGCAGAAGCAGTGTTGCCGTCCGACATGATGTATGATTCCCCCAGAGTTCAAGCCTACGTCCAGGAGGACGCAGAAGATGCAAGACAGGATGGCCTTGACCTACTTGACGAGGAACGCGATGTTGCCCTCGCACGATCCGCCATCTATCAACAAGGATTGCGACGCTATCACAGTCGAAGGGTGCGCCAGCGCAGCTTTAGAGTAGGTGTGGCGCCCCGACCCGACTGCTATACAATGATGTTGTGTGTCACCGGTTAAGCGATACAACCGGAGGTTACGGGCTTACCAATCCCCGGCCAAAACCTTTGGCAGGTGTTGCTCGGAATGGATCATCGGCAACACAACACCCCGATTGATGCCTTAACACAGGCACAACCCTCACTGCATAATAGAGAGATCAAGACTTGTGGAACAACTGGCACCTCACAGACTCTACGACACAAAAATCATATAGTTCAACTCTTATAATAGAGAAAGATAGCAAATGACAACCAGAGGTCACAGACCCAACATTACAACAAGCGGAAGCGAATTAGGTTGTTCTAAACAACAAGATCCAAAATATGGCCTAAGAGGCCTACAGATAAACATCACAGCGCCAGCTGATCCGGGTTGTCCCAAGCTGCCACCTGGGAACCCCAGACTACTCGTCGACGTCCACAAAGAACCCACCTTCGAGGTCGGTGAAGTCCTCCTCTGAAACAAAACAAACGACGTTGAGTTCGACGAACTCGCAAGATTAAGAGCTAATATATGCTCGATGAGGCTTTCAAAGTTATATGGTTGTTTTGCATAAAGCTGATTTTATTTATGAAAACATAACTCAAAGGCATCGACTATTCAGAGTATTTTCAAAAGAGGTAAGAGGTACTCTTTTCTTTCATCACCTCTCTCAACATCAACCATCATCAACCATTGTACCTGTTCATCAAAGGCACCTCCCCGAATCACCCTCGAGGAAGCTCACCTTGCATTTGTGAGTGGTACCTCTAGTATCCAGTTTTTAATCATTCCGTTAGAGTTATTCTATGATCTTACCTTCACTTCCCAAGTCGTCCATAACCGCGGACACGGCTTTTCGAAAAGATTTAACCCTGCAGGGGTGTACAAATGTTTGCCACGCGTACCGTCCGGCCCATTACCTAGCTTTTAGCTCTCTTCCTTGGAGAACCGGCTGGGTGGGAGCGGTGTCGACTTCTCCCCCGTTAAGGACTTTCCAGGATCATCAGTGGCGGCAGGACTGCCAGGATCACAACACCCCGCCCCACGGCCACTCATTTTCCTAACACCACCATCCTCATACCATTCTCAGCCACCATCTCACGCACGCGCAAATGGAAGCCCGAACTAGAGGACCCTGGCTAGCCCCGCTCGAGTTATTTAGTCTATGAGGGTTCCTGCACTGCGAATGCATAGGCCTCACGCATGGTTGCACGCTCAGTCTTGGTTCAAGAGGTATAGAACTCGCACCTAGGCGGCGAGAACGAGACAAAACACCACAACCACAGTGGCCTCTCATCCCCACCTTTAAGCATTTTATTACCCGTCTCCACAATTCTCCACCATCAACCACACATCTCAACACCTGTTTCCAACATCAACCATCCATCGTATAGATGCACATTTACTAAGCATGGCTAAGCATCAACATAGCATATTAAAGTAGCTTAGGCCAACAATGCAAACCTATGGTTAATAGGAGGGAACATGTATTGGCATCGGAAACTTAATGCAACTATAGGATACTCTAATCCAATAAATTGACATTTGGAACCGCATGCAATATTATAGTGGAGAAAATACTTGCGGAAAATAGGTTAAGATATGCTCAGAGGGGGGATTACGCTTGCCTTGGTCAAGGTGCTGGTAGTACGGCTCTTCGGGGTATTGTGGAGTAACCCCGGCTGCTTGATCTATCGAGGCACAAAACATAGAAGCCACAATCAATCACCACACATGTTCAGCAAATGCAATGCGCAAACACATGATGGCATGACATTTTTAATGCACTGGAATTATTCTAGCAAGTTCTACCCATTTTAAAGGGGTGCGAGATAATTATTAAACAAAAGAGGAAATAAGCTCCTTCTTTGTTTTTATGCTTTCCTGTGCTATAGATCATGTAAACATGCATGAAGATGATGCTACGGATTAATGCACATTTTTCTGAGCATTTTGATATGAATAACACATTTTTCGGAGGTCCGGATAGAAAGTTAGCACTTTTATTAATTTTCCCCTTTTTGATTATTTGTTGTTAATTATTTTGATTAAATTCAACAACAATAATAACAAGGTGTCCTCGGTTCCGAGGGAGAGAGGTGGAGCACGACGGTATCATCGTAGTTCGACAACTCTTAACGCGAGAGGGGGAAGCGGGGATCATACACTACGAGGGGGAAAAAGAAAAACAAAGCAGCACAAAAAAAAACTGCTTAGCCGGTTTGTGGCCCGGCTGGGCCGGTTTCTGTGCCGGCCTGGCTACAGAGCCCACCGGCTCTCAGCCCGGCATGGGCCGGGCCCAAGGCCGGTTAGTGGCCCGAGCCAACCGGCACGCAGCCCGGCTAAGCCGGCTCTGCGACCGGTCGAGCACGGTCACGACGGCGCGCGGCTACGGCGAGGTGGAGCGGGTACCCGTGCGGGAGAGGGAGAGGGAGGAGGGGCGTCGGCACGGTGAGCTCACCCTCAGGACGACGGAGGGGTCGGCGACGGCGGTGGTGCAACGGCGGCGACGGATTTGGGCGGCGGAGCCACGGACGGCCGCGAGGAGGATGAAGGCGGCGCCGGCGAACTAGGGCGCTTCGGCTCGATTCCTCCGGTGTAGGGGAAGCAGGGGACGCGGCGAAGCTCGTGGTGGTCCTCGATTTGCTCCTCGCACGCTCAAACTCCGGCGGCAAGCAGCGACATGGCGGTTCGGGTGGAGCTCGTGGGAAGAGGAAATGGGCACGAGGGGGTCGGGGATGGATAGGGCAGGGCGGCGACTCGTATGGCTCTCCTTCCTGCAGGGTAGGGCAGAGGAGGAGGGGGAGGGGCCCCGGTGCGTGCACACGGTGCGGCATGGCCACGGCGACCTGGTGCGGCTCGGCCGCCCGGTCGCTACAGGGAAGAAGAAAGGATTTTCGCGAATAACCCCCTGCATATTTTGTTCTCAACACGGACAGGTCCCCCTGGAATTACAAATAGGTCCTATCCTGGATTTAAAATTGAAACCAGCACATGTTTTGAATTAAATGAGGCATTGGATCACTTCCAAAAATTGTGAGAAAATTTGGGGAGGCTCCCCACACCATTTAGAGGCACCACAGAAAACTGGCCTTGCAAAATAAATTAGTTTCGACAACATTTGTTCAGAATGTGTCGTTTAGGCAATTTTGCTAGTTTTCCAAATGTTGCTATTTAACAATTTGGTGCAAGTGCAAAAATAGTATTGTGAACTCTGGGAACTTCCTTGACAGATATGGATGTCCAAGTACTTTTGTTTTGCAACCTTGAGTGTCTTCTTTGTGGGGAAGTTTTGTTAGAGCACTTTGGCATAAAGTTTTAGCAACTTCATAACATTTCGGTATCAAAGTTGTATTAACTCAAAAGAGACGTGTCTATGCATGGATGCCATGATGCAATTAACTCAAAAGTGAAAAATTTATACAGGTTTTTGGTTCACAACTTTGGGCTGTTACAGTAGGTGACCTGGTTCTCTGCCTAATCCAAGACAGGAAAGGCTTGCATAAGTTATCCCCACCATGGGAAGGACCTTTTGTGGTCAGTAAGGTGTTGCTCAATGGTTCCTATTACTTTGTGGACGCACGAGACGGCTACAAGATAAAACGAGGTCGCAAGCGCAAGAGGAAGGTCGACGACAAGTATGACGAAACCAAGCGGCCTTGGAACATTGAGCAGCTACGTCCTTTTTACACTTAGCAATTTCTACATTGTAATAAGTACTATATGATTATGAAATAAAAGTCGGTGGTTTGCTCATCCAGTTTTGGGACCATGCCATCTTTTGCCTTTTCTCGCAATCATATATCTGTTGTCATAAAAGTTACCGAAAAATATTTTGCTCCGTGCTAAGGTTCCAACTTCTTTGACATTTGCCGTCTGCCGGCTAAAATAGCAAACAACCTTTGCACCGCCTAGTATCGTTATCTGCCTGTTTGTGTGTGAGTCGCCTAGTAGTATGTCGTTGGCACCAACATGCCGGCTTTGGTCTCTGAGTCTAAACTAATTGGTATTGCACCTGTTTGGCTCAGCTGAAGTAACTGTGATGAGGTTCCGCTAACATATGAAATAGCTAAACGCACAAACGAGAAGCATATTAAGGCGGGCCACTTAAAATAAGCCTACCGCCAAGTGTAGCATAAAAGTTGGCCCAACATATTTACATGACAAAATAAAACAAGTTTTTTCGCGTTACAAATTAACGCATCTGCTTGTGGCTACTGTTGCAGGGGAAAGCGCCTAAGGAGTCGCCGCCTTGGTGGAGTCTGTCTGGAGGTCTTGGGGGCTGACGCCGACATCCTTGGGGCTGGCTCCGCCATCCTGGGGGTTGCGCTCGTCAGCCGCGGCTTCTCCTTCATCGCCTCCGGCAACTTCGGGATCCGCCAAGGAGGGATCAGCTACGACAACATGAGGATCCGGGTGTTCTTTGTAGAACTTACGGATGTCCACCATGTTGGCAATTTGGGTTGCGTAGCCCCGAACAGGCCGCAGCACATCTTGCATCACGATGGCTTGGTTGTTCTCGTCTTCGGTCGGGAAGTACTCGGTGACTTGATGAATATTTGCCTCCGGATACCACGCCGACGTGAACGCCAAGGCCAACTTGGCTCCGCCTCGTGCTGCTGATCGTAGCAGGCCATCATGTTTGGCACCCGCCTTCTCCAGCAAGTCCGGCAAGGCGTCGAAGTTGACGGGATCGCTGTTGTCTCCAGGGAAGAACTTGGCGGCAAACGCTTTGCCCGCGCCGACAATCTGGTTGATTGTTTCGCCAACCTTCAAGATTCGGGCAAGGCGGGGCGTTGTATCCACGTCATCGCCTAAGCTGGCCAGCACTGCATACTGCAAACAATAGTTACACATTGCGGTTGGTGACTCAAGAATTCAAGACAACAGGGAGATGAAGGAAAAAAATCTTACCCAGGACATGCTCATGGATGGCGTTGACCTCATCCAGGTGGCCGGCAAGTGTCTCTTGAGCTTGCTGGACCGCCTTCGAAAGTTGGTCCTGCTGCTCCTTGGCGTTCTTGTTCACCTGGGCAAGGTTGTTGCCTAATGCTTCCAGTTGCCCCGACAACTTGCTAACCTCGGCGGCATGGGCCAGATCCCGCTGCTCCAGCTCCTTGGCATGGTCCGCCTTCAGCTTCGCCACCAATTCGGCAAGATCTGCAGCTTCGTTCATCAAAGCTTGCATGTCAGTGGAGTTCTTGAGAACATCTTGCGCAGTGTTTAGCAATTCTACAAATCATGAGGAAAGCCGACTAAAGAACTTGTCGAAAGGAAAAAGCTCAAACTAGACGGACGAAAAGAAGGCAAAGAAATTTTGTCACCTTCATCCTTTTTGCGAGCCTCTTCTAAGCTCGCAATCAAGGCGTTCTTCAGCTCGATGTCTTGCCGAAGTTGGCGGCACTCCGTGTTCTTCCTGCCCTGCGCTTGAAAAAGCTCTGCGTTGGACGCGAGAGCCGCCTACAACAGAAACGTGACAATTGAGACCCAAGTCAAAAGACCACTCCGCCGGCTAAAAACAACTTTTTTAGCCGCCAAAGTGCTCGGGGGATGCGACTAGGGATTACCTCAAGTTCGTTCTGAAGCAAGTCGCAGAGCTGCTCCATGTGCGAGTGCCAAAACTTGGTGCCCTCGTGCATGGTCTTCAATGTTTGGCGGGGATCTTTCGCTCCCGCGGCAAAGTTGGGGCCAGACTTGGAGGAGGAGGCGCCAAGGCTCTCCCCCATCTCGTCTCCCGCCTCCTGCTTCATAGCCATAAATCGAGCGGCGTCATTAGCCGAAGCTTCAGCCGTCTTGGAAGTAGTAGGGCCGGCAACAGATTTCTTGCCTGCCATCTTCTCCGCAGCCGCCTCAGTGGTACCAGTAGACGCCATGTCTTTCGCCGTGCACGTTCCCGGGCAAACGACTACGGGAACGCCGACGCCAGGCGTTGTCGGTGCGGTGACTGGAGAAGACCTTGGCGGCTTGCCTCTACCGGCAGCAGCCTTCAGGTTGGCGCAAAGCTTGGGCATGGCAGGCTTGGCCCCGTAAACAGAAAGGTACAAGTTTGTCAGCAAAACACATTGTATAAAATGACAAGTCAGGGAAAGCAAAAGCTTGCCTACCGCTTAAGAGGGACATTCTCCCCCATGGTCTCATCCTCTGCATCAGCAGAGGTGGCCGCCTTCTTCCTCTTCTCCAGATCCTTGGTGGAGCCGCCTACCTTGCGCTTCTTCGACTTGCTGGCACCGGTGTCGTACCAGTTGGGAGCCAAGTCAGCATCTTTCAAGGTTTGCAGCTGAAAAGGAAAAGGCAAAATATCAATTCAGCATCCAGGGGACAAAGAAGTCAAAGTAAAAGACAAGGTAGCTCCGGCTTACCACTGGGGCTGGGTTGTCGTGAGTGAACATGGCGACGCCTTCGGCCGCCTTCACAAAAAGAGGCTTGATGAGCTCTCTAAGCCGGTACTGCAGCACATCTTGGTCAAGGGTGCTGTTGCCGGCGTCGTCCGCCTTGTACTCGCACATGTTCAGTGGGCGATGGCGGAGCGGCATTATCTTCCTCGACAACCAGCAGATAACGGTATGTACTCCGTCAAGTAGTGGAGCCTCCATCGTCTTGGTCAAAAACTCAATCTGCCTAACAGCAAGGCGGAGGTCATTCGACAAACTGCCGAGTGTCACCTTTGCCGTCCAGCAGGCCTTGTGGGTTGGCGGACCATTGAGGAATACATGCATCCCTTGTGTCGTGTCGGGTGTCGGGATGTCCTTGCAGTAAAAGAAGGTGCTGGTCCAATGCTTCACCGACTCAATGCACGGGATCTTTGGATACCAGTCAGGTTGGCGGCAGTTGAAGGTTACGCTACCGCAAGTTGCCAGCTGGCCGCCTGCTACGGTTTGCCGGCGGCACAGAAAGCAGTACTGGAACAGCTCTATGGATGTAGCTATGCCTAAGTACCCTTCGCATAGCGCCTGGAAGCCAGCTAGCACTAGAATACTATTGGGCGCTATGTTGTGCGGCTGCAACCCATAAAAGCTAAGCACCGCTAAGAAGAAGGCGGAAAGCGGCAACGACATACCGCGGAGACTGTGCGACGCCAACATGACGCGCTCGGCGTCTTGTGGGTCGGGGATGGTTTCGTCGCCTGGTACCCGCCAAGCGCTGTCCGCCTTGGGTGGTATGAAGCCGCCATCCTCCAGCTCCTGCAGGTATGCTGATGTCATGCACGATGGCAGCCAGTACCTGGAGCCCAGCTCCGCCACTTCCTCTTCTTCCTCGGCAGCGTCGTCGGCGGCAGCTTCTGGCTCCGCCGTAGCCTCGGCGTCAGTCGCCGTCAGGGACGGAAGGGGAAACGTAGGCATGGCCGCCGCTGGTGCCGCCGGAGATGGAGAAGAAGACACCCCGCCCGCAACCGTGGTAGGGAAAGAAGAGGTCGTCGGCGTGGCGCTCACGGGAGCCGCCGCCGCCGGTGCAGATCCAGATCCAATCGCAGTCGTCGATGCTGCAGCCGACGCCGCCGCTGCCGCCGCTTGCTCGTTGATGCTCGCCATTTGGCACGGAGCGCGCTTGGTGTTTCGCCGGAGGTGGGTGCCAAAGTGGAGAAGTGCTCGAGGAGGAGGATGCGGCAGTGGTGAATGTGAATGGGGAGAAATTCATCTCGGTGGTGTTCGAGGGGTATTTATCCCCCGCCATGAGATTCGTGCGCGAGTTTGGCGGAGGCACGATCTCCGCCACGTGCCCACGATTTGCACGTCGTGGCCGCGGCGTTACTGCTGTCGCCTCGATTCCCGCGCGTAGTGGGAAGATAATCATGACGCATGTTTTAGTTCAAACTGTCTTGGACTTCATGACGTCATCCGTCAACATTTGACGGACCAGTCAAACTGACAAGACCTTGCCTGGAAGATTCCTGACAACAGTCAGGCCGTCTTTCCCATGTTGGCGGCAATGTATCCGGCAACTTTTAGTCGGACTGCCGCCTGATTCAACTTCGGAATGCTTCAAGCTCTTCAGCCGCCTACAAGAACAAGGCGGATATCGCAGATGAAAGAAGGCGGCGCCTGGAGAACTTCAACCCTTCCGGGGGCTAATGTTGGGGATATACCGACTAGGGGTATCACCAGCATGGATCAATCCGGCTAGTCCATGGTGGCCCGCAGTGGTGGTAAAGACTTTGCCTACCGGGCGGCCCAGATAGCTGACGACCAAGGCAGGCGGATTCCGGCAAGGAGGAAGCCCAAGACCGAAGCCCATGAAGCCACCAAGACCAAGACGGAAGGCAGCAGACTTGCCGGCTAGGTTTAGGACTCTGTATGCTTTGCCGGATACGTAATCACCTTGTAACCCTAGGTCCGGCTGCCTATATATGCCGGACCTCGGGACGCCTTTAGGGCACGATTCCATACTTTCATACACTCATTGTAACCCGACCAAGGCTATTGCCATTATAGTGAGTTATAGCAGCACGTAGGATCTCGCCACCATCGTGAGATCCGAAGCTGGGTAAAATGCCTTGTACGATCCCGACCTTGACGACGTCCACCTTCTTGCCCTACGTTCACCCTCGGCTAGCAGGACCCCGTCTCCTATCTCAGATGCCGATACGACGACAAGAACGATGAGTCGATGATCGATCTCAGTATCGAGATAAATATATAGCTCTATATATGTATAAGGGGGCAACTCAGCTATCTATATATATGTATTCCGCTATCGATCTTTCTGTTTATTGATAATTTGGTTCTGGTATATGTATAAGTAGGAAGTAAAGCTTGCATTGCCATATACATATGGTTGTCCTAGTGGCAATGGTACTCCTCTTGTATGCTGCCCACCCGAGTTCGAGTAACTATCTTAATAATTAAATATATTTTCATTTTGATACACAAGAATAACTTATATTTTTTGCTCCACCAACATATTTCATATTTTTGAAGCTAATTGCTTAGTTTCTCGATTACAAAAGGATACAATACTGGCAAATTAATCCAACTTGAGCTGAGAAATATACTACCGCTAGCTACTCATTAGCAGTACAAGTCGTAGTTTCTAAATTACAAAAGATAATTAACCTAACTTGAGTTGGGTTAATGGACTAAATTACAGGGAAAGGTAGATAGAAATATACTAATACATAGCTACTGCTAGTTAACAGTACTAGTACTACTCGTCCTTAATTCTTCTTCTTCTTCGCGGGAGACTCTTTCGCTTGAGCACCATCTTGGCTAGGGCGCTTCGGGTCGAACTTCGGCTTCTCGGTGGCAGCGACGACCGCGTCCTCCTTCTCGGTGCTGGGGGCGGAATCGCTGTCGTCGCTGGTAGAGTCGCCATCGTCATCATCTTCGTTGTCCTCCTCCCGCTCCTCCTCGTCATCGCCTTCGTCGGCGGCGGCCTCCTGCTCCTCCATGTCACTGAGCCCCAACTCTCCGTCGAGCTCCTGTTCTTCAGATGTTGTGGACAAGTCGACCGGAGAGGGGGGAAATTCTCTCTCCTTTGAATCAGAAGAACTACCCGGTGTGTACGGAGCTCCGTCGTCAGGATCCTCGTCGGATGAGCCGTCGCTCTTCCACTTCGACGGATTTCCCCACTCCATGGTTCTTGTAGCGGAGAGAAGGTGTTAACGAATGAGCAAGAATGGGTGCAGAGAGGCAATGAAGAGACTAAGCAGCCACAGAATGGATTTATTTGCGCATTCGGGGATCGGAGATGGGGAATAAATTGGGGTGGGGATCTGACGGGACGTGTCATGATGCTCTGCAGTGACGTGAAGGAGACGACCACCGACGCTCTGCGACACGAGCTATGGAGTGGCACAGCTACAATTTTCCACGCGACGGGACATGTCACTGCAAGCAATTGATGGTACGACCATAATTATCTAGTGGCACGAACCCAGTTTTCGACCCGAAGGATTGCGCGGTGCGTGTCAGTCTTGGGTCCGGAATTATCTGGGCGTGTCTTGTTCGGGTGTTCCAGTTTTGTTCGGTTAAATCCGGCATAATTACAAATGAAATTCCGTCATTTCGAGGTAATATTGTGCACATGCCTTGGATTCTCATTACTGCTGGTCAATTTGAATAAAAATCTCGCTTTTCATTAACAAGAACTTTTTAGAATTCAAATTGAAATTCTATAGGTAATTTACTAAGGATAAAACAACGAAAATATGCCCTTTCGGCGAGATATATGTCATATGTTTGCTAACGAAAACGCGCCAAGTTGTCTATTGGATATCTGAAGCACATACCATAAACCATATACATGTATATACATAGCACTCTTGTGATCATGAAAGAGGGAGGAGAGGGTTCTCCGACCATCCGCACACGCGTTCTCTGGTGAAACCCCAGTTTGCAGGGGCGCGTTGTTTACCCCCATTGACACACCATTCGAATTTCTATTGATTTGTTTTAGGTAATAGGAACACGGGAAACCAAAATTATGCCATAGTTTTCCCAAGCCTCCAGTTGCTTTGAAGTATATATAAAGGGTCTGGGACCGGCCGGTCACCTAAAGAGTCTGAAACGTAGTGCAGGCCAAACCATAGTCATGTTTTTGTAGGATAAATTGTAGGGGAACACATGTATATAATACCATTATTTGTTGCGTGAACTCACATTTTAGCATATAATCTTGGGATCAATAGGAATAATATTACAATGTTTCGACATTATATTGGGCAGTCCGACATTGTCCGGAACCCCCGGTTCGCGCTACCAAAAATACCCTCTGTTTGCTAATGAAGACGCGCGAAGTTGTCTATTGGATATCTTAAGCATACACACCATAAACCATATGCATGTATATATATACATAACACTCTTGTGATCATGCAAGAGGGAGGAGAGAGGGTTCTCTGACCACGTGTTCTGTGAAACCCTAGTTTGCGGGGGCGCGCGTCGTCGTTGCCCCCATTGATAGAACTTCGAAAGGGGTACAGACCATTCGAATTGTCTACTGGTTTGTTTTAGGTTAGGTAATAGGAACACGGGAAAACAAAATTATGCCAAAGTTCTCACAAGCCTCCGGTTGCTATTTGAAGTATATATAAGGGTCCGGGTTCGGTGCCGCCCGATCACCTAAAGGGTCTGAAACCTAGTGCAGGCTAACCATAGTCATGTTTTTGTAGGATAAATTGTAGGGGAAGTACACATGTATATAATACCATGATTTGTTGCGTGAACTCACATTTTAGCATATAATCTTGGGATCAATAGAAATAATATTACAATGTTTCGACATTGGGTGGTCCGACATTGTCCGGAACCCACGGTTCACGCTACCAAAAATACCCTCTGTTTGCAAACGAAGACGCGCAAAGTTGTCTATTGGATATCTGAAGCACACACCATAAACCATATGCATGTATATACAAAGCACTCTTGTAATCACATGCGAGAGGGAGGAGAGGGTTCTTTGACCATCCACCACACACGCGTTCTGTGAAACCCTAGTTTGCGGGGCCGCGTTTGTTTACTCCCATTGACAGAACTTCGAAAGGGGTACACACCATTCGAATTGTCTACTAGTTTGTTTTAGGTTACGTAACAGGAACACGGGAAAACAAAATTATGCCAAAGTTTTCACAAGCCTCCGGTTTCTTTGAAGTATATATAAGGGTTCGGGACCGGCCGGCCGGTCACCTAAAGGATCTCTGAAACCTAGTGCAGGCCAACCAATAGTCATGTTTTTGTAGGATAAATTGTAGGGGAAGAACACATATGTATATAATACCATGATTTGTTGCGTGAACTCACATTTTAGCATATAAACTTGGGATCAATAGGAATAATTTTACAATGTTTTGACATTGGGCGGTCCGACATTGTCCGGAACCCCGGTTCGTGCTACCAAACATACCCTCTGTCACTCCTATTTTATCCCCTCCTCGGGCTGAGCTGCCGCACACACCCTGCATCTCCCCTACACTCCCCGACCTCCCGACGCCCCTCTCCGATCGCCTCCCCACACCCCGCCACCGCGTAGATAAGCCAACGCCGCCTCCACCGTGAAGATGCAGAGGCCGATGCATCTTGCGGGGAACAGATTGAGCCGCCGCGTGCACGGTCGGCCGTACTTGAACACGGAGAGGGCATCTGATCTGGCCGCTTCCGGTGTCCCCGCCCCGCCGGACTCACACGTACCGAAGGGGTGGCACCTCGACCTCGACGGTGTCCCCGTACGGCCACCGCCGACCGGTCGCGCCCGCATAATGGCGGTCGCCAAATTCTGGGCCCGCTTGCCCTCGGCAGCGCTACGGGCGGACCCGAAGTACGGAGCGAGTGTGCCATACTGGGACAGGTTGTTCGAGCGCGAACACGAAGTCAAGCGCAACTTCTCCCGCTTTGGCTGAACGCCGAGGCGGTGGAACACGTCGGCGCGACACCAGCTATGGGCCCAAGCCCCCACCGACGCGGTGAATGCAGCGTCACCCGCCCATCAAGCAGTTCACGAGCCCAAGTTCGAGGAGGAGTTTGAGGGGTTGGAATAGATGCTGCGCGCGTCGCTTGAGCCCGCCGTCAAGCCGGAGCCCGAGGTGGAGTGGGACGGCTTCGTAGAGATGACACGCGCGTCGCTTGAGAACGCCGTCATGCATGAGCCCGGGGTAGCCGGCACCTCCAGCTTCGTCGATTGGTCGGCTGTCGAGGCGTTTATAGATGCGATGGAGGAGATCCAGTTGCCGCCGCCTTCTCAGGTCGAGCCTGGCGACGATCCACTTTGGCCGGGCACCAAGGCCGCACTGCGCAAGTCCATCGAGGACGTTGTGATCGTCATCGACTTATCCAACAACGATTATGCTTACTTTATCTATGTTTAAGTTTGTGTTGCAATCTTTGTCAATGTCCAGTCTTAATCCAACTAAACTGTTCTTAGTTTGGTCCATGCATGTTTAAGTCAGTCAAGTTTGCGAGTTTCTATCTTTATATGTGAATTTTTACTCACATTCTTGTTAAATTCGGCTTCTTTGTAAATTCCCCTATCGTATGTTTCCAATTATCATGAAATTTGCCTCTTTGTAAATTCCTCTTTCGAATCTGTACTCATTATCCCGTAAAGTTCGTGTAGTATCCGGACCGTCTAATAGGTTTCCCATAGGTCCGGAAATTTCGTTTTCGCGGGGATTCTTTTCCAGGGACAGTTTTCCCCCGGCCCGCTCATTTGAATTTCGTACTCACTCGATTTTGTCACTCACACATTTCATTTTGCCCCAACGCCGCACGTTCCAGCTGCCACCTACCCCGTCGCCCTTCTCCCTCCCCCGTCACAAGACCTTATCCACTCCCTTCCGCCGGAGCACCACCAGCTCACCCTCCTCCGTCCCCCTCCGTCGCCCCCACCCCCACGTCCGCGTCCGTCAGTCCCATCACCACGCTCCCCGCCACACCTCTGCCCCGACACTGCCCTCACTGCTACCGTGCCCCTTCCCCATCCAACACTCCCGGATCGGCTGCCTCTGCATCCTACGGCTCACCCCCTCCGCCGCGGGGCTCTACTTCAAGCCGGCATCGCCCCCCTCCCCATCTCGATCAAAATGGTATCTGATTTTTCCAATCTATATATGCACTGCACATCTGGGTGGCTCTAATATATATCAAAATCTTATTTTGTTTAGGCTCCTTGCGCAGTGTGCCTCAACATTGAAGGCCGTGCAGAAAGGAGAAGAGACGAAGCTCTTCTTTCTTGCTAACTATGCATATGCAATACATAGATTACATGGTAAGTAGGCGAGTTAATTATGCGCACATCATATAGCTAATTGCACAAAATGCGTAGTACAAGTCATGTTAATTATTGTACCTACTCCGGTCCTAGATCATACAAAATTCAGTTATGATGTACTCCCTCTGATCCAAGTGATGTGACCACTTCAGAAATTTGTACATAAGTGTCGTGACAAACATAGAAAAATGACTCCTCTGTTTTTTGTAGTATGTTCCTTGCTATGTCAGGGATCAGCTAACTGAAATTACTGGTGGCCTAGAGATGAAAATTGTGACTCAAGATGGATTTCTCTATGAACTTGATCTCAACAAAGAAGAAGAAAGAACACTGATAACGGGGGCGACTGGGAAGATCTTATCGAGCACTACTGTTTGTACTATTACGATCAGATAGTGGTGAATTTAGATGGTGACCAAGAATTCTTCAGGGCTACTATCTTTGACTCCAGAAATAAAGAAAAGTTGATAATCGAGGATGAGCCAGGTTATATTATATATATAGCCTCTTTTTCTTCCAAGATAGTTATCTGTTGACATGTATGCTGATACATAATTTACTAACTTTGAATGTACCATGCAGAGGATCAAGTCAATGTGATTCGTTATCCCCTTGCTAAACAAGGTACATTACAACAAATTAAATAAACACCACATATAGCTCATCAATAATTCATGTTTGTTGTACTTAGTTTTATCTGAATTAGAACCTCATATGCAATGTTATTAATTGAAAACGTGGTCGTTTTCATCCTGATTTTGTAGGATGTGACGATATCCCGAATTCTTTGGTGAAACCTCCTTCGTTGTCACTCTCTCCTAAACAAATTGATAGAGTGGTTACTTTTGCCAGAGAGCACTATGAACGTATCGGCTCTCTTGTTGTGCATAAGCTCACGGAGAAAAACTTTGGGCGTAGTGCACTTGTAAGCAGTTACTTACAACGGATTGAAAAATCTCCTTCCATATATTTCAATTATATATGTATGATGTCACTGACAATTCTCCTTAAATTTGCAGAAGATTAGAAGTATTATTTATCAACACCTCATCATCCCCTCGTCAGGGCGGCTCTGTTTGTCGTCCGAACCAATTAACCTTTCGTTGGAAAATTGTTCAAAGATGAAAGAGGCAGATTTTGCTTGGAGAAGGAAGCTGGATTGAATTTGCTCGTAAAGCTGGCTTTCAAATCGGATCGGTCATCATTATCTGCGGCACAACGTTCAATGCTGGCATCAATATGTTTTTCAAACGACTGTGAAAACTAGCAGTCTGTATCAGATGTGGATGAAACATTTGAGCTAATTAAGCTAGGATTTAGAATTCAGCTAGCTATGTATGATATTTAGAAGTCCTTTATTTGTTATTAGTTGTCATGTAATGGAATTCTACTTGATTAGCAAATATATGTGCTAATTGACTGCTCAGTATCAATATTAATTAATTCGCTCGTTTCTGAAATAGGAGGCATCATAAGTTCCGGACAAATACGGCCATTCGGATATATGATTATCCGGGTAAATGCAGATACCCCAGCCAGTCGGAGGCTCCAGATAAATTGGAGCCGCCTAAAAAATAGAACCGTCGCCAGCAACCCCCACCCCCAGCCTCCTTTTATTCTCAGCCGCCTCGAAATTAAGCCAGGACGTCTGGGTAAAATTCGGACGGTCCGTCCCAGTAGAGCCAGCCAAAGAACCTGCCCGCCTCCGACGTGCGCGTCGGCTCTTATCTGCGCCCGCCTCGGGTTGCAGCGTCGGGTCGTTTTAAAAACGTCTGAGGGATGCTTTTCCAATTCGGACATCAGAACCGTCTCCGGTCGGCTGGATTATCCTCAACTGTTGCTCTGAGCCGGATGAAAAAACTGGCTGAGGCCCATGAACGGGATCCGACTGTAATGCTCGATTCTGTAGTAGTGCCTTCTGCCTCCTCAACTGACTTTCCGCCATTGCAGTTAGGTACTTTTGGCAAGTGCGTCGACAGCGAGTTATTTTTGACAATCTCAAAGTGTACAGGGGTATATTTGTAAAAAAATGCTTAACCTGTTGCATGGATACGTCGCGTTCGCTCCAACCTTTGCTGCACTTTTTGCTGTCCCCGCCAAAAGCACGAACTATTTACGATTACCATGTAGAGTACCATAGTATCTTAAACGAAGAACAGATAGGGTTGTTGATCTTTGTTTTATAATCCCTCGCAGTTCACTGTAGCTGTAGTATGCGTGTGCTCGTACAGTACAGCTGCGAGTTGCGACTTTTTGCGACTCACGACCGGGCTGGATGAGTGTTCGAGGCAGAGACCTAGACAGCGTAGATGCATGTTTGGACCTTGGGGAGCGTGTGTGTCGACGGGCGACCCAGATCTGGGAACGGATTTGGCCGGTGGAGCCATGGATCTACCCGCCGGGTCCCGGTTCCCGGCACGTCCAGCGGCAGTAGGTCCGGCCGCCGTGGACAGAGCACCCACGCGCCATAGAAAGCAGCGTTCCCGTTGCCCAGCGGACGAGGCAAGGCAACGACGTGCCAAACAGCGCCGCCGGCCGTGCGTCGTCACACTCATCACACTGCGGCAAAGCTCGTGCCAGATTTGGACCTTTACGGTGATTATTTTATCCGTGAGATCGTCCCGTGATCCCGAATTATCTATCTTGCCGTCCCTCCTTTTCGTCCTCGCAGCTTTGTTCGTTTCTCCACTCATTTTTATCCAGCGGAGAAGAACACGATCCTTCCACCATCCAAAGCTCCGGAGATCATATCGCCTGCGTCGCTTAAAAGCGTCCTGGTTAATGATAGATCCGTTCTCTTTTCGCTTTTCTTTTTCTTAAGGTCCGACGACGATGCCTAAAGATTTGCCCTATAAAAAACTCCCGACGGAGAAAGCTACGCAAGCTGATCTTTGGAGTTGGAATGACCTAAAACGCGAATTGGGAATGGTATCTGTCCAAGGAGTCAATGAGCTTTGCGTACAGAATATATATGGCGTCAATGGCTAGGAGAGTTGGCCGTGGAATCAGTATCCCTTCCTCGCCAAGAAACGAAAATTCCTGCCTCACTTGTGTCAATCTCGCCGTAACTAGTGATTACAGTTCTAACAGTTGTTCCATTGGTCGATGAAACACGGCCGTTCCCGATATTCCCACTGAAGCAGTATCTCTATTGTTTAGTTATATTATAGACGGCGTCGCGATCGGATTGCATTTCAGCCGGTTCCGGTCCCAAGAACACGAGCAGCTCGGAGTCATGCATGCGCCAGTTTAGGACCCGTTTGATTCAAAGGAATATGGTAAGATTTTTGGAGGATTTATTCCTATAGACAATTTTCCTATTGAAATTGTTTGATTCATAGGATCCAATCCTATAGGAATTATTCGCATAAGAATCTTGTAGTGCAAATCCTATAGGAAAAAAACATGAGTTCCAACCTCTTAGAAAAATTCCTTCACACAATCTCTATTACCATAGGATTCAATTAGACATGCCACTCCAATCCTTTAGATTTCCTATTCCTACACTTTTCCTATCCTATGAATCAAACAAGCCCTTAGAATTGAGAGGAGGACCAAACAATTCCAATCTGGACTCAATTTCAGAGTCTAAGATTAACTACGCACACTAAAAAAGATCCGCTCTCTGTAGTATTACATGTCACCATGATCTGGCAGTGTTATTTATCTAGGACCATGTGACGATCCAGCTAGCGGCAACACACCAAATAGCACGAATTCGTCGGATACACCCAGATATGAAGATCTGGTTCAGGAATTCAGAGTTGTTTGAGGAGGAATAGCAGAGAGAGAGAGAGAAGGGTTACACACACAAAGCGTGAACTGATCCATCCATCCCTTCCACAGCTACGAGTGCCTCGACTTAACTGATGCCGCGCTACAGTACCAGAACGATCCACTCCCAGGATCTTCTGTGCTTCTAGCTTAGCTCACCCGTATTAGACTGGGTCCGGTCCTTGCCAATGCTTGGGCTTCACTTGTCGACTGGACCTGGGCTGGACAGGCCCAGGTCCAGTCGACAAGTGAAGCCCAAGCATTGGCAAGGACCGGACCCAGTCTAATACGGGTGAGCTAAGCTAGAAGCACAGAAGATCCTGGGAGTGGATCGTTCTGGTACTGTAGCGCGGCATCAGTTAAGTCGAGGCACTCGTAGCTGTGGAAGGGATTACAGGCAGCCCATGTCAGTAGTCCTGACATTCCCCTCGTCTTGAAGAACTGCTTGACCCCAAGCAGGAGCATTAGGGTAGTCCTTCATGAGCCGCTGCTTGTTCTCCCATGTCAACCAAGAGTTCGGAAGTCCATCCCATTGAACCTAAATCAACTCAATTGTAGAGTTACCTGAAACAATGCTTTTGGAATCAGTTACCTGGAGAGGAACCGGAGCTGTATCCAGCAAGGTGCACTGGGATGGTAAATCTTGTTGAACAACAGTATTAGCAGGCAACGCCTTTTTCAGCAACGAAACATGAACCACCGGATGGATTCTGCTCCCCACAGGCAGTTCCAACTTGTAAGCCACCGCGCCCACACGTTTCAGTACCGTATATGGACCAAAGAATTTGTAACTGAGCTTTTGATTACTGCGCCTTGCCACAGAAACCTGAACATAAGGCTGAAGTTTGAGATAAACTTGATCGCCAACCGCAAACTGTCATTCCACCCTCAACTTATCAGCCTGACTTTTCATTCTTTGTTGAGCTCTCAGCAGTTGTTGATGTATAAGATGTTGCATGTCTTCTTTATCTTTTAACCATGTCTCCAAATCTGGAACAATATCTGATCCAGCATCTTGAATGCCAAAGTGTTTTGGTTTATAACCATAGAGCACCTCAAAAGGGGATCGACCCAAGGCAGAATGGAATGTTGTGTTGTACCAGAATTCAGCCAACGCAAGCCATTTAGACCATTTACTTGGACAAGCTTGACTCATACATCACAAATAAGTTTCCATACACTGATTCAACCTCTCTGTCTGACCGTCAGTTTGCGGATGATACCTGGAGCTCATATTCAGTGTGGTGTCAGTGAGTTTGAACAGCTGCTGCCACAGAGCACTAGTAAAAACTTTGTCTCTGTCCGAAATGATCACTGAAGGCAAACCATGCAACTTGTAAACGTTGTCCACATAAAGTTGAGCCACCGAGAGCGCCGAGTAGGGATGTGTAAGAGGGATAAAGTGAGCATACTTGGTGAACTTATCAATTATCACCAGAATAGTGTCATATTTTGTTGATTTGGGTAACCCTTCCACAAAATCTAAACTGACAATTTCCCAAGCTCTAGTCGGTACTGGCAGGGGTTGCAATAGCCCAGGTGTACCCACATGTTCAGCTTTAGCTTGTTGACACACAGCACAATGCGCCACATAATGTTGAACGTCTTTCTTCAGATTTGTCCAGGAAAATAAAGCTTTGATCTTATGATAAGTTGCAGTCATTCCATTGTGACCTCCTACACCACTGTCATGTAGGGCCAGTAATATTGCTTTCTTAGCATCTGTATGATTGCCCAACCAAATTATGTTGTTAAACTTGATAACTCCATCATGTAAGGAATACCCCTGTGGATCAGGACTAACTAGACTCAGTTGTGTAAGCAATTCTTTGGCTTGTGGGTCCTGGGTGTAACTTTCTGTAATAATCTCGAGCCACCTTGGCTTGCTGACAGATATAGCATGTACTTCTTGTGATGGGTGACACCTAGACAAAGCATCCGCGGCTGTATTTTCAGTACCCAATTTATACTTCACTTGATATTGGAGTCCCAACAGCTTGCAAAAAGCCTTGTGTTGGATTGAATTTGTGAGTTGCTGAGTTTCCAAATGAACTAAACTCTTATGATCAGTGTAAATTGTAAACATCTTGTGTTGAAGATATGGCTTCCACTTCTCAACTGCCATTATCAGAGCAAGGCATTCCTTCTCGTATGTTGACAAGGCTTGAGACTTAGGACACAAAGCTTTGCTGAGATAAGCTATCGGATGTCCCTTCTGAGATAGCACGACACCAATGTCCACACCAGATGCATCTGTATGCACATCAAAACTGGACTGAAAATCTGGTAATGCTAAGACAGGCGCATTTGTTAACGCTGCTTTGAGAGCTAGGAAAGCATCATTGGCGACAGAAGTCCAAATGAATTGAACATTCTTCTTAAGCAACTCTGTGAGAGGCCGACTAATAATCCCATAGTTTTCGATAAATTTTCTGTAGTAGCCTGCAAAACCCAACACCTGACGCAACTGCTTCACTGTTTGTGGCGTTGGCCAATTGACAATTGCTTCAATTTTTGCAGGATCTGTGCCCACTCCTTGTTCACTGATCACATGTCCCAAGTACTCCAGTTTTGACTGAGCAAAAGAACATTTAGAGAGCTTGACATACAATTGATGGTTGACTAACAGCTCAAAGACACGAGTAAGCAACTCTTTATGTAACTGCAATGTAGGAGTATATATCAAAATATCATCCATGAAAATGAGCACTCCTTTGCGCAGCAAGTCGGCAAAGATAACATTCATTGCAGACTGAAAAGTGGCCGGAGCGTTTGTGAGACCAAATGGCATAACTTTGAACTCCCAATGCCCATTGTGTGTTTTGAATGCCGTTTTATACTCTTCACCCTCTGCTAGCCGTATCTGATGATACCCACTTCGCAAGTCCAACTTGGTGAAATTTTTTGCTCCTGACAACTCATCCAGCAATTCATCGACTATAGGCCGTGGATACTTGTTCTTCACGGTTAATGCATTCAGATACCTATAATCAACACACATTCGCCATCCCCCATCCTTCTTCTTGACTAAGATGACTGGTGAAGCATAAGGGCTGTTACTAGCCTGAATCACACCCTGCTTAAGCATTTCGACAATCTGCTTCTCCAGCTCATCCTTTTGTGTAGGTGCATATCTATAGGGTTTCTTCTGAACTGGAACAGCTCCTGGTATTAATGGAATTTGATGATCAAACTCCCTGACTGGTGGTAACCCTTGTGGTTCTGTGAACAGTTTTGCATGTGTGTCTATCACTCTTTGAATTTCAACAGGAATTGGCACTTGTTTAGTGGTTTGATCCCTGCATTCCAACGCAATCAACTGAGCCACTGTCCCATGTTCAATCAACAGATGCAACTCAGAACCTGATATCTGTGGACAATAAGAACTGTTTGCATTGATTCCTCTCAATGTCAGCCTCTTTCCATCATGCATGAACCTCATCTTCTTTCTTTTCCAGTCAATGAACATTTTCCCACCATTACAAGTTTCTAACCAATCCATTCCCAGTATCAAATCATAACATTTGATAGGAAGAACCCTAACCGGAGTGGTGAACTTAGCATCTTGAACTCCCCATACCAATGCGGGAATCCCTTCTGTGGTTGTCATTCTTGTGCCATCTGCAATAGTTACTTGGACAGGAGGAAGTTGAGCAATAGGTAATTGCAGTTTGACAGCTAATTCTTTACTGACAAAATTGCCAGAGCTTCCTGAGTCAATCAGAATAAGCACTTGAGTTTTTCCAATGTTACCCAACAGTCTCATGGTCTTCTTGCTTGTCGTACCCATGGTTGCTGCAGCTGACAAGCTCATCGCCTGTTCCTTAGGTGCTTCTTTGTCCTCCACCTCGGACTTGCTATCTGATTCAGAATCACTGTCACTGTCACTGTCAGAGTCCAAGTCCAGGGCTGCACATATTTCATCAATGACAGATAATTGCACTTGATTGGGGCATTTGTGAGTAGGACCGTATTTTCCCCCACACTTGAAACATTCACCACGAGCACGACGCTGAGCTCTGAGAGTATCAATTTTGATCTGCACAGCTTGGACAGCTTGCTTCTCTCTTTCAACCACTGCTTCAGCTGGGTGAATACCCAATTTACCAGGACCAGCTCTGTTATGCCAGTGTTTAGGCTCATAAGTGTACTTCTTGTAATCATGTTGTTGAGCTTCCTGTAAAAGAGCCAAGGATATCGCAGCATCAACTGTTCTTGGTTTGTGTAAAACTATAGCTGTTCTAATCTCTTTTTTCAATCATTTAACAAACTTAGCAACAAAAAAGGTATCATCTAAAGCACTATTGTGAGCAAGTAACTGATGCATGAGATGCTCAAATTCTCTATGATAGCTTTCTACATCTCCAGTTTGCCTAATCTCTAAAGCTTTACTCATATCAGTGTAGTATAAATCTTTTGCGAACTTCTGGCACACAGCAACAACTAACTGTGCCCAGCTCTCTATATCATGTTGTGCTTCATAGGTTTGCAACCACAAAGCTGCCGACCCAGTAAAATGCAGAGTGGAGTAATCTACTTTACATTCTTCAGGAACATGAAACATGTTAAAGTATTTATCAGCCTTTTCCTTCCACATTTTAGGATGTGTACCATCAAACTTAGGGAAATTGGTTTTAGTCATTCTAAATTCTCTACCATGATTCTCTCTATTGTATCTATCATTCCTATGAGTATTGTCATGCGAATTGCCTGATTCAAACTGATTGCGAGGCGTAAGGGACGCACCATTGTCCAGAGCACGCGGTGTAACCGTGCCCTGGTTCAGAATGTCTTCGCGGTGCCCATTTTGGCCAGGAGTTGGATTCATAACCGTGGAGGTGGTGCTCTCCAACGATTGAACACGAGTGATAAGCCCTTCAACATTTGTTTCAATTGAAGAGACCTTGTTGAGGACCACCTCATGGTTCTTCAGTAAACGCTCTGTAGTGACAAAGAGCGCTTGACAGGAGCTCGAATTCTTCTCTGCAGTCTCTGCTGCCTTGGATAAGCCGAGCACCAATTGACTCAACTGCTTGTTGATATCCGCCACCGCCACCGTGTTAGCTGCAATTCCTTGCTCCGCAGCTCCCATCCTCACCGTCAGGGTTGGTGGACGCGCCGTCGTGGTTTCAGCCAAGGTCTACCGCCACCGGATCAACAAGTACTAGCGAACGCGTTCCTCAACGAGTACTAGCGAACCACGTTCCTTTGCAATTGACCAGATCGCCTCCTGAACCACACGAACCAGTCAATCAACAGGAATTTTACCACTGGCCTAGGGTTTGGCACAGCAACCTTCGATTTCAACCGATCGGTGGCCGAATTTTGCACCGCCGCCTGAATCACCACCACCGCACTGCTCGAGATTTAGCAGCTGCGCACCGACGCCGCGAGAACCAACTCCGTTCAGGGATTTTACAGGAGAACCAAACCCGAACTTCGTTGAACCCGATTCGCCTCCGAATCCCTCAAATCTCCTCTGGATCTCACTAGATCGAACGGAAAATTTTTGTGGATTTTTCTGTGGATTTCCCTCGGATCTAACGGCTACTGATACCAATTGTGACGATCCAGCTAGCGGCAACACACCAAATAGCACGAATTCGTCGGATACACCCAGATATGAAGATATGGTTCAGGAATTCAGAGTTGTTTGAGGAGGAATAGCAGAGAGAGAGAGAGAAGGGTTACACACGCAAAGCGTGAACTGATCCATCCATCCCTTCCACAGCTACCAGTGCCTCGACTTAACTGATGCCGAGCTACAATACCAGAACGATCCACTCCCAGGATCTTCTGTGCTTCCAGCTTAGCTCACCCGTATTAGGATGTCTCCAACGGGGCGACCCATCGAGTCCGCGCGGCTCCGCGCGCGTCCGCGCAAGCCAAAAACACGGCCCAACGGAGCGACCCATCCGGACCGCGGTCCGTTTTTTGGTCCGCCGCGACCCATTTCTGGCCCAAATTTGGGCCAGGTTTGCGTCGGCGCGGACGCGCTGCGGACTGACCGCGTGTCCGCGTGCTCACGCGTGGCGTCCTCCCCAGGCCCACATGGCAGTGACACGGGGACGGTCAGCCTCCCCTGGCCCAGTCCTTTTTAATGCCAGGGGATAGGGACGGCCAGCCCCCACCCACCCCCACTCCACTGCCCCACTACCGTTCCCTCTCCGGCGACCAAACCCTAGCCGCAATGCCGCTCCGATGGCCAGGGTTCGGCAAGGCCAAGAACGACGGTGAGGCCGGGTCGTCATCTGGCCGCCGCCGCCGCTACCGCGCTCCCTCCCCGACGCCATCGTCTTCCCCGGAGCCGGAGCCGCTACCCGCCGTCTTCGAGCTCGCGCCGCCGGGCGCCGAGATTGCGCGGCGCGACCGCGTCTACGTGCGCAAGGAGGACTGCCAGTGTACTGGGACCACGCAGTCCCGTTGCCGTGGCCAGATGTCAAGCTCCCCGAGCATTGGCATCTGAACCCGCAACGCATCCCGGTGCCCCCGATGCCGACGAACAAGCGGGCACGGGATCTGGAGGCTGAGCGCCGCCGCTCGCGCCTCCCGGCCTCCCTCCTCAACGACCTCGCCTATGCGGCTAGGTCCCCGAACTGGGATGCCTGGTTCAGCGGCGAGCACAGCCTGCGGCGGCAGGCCCTGTACACGCGGCCACCGACGCCGCCATCTGGCCGTTGGTCACCGCCGCCGCACACGCGGCGGAGGTGCGCTGCGGATTGGGTCGCCGCCGCCGCCGCCACAACGCGTGAAGACGGAGGTCGACATGGACGACGACGAGGCGCTCGAGGCCGCGAAGGAGGCCTCGCGCAAGAAGATGGCCGAGGACGAGGCCAAGCGCTGGGCCATTATCCTCGCCGACGTCGCCCGGGAGCAGGAGGCGGCCCTGCAGGCGCAGCAGGCGGCGGTCCTGGCGGAACCACAGCCATGGTGGCAGGCCATGGACGTGGACCTGCCATCGGCGCCTCCGCTACCAGAAGGCCTGCTAGGGCAGCGCTGGGTCTTCAATGGCGGCGAATGGGAGGTCCCAGAGCAGGCGCAGGAGCAGGTGCAGGAGCAGCCGCCCACGCCGCCGGCCGTCGCCCCACCACCGGCGCACCTCTGGAAGCAGCCGGACTATGTCATCCTCGATGGGGATGACGAAGAGGAGTAGAAGCCCGCGAAGGGCAAATTTTTCTAGTTTTTAAATATTTTTGTTTTTAAAAATATTATGTAAAAATGCCGTTTGTGGCCCACCCCCTATATATGACTACAAAAGGCCCATATATGGCCTGTTTAGCTAAAAAAAAAATCCCAGGCGGACTCAATGCGTCGGGCCGTTGGGCGCACTACCACCAACGGCGGACAGGGGCGGACTGGGCCTGTCCGTTTGCCGACCCAAACGGACCAAACGCGGACCAAACACGCGTCCGTTTGCGTCGGCCCGTTGGAGACATCCTTAGACTGGGTCCGGTCCTTGCCAATGCTTGGGCTTCACTTGTCGACTGGACCTGGGTTGGGCAGGCAGCCCATGTCAGTAGTCCTGACAGACCATTTGCTCTGGCAGAGAAGACTCGGGCATTGACACCATGAGCTGCTACCCTCTCAATTATCGGAAGCAAGATGCGACCTGCTCTATCAATCAATACAGGCCAGGACGACTGCACGGGATGCAATTCGTTTTTACTGCCGATTCTTCAATTGCAAACTGTTCCTGGCTTTATCAATCAATATACTGAGCGCGTTCAGTTAAGGGAAAAGGAGGTCGAGGTCGCTGCCGAGTGCCGAGTGCCGATTACTCGCTCCCGCGGCTCTGCTCCGAAAACCTGCAGCGATCACGAACGAGCTCACTATTGGGTAAGTTGATTTCTTTAGAATTTCCATGTCAAATTGCAAAGGATTCCACTGCCGCTGGTTTGAAGGCTGACGGCGACGTGAAAAAATCCAAGGACGCTGGCCCAAGAATCCAAGCAGCAGATGGGCGAGGGCGAGGTCGAATCACCCCAATTCTCGCGAATGCACACACTGCGCTAGTGTTTCTGGGTGCGCCCATGTGACCCACAGGTACAGTCCATGACACATTGTCCAAATCCAATGCTCCATTTCCTGCCCCACTCCATGTCCTTTGCCCTTCTGATTACACAGTGCACCGTAAAATATTAAGAATACATCTAGCACTGAGCCACTGACCGTAAACCACGTAAAACCGTAAAATAACTGCCGCATACCGTTTCACAACCGAAAAAACACACAGAACGGAAACCGTAAACTGCGCCGAACCGAAAACGTTTTTTAGGGCGCCCAAGAATTCGCCCCGCAGGACGGAGAATTCTGTGTTTCCGCAGCCGAACCGAGGGGCCCCTGTATAGCGAGAAAGCAGTTGGCGGGAGAGACATTTCAGCTCCTCGCGAGTTCGTGTGCTTTCCCCGTCTGGTTGCCGCCGCCAGCCGCCGCTCTCGATTCCGACCTTCCCCCGGCCGCATATGCCGGCGCCAAGCCGACAACGAGTCAGCGCCGCCGCGGATCCACCTCGCCGGACGTTTTCGAGCCGCCACCGCCGCGGATCTATCGGTGAGTGCTTCTTCAGTCGATTTAGCTTCGTTTACCGATGGATTAGGCATTTACTTTTATTCCCGCGTTAATTTTTATGGATTTGAGCCCGTGTGAGAAATTTTTGCTCAAGGATTCGTCCTCCTCCGACGACTCCGATATAGAGACGCTGCTCGAGAACCACCGGCAGCAAATGGTGGTGGCGGTTCTCGTGGTGAAGGAGTTCGAGGATCGGAATGCGAAGCAGCGGCGAGGATCCACCATTAGCCGCCTTTGCATTCCTCGGAACCGCTATTTCGGCAACGAGCTGCTCATGCGAGACTACTTCGCTCGGATATCGACGTATCTGGCTCACATGTTCCGGCGAATGTACCGAATGCATCGATCCCTTTTTGTGAAGATAGTAAAAACTTGCGAGGACAATTGTCGCTATTTTATCCGTCGGAGGAATGCTGCGGGTTTAATGGGATTTAGCGCACATCAGAAATTCTCCGCAGCAATGAGGGTGATTGCCTATGGTATTCCGGCTGACTACGCCGACGAGTATCTTCGCATTAGCGAGGACACTACGATCGAGTCGGTGCGTAGGTTCGCCAAAGTGATCATCCGTCTCTTTGGCAAGGTTTATCTTAGAGCACTCAATGAAGAAGATACGGTGACGTTGATGGCATCAAATGAGAAGCGAGTGTCGGGGGGCTACCCCTGGGTAGGGTCATGGTGTGGTATAAGCAAGGTCCCAGGTGTGGGCCAGGTTACAGTAAAAGCCGACATACCTGGACCTCAGAAGTGACCAGGGTGTGAGGTTAGTGCAAACCGACATAAGCAAACCGAGGTAACGAGGGCCCAGGAGGGGCCGGGATGTGGTGTTGGTAAAAACCGACGTATGGTTACCGAGGTACGGTGGTCGAGAGACGGTGGTCGATATACCTAGCCGAGTTGTGCTGACCGAGATATGGGATCCGAGATAAGGGATCCGGGATATGCTGACCGACATATATACGTCGGTATCCTCTTGTCTTCTGTTGTGTGCAGGACGAGGTGAATACCGAAGGAGAGTCCGACATATCTATGTCGGATCAGGCAAGGCGAGGTGCCTTAGTGTCGGACGGAGGTCAGCGCTGCTGTCACATCTCGTCTGACACGGGAGCGCGGCGTGTGGTACGGCACATGTCTGAGGTGACTGGGCTCACCTCTGCTGACCAAGGACGCGCGTGGGAGCAGGAGAAGGACACCGCTGACCTCGACTGTACCTGGGAGCAGAGATATGGGACAGGGCATGGGCAAGCCACGTCTTGTCCACTGTGTAGAGACAATCATGACGCGCAGGCGTGCGCGTCTGCAGTGCACCGGGAGCGGTACTTCCGTAACTCGGTTTAGCCTATAAATAGGGCTTCACCCCCTCCTACGTGAGGGACGATGCATTGGGACTCATTTCCCCCCTTAGTTTCATCTTCATCCTTGAGCTCTTCTCCATTGTTGAGGCATATAGCTCGAGGAGCACTCTGTACTTGTGATACCAGAGATATATAGAGAGAGATAGGCAGGAGTAGGGGTGTTACCTCCTCACGAGGGCCCGAACCTGGGTAGATCGTGGTGTGTTCTTGTGCTTGTGTGCTTTTCTGTGTGCACTTCTTAGCGCGCTAGCCCTCTCCCGGATCCACCAGCGTCCATCGGCCCCGCTCTTTAGCCATCCTATGGCATCTGCCGTGATACCACCACGACAGTTGGCGCCCACCGTGGGGCCAGCAGCGGCGCTGGCTGGTGTAATCATCCGGACGGGTTCCATCATCGACTCCGGCGAGCGCGTCGTCTGCGGGCTCATCTGCAAGCTCGGCTCGCTGAACTTCATCAGCGACAATGCGGGATGCTTCGGCAGCAGGCCGTTCCCGACGAACGGCTGCCTCATCAGCTTCGGCGCCTTCGTGACCTACGTCGCCACCGAGGTTGTCTGCAAGTACCCCGAGCAGGTGCTTGTGGCCGAGGATCCTCCTGCTGTCTGCGCGGCTCGCGGCCGGCGTATCGATCTCCCCGGGATCTGCACCGAGGTAATGATGACCGGGCCTGTGGGTGATGCCGGCAAAGGCGATGCCGGCCAACCTGCCCCCAAGATCACCAGATCGGCGAAAGTGCCGCTGGAGAGGAGGGAGAACCTCCGAGACCAGGCCGGTACATCCGAGTACCGGTTAGGCCGGCTCATCTCGAGGAGATAATCGAGAAACTGGCTGTGCCGGTAGCTGCCGGTACAGATGCTGCCCAAATGGAGGCAGAGTTGGAGTCACGTCGTCAGAGCTTACATCAGGAGGCTCTCGAGATGGCCGAGGTGAGGAGAGAGTTCGGGATAACTCTCCGTGAGTATAACCAAGCACATGGTTTAACCCCGGTAGCTGCTCGCCCTAGTCGCATAGAGGATGTGCGTAAGAGGGGTAAAGCCTCAATGCCGAGATTGCTAGAGATGGTAGATCTAGTTCCAGTAAGACTCCTAGTACTTGTCGGTCGAAAACCGAAGTATAGTTCCCCTGCTAAGACTCTTAGAGCTGCCGAGGCAGCAAGAGCCGAGTTGTCAGGCTTATCCGGAGAAGCTCTCCGTAGGCAGCAAGACCGAGTTAATGAGTTGGTAGCTGTGGCTACCCGGCAGAATGAGGCCTATCGCAAGGCTAACACAGTTGCAGGTGGGTCCGAGATTGTTCACTCGGCTAGGGGAGCCAGTGGATCTAAGGGGCAAGCTTCATCACCGCATGTCGGTGGAGATCGGGACCGGAGTGTAAACTCCGGTAAGAGCAAGCAGATACAGGTATGATCCGGCATGTGCCGGAAAACAGTTAGTTGGGCGAGGCAGTGCCGGCCGGGGTAAAAGCAATCCCGGTCCGGGCGGTCCAGATGCCGGAGTAGTTAACTCGGCTGGCCGAGGCTATCCACCTCGGTATCCGACACGAAATCTCGCCCAGCAGCAGCAAAATGTCGAGCATGTCCAGCAGCCACAAGGTGTTGACCAGGTGGCTAACCGTTATGATGATGGTTACTCGGCTATGGAGAAAGCCGGGTATCCGAGATATGAAGGTGCACTGGGATCCCGGTTGGGACCTCGCCAGTTGTCACCAAATGATGCACGCTACAAGTTGGACAGGATCTATATGTCCGAGATGCTGGAAGAGCAAGGTCCACCTGGCCCTGCATGCTTTGGACCTCGGATCATGAGGGAGCCACCGGTGCGGCACTTTCAGTTGAACCGAGGCGCAAAGACATATGACGGCAGTACTAAGCCGGAGGACTGGCTGACAGATTATGTGTCGGCAGTGCATATCGCGGGAGGAAACCGCCGATGGGCGGTGAGGTATATCCCGCAAATGTTGGAAGGGCCAGCCCGGATCTGGCTGAACAACCTGCGAGAGGGCAGCGTTGATTGCTGGCTGGACTTTGAAGAAGCATTTGTTAGCAACTTCTCCAGCACATACAAGAGACCGAATCGTCCTCAGCAGCTTGCGATGTGCAAGCAGAGGGATAATGAAACTGACCGGGATTACTTGACCCGGTGGAGTACTATTCGCAATTCCTGTGAAGGAGTTGTGGAGGCGCAGGCCATATCTTGGTTTGCCCAGGGGTGCCGACACGGCTCCATGCTCTGGCAGAAGTTGCAGAGGGAGATGCCGGCCACCCTGGCCGAGACAATCCGGATTGCGGATAGCTATGCACTGGGTGATCCGATGCAACCCTTGCTGAACTCGGTGGAACCGAGTAGAAGATACCCGGTGAATAACAGACCCGGGCCAGTCAGGCAGAACGATCGCCAGGACTTCGGAACAAGAGGAGAGAGCCGGATTACCGGTATGGCTCAAACCAGGTTGCCGCGGTAAACCAAGACCAGCCAGATGCCGGCAATAGCCAGCGTCCGAAGTACAACGGCCCAGCATGGGGCCAGAATCAAGAAGGGAAGAAGCCATGGAGTGACCAGAAGCAGTCCTTCACTTATGAGGCTATGTTGGATGGACCTTGCAGTTTCCACACCCAAGACATCCGCAGGCCTGCAAACCATACAACTCGGCAGTGCAGCTGGTATCAGCGCACAAGGGGGGAAGGAGCCAGAGCCGGAGGAAATCAGGCGGGGGCACCTCAGAGAATTCCGCCGAGGCAAAACTTACCGCTCACCGGAGCAAATGCTATCCCGGTGAATCCGCCAGCTCCGAGGCAAGCAGATCCGAAACCTGTGAATCAGGTGAATGTCGGAGGGAACAACAACAACACTGGTCCCAGCAGGCAGGGAGAGTATCCCCAGGGAGATTACAGAGAAGCTCATCAGAGCTATGTGGTCTTTGTGACCGAGCCAACTGACAAGAAGAGCTTGCATCGGCGTGCACTGGAGGTGAACGCAGTTATGCCGGCAGTGCCGAAGTATATGCACTGGTCCGAGCAAGAGATCATTGGAGCAGAAGGGATCATCCCCGAGTTATGCCAACTCCGGGAGGTTATGCATTGGTGGTGGATCCGACATTCTTTGGACCCACCATCAATGTTCGGTTCACCCGAGTTCTCATTGATAATGGGAGTGCTATCAATATCATGTACCGAGACACCATGGTGAAGATGGGTATCTCGGCAAATGCTGCAACCGAGTTCTACACCTTCATGGCATAGTGCCGGGTGTTCATGTGCACCTATGGGCAAAATTTGGGTTGATGTGTTGTTCGGCACCAAGGAAACTGCCGAACTGAGAGCATCCAGTTTGAGGTAGTGGACCTCGAAAGTCCATACCATGCTTTACTCGGCAGGCCTGCGCTGTCCAAGTTCATGATATCAACCCATGTGGGTTACCTCAAGATGAAAATGCCAGGTCCTAATGGCATCATCACTATCTCGGGTGATTACAAGCGTGCACTGGAGTGTGCCTCGGCTGGATCGTGCTTGGCCGAGTCACTGATTATCGCTGCAGAGAAGAAGAAGATCCATGAAGTGGTGGCATTGGCTCAGTCCGCGCAACTCGGCATGCCGGGTATGGCTAACCCGGAGCAGAATGCAACTTTCGAGGTGCCAAAGGAGACCAAGAAGATCAACGTTGACCCGGCATGTCCGGACCACAACGTCATCATTGGTACCGGGTTAACGGAGAAATAGGAAGGCGAGCTCAGTCACTTCCTCCGTGAGAACCGGGATATCTTTGCATGGTCAAATCAGGACCTGCCAGGTGTTCCGAGGGAGTTGGCTGAGCACTCTTTGTTCGTCAGACCGGATATGAAACCGGTGAAGCAACCTATGCGACGTCTCTCGGATGAGAGGAGAAAGGTGATAGGCGATGAACTGGCCAGATTACTTGCATCTGGTTTCATCATGGAGGTGCTGCACCCGGACTGGTTGTCTAACCCGGTCCTGGTGGAAAAGAAAAAAGATGACCCGAACGTGGCCATTGTGTGGCGCATGTGTATTGATTACACAAACTTGAACAAGGCATGTCCTAAGGATCCATTCCCGCTGCCTCGGATTGATCAAGTGATCGATTCCACAGCCGGGTGTGAGCTGTTATCCTTTGTAGATGCTATTCTGGTTTTCACCAGATACCACTGAACCCTGCTGATCAAATGAAAACTGCTTTTATCACCCCGTATGGGGCTTATTGCTATCGTGTCATGACATTTGGTTTGAGAAATGCTGGTGCTACTTACCAGAGATGTATGCAAAAATGCTTGCATGATCAAATAGGCAAAAATGTGCAGGTGTATGTCGATGACATTGTCATCAAGTCTAAGGAGAAATCCACTCTGATTGATGATCTCCGAGAAACATTTGCGAATCTAAGGAAATTCCGGATAAAACTTAACCCGGACAAATGTACATTTGGTGTGCCGGCAGGCAAGTTACTCGGTTTCCTCGTGTCGAGCCGAGGTATCGAGGTGAACCCGACAAAAATCCGTGCTATTGAAAGCATGAGGTTACCGACATGTCTCAAGGACGTGCAGAAATTCACTGGATGTTTGGCATCCTTAAGTCGGTTTGTTAGCAGGTTGGGAGAAAAGGCATTGCCTTTGTATCAGCTCATGAAGAAAACACCCACTTCGTGTGGACCCCGCAAGCAGATGCGGCGTTCACCGAGTTAAAAAAGATGTTGGCAACTGCGCCGATACTGGCCTCACCATTACCCAAAGAGCCGATGTTGCTCTACATTGCAGCCACAAACCGGGTTGTGAGTGTCGTATTAGTAGTGGAGCGAGAAGAAGATGGCAAAACTGTGCAAAGGCCGGTATATTACCTGAGCGAGGTGATCTCGTTATCCAAGCAGAACTATCCTCACTACCAGAAGATGACATATGGTGTCTATCTGGCTGCTAAGAAGTTGAAACATTACTTCCAAGAGCATTCAATCACTGTGGTATGTGAGGCTCCTATCTCGGAGATCATTGGGTGTAAAGATGCAACTGGCCGAGTAGCCAAGTGGGCCATCGAGGTGTCCCCTTACACTCCTCACTATGAAAGAAGAGATGCCATTAAATCTCAGGCACTGCCGGATTTCTTGGTGGATTGGGCCGAAATGCAATATGAGCCACCATTGCCTGACTCCAATTACTGGAGAATGCACTTTGATGGTTCCAGGACGAAAATTGGTTTAGGTGCCGGGGTAGTCCTTACCTCGCCTAAGCAGGATCAACTGAGATATGTGTTGCAGATTCATTTTGCGGCATCTAACAATGTGGCCGAGTATGAGGCACTTGTTCATGGGCTCAATGTGGCCAAGGAAATTGGTATTCGCCGGATAGAATGCTTCGGAGACTCGGATCTGGTGGTGCAGCAAGTCTCGGGAAATTGGGATGCTTTAGACGCCAACATGGCGTTGTATCGGTTTCATGTCCAGAAGATCTCGGGGTTCTTTGAAGGTTGCGAGCTCACGCATATACCTCGGGCTGAAAATGAAGCCGCCGATGTACTGTCCAAGCTAGGTTCATCTCGGGATCCAATCCACCCGGCATAGCCTTGGAGCATTTGAGGAAGCCATCAATCAAACCATCGCCCGAGTCCGAGTCAATCTTTATCCCGAAACCGGAGTCTGGTGCTGTTCCCATGGACGTCGATGTCGGATGCATTTGGGAAACCCGGGGACTGCTTGGCAGAACCGGGGACTGGTTACTCAATCGGAAGAAGCAATGTCGGTTGATCTCATGGAGGTGGATGATCCGGTCTTTCCTGTGCGTCCTGTGCCGGGTGGGCACAACCAATAATGGCGTATATGATGGACGGGAGTTTGCCAAGTAATGAAGTTGAGGCTAGGCAAGTGCAAAGAAGATCCAAGGCATACACCATCATCAACCAGGAGTTATACAAGAGAAGTGTGACCGAGGTACTGCAGCGCTGTGTCGAGCCGCAGGAAGGGCAAGAGATGCTCCTGGAGATTCATCAGGGAGAGTGTGGTCATCATGCTTCATCAAGAGCCTTGGTGGCTAAAGTATTCCGGCATGGGGCCTTTTATTGGCCCAGTGCTTTGAATCAGGCAGAAGATATCGTCCGAAAGTGTGAGGGATGTCAGAGATTTGCTAAGAAGATCCACCTGCCAGCTCGGCACTCAAGACAATTCCAATCACTTGGCCCTTTGCAGTTTGGTGTCTGGATATGGTGGGAGAGTTCAGGCCAGCCCGAGGTAACATGACTCATATGCTGGTGATGGTGGACAAGTTCACCAAATGGATCGAGGTAAAGCCAATCAGGAAGTGTGATGGTCACACAGCTGTGTCCTTTTTGAAGGACATCATTTTGAGATATGGTTACCCCCATAGCATTATCTCGGATAATGGCACAAACTTTGCTGTGGGAGAGTTTGCTCGGTTCTGTGCGGAAAAAAGAATTCGGTTGGACATAGCCTCGGTGGCACACCCAGAGGCAAATGGGCAAGTGGAAAGAGCAAATGCGTTGGTATTGCCGGTATCAAAGCCCGGTTGATTGAACCACTGTTGCGAACTCCGGGATGCTGGATAGAGGAGATACCAGCAGTATTGTGGGGTCTAAGGACCACACCGAATCGTTCAACTGGCTATACGCCATTTTTTCTGGTCTATGGAGCAGAAGCGGTCCTGCCGACCGACATGGAGTATGACTCGCCGAGAGTGGCGCTGTACACTGAAACCGAGGCAAAAGAAGCTCGGGAAAATGATGTTGATTTGCTCGAAGAAGCACGAGAACTGACCTTATCTCGGTCAGCTATATATCAGCAAAATCTCCGACGCTATCATAGCCGGAAGATCAGCCCTCGGGTATTCCGAGAGGGAGATTTGGTGTGAGGCTAGTGCAACGCAAAGCAGGCCGACACAAGTTGTCACCTCCATGGGAGGGACCATTCATTGTGAGCAAGGCTCTGCACAATGATTCATACTATCTTATAGATGCGCAGGCACCGAGGAAAAATGTGATGGACAAATCCGGAGAGGAGACCAAAAGACCCTGGAATGTAGCTCTACTCCGCCCTTTTACTCATAAGGGCGCAATGTATGTATCTCGGTTTTCCTTTGAATAAAATGCCGGCACTCCGAAAAGAAACTCGGGGACTGCCTTTGTCCATATGCTTGTGTTTTATCTCGTTTTTCTATGTTGTTCATATGTCGGATGATTTTGAGACCTCGTTTCAAAGTTCAAGTAATGTATGCTATTTTGTTGTGATCTTGTGACTCGACTGACGAACGCCGAAATGGCAGTCAAGAGCAGAGGTTATGGTATATGGTAAACATGAAAATGGACTCGGGGACTCGGTCCTAAAAAGATCCGACATATGTCGTTTACTAACCCGGTTTTTCTTTCCTTTTCTTTGTCGGATGACTCTAAACCTTACCTCAAAATTTACAAGTATTGTATGCTATAATGTTGATCTTGTGACTCGACTGTCGAACGCCTAAATGGTAGACAAGAGCAAAGATTACTAAGTATAGTAAACAAGAAAGTAAACTCGGGGACTTGGTGCAAAGTGATCCGGCATTGAGCCGTTTTCAATAAGTAGCAAAATGAAAGTAGCACTGCGAAATACTTAAAAGTATATTTACATCTGCACCCGGCATTCCGGGGATTTAATGGTTCAGTTGTGATAAGTTTAGGCAGCTGCCTCGGAGGAGCTCGGAGCAGTAGGAGCAGCGAGCTTCAGGAGATATCTCGGTCGAAGGCTCGACCGAGGTGTCGGTTGCCGGCTTCTCAGAAGTATCGGTCGCAGTTGGCTTAGCAGTGTCGGTTGCTCCGGCAGCAGCAGTGTCGGTTGCTCCGGCAGTGGCAGTATCGGGAGCTTCGACCTCGATCTCCTCATCGACGTCATCTTCCTCGTCTTCACCCTCTTCATCATCCTCGTCATCTTCTTCATCCTCCGAGTAGGCTGGACCAGGAAGGAAGTATCGGGTGGGAGCATAGCTGGCCATGAAGGAGGCTGCCTCCTTGCGGCTTGCGATAAGTGTCGGATCTGAAGTCCATTTTGAGCCTTGGCGCAGGGACCGCACGACATCAAGGTTGATGGACTCGTACCAGGATAGCACAAATGTCAGGGCTTGATCAGCTCCGGCGCGAGCTGCAGAAGATCTCCACTCTCGAACCCTGGTCTCGGCCCCCGACAGGCACTTGGACAATTCTTCAATGGTAACTGGAGACTGAGATCCTGGCCATAAGGCTCGGTAAGCTCGGATGCCAGCATCAAGAAGATCGATACCAATGGCCTTCAGAGGAGAAATGCGAGCGTTCAGAGCGGTCAGGTGATCTTCAATGTCCCATTCCTTCGGGATTGGGCCAGCTTCTGCTCTTTTTGCTCGTGCCTTGCGGACAGTGTTGACTGCAGCGGCCTTGGAATGGGAGAAGTGATCTGAAGATAGAAAAGCTATCACCGAATTGAGTTATATACCGGCGTATATTTAATGTCGGTACAAGCAATGGAAACAAAAAGAAAGGATAAAGGAAACTTGCTGTCCATCTCCTTGTTAAGCCGGGTGAGCTCGCGCAGCCAGATGTCGCATTTTGCCTTGAGGGCATCCAGTTCTTCTTGTGCTGAGGTAGCGCGAACCTCGGTCTCCTCGAGAATTTGCTTGTGCTTCTGCGCAGCTTCCTCCCTCTTCATCAGGGCCTTCTCAATGTCGGTTTTCTCGCCCTGGACCCGAGCAAGTTCATTCTGGAGCCGAGACACTTCGTCTTGTTCCTTCTGGAGGGCAGTGGCGTGTGCGGCGTCCTTGTTCTTCAGCACCTCCTGAAGCTGCTTGTGGGACCTCTTGAATTTGTTGTGGTCCAGAAGCAGCTTCTGGAATAATGAGGTCCGGGCATTGGTGCAATCCTGAAAAGAGCAAAGGGTTAGTAAGATTTTTTGAAGATTCATGCCGAGTAAAACTCGACAAGAATCTCGGGGACTGGATGATAGATTTTTTGAAGATTCATGCCGAGTAAAACTCGACAAGAATCTCGGGGACTGGATGTCGGATTTTTTGAAGATTCATGCCGAGTAAAACTCGAGAAGAATCTCGGGGACTGGATGTCGGATTTTTTGAAGATTTATGCCGAGTAAAACTCGACAAGAATATCGGGGACTGGATGTCGGATTTTTGAAGATTCATGCCGAGTAAAACTCGACAAGAATCTCCGGGGCTGAATGTCAGATTTTTTGAAATTAATGAAGGAAATTTTGTGAAGATTCGCGTCGAATGATCTTTACTCGGGCGAGCGTCGGTCATTCGACCCGAATCTCGGGGACTGGGGATTATATATGTTTATCATCTATTACAAAGGAAAGAAAGGTCTGGATGAGGAAAAAAATACCTCGGCAAGCCTGCTGGCTCGAAGGGTCGAGAGTTGCAAGTTGTGCATGGCCTGAGCAAGTGCGCTGGGTCCAGCTGGATGTTGGGTGGCCGGAGTCGCAGAAGAGACCTCGTCAGTGTCGGCGGCATTCCAGTCCATATGATACTGCTCCTCCGAGCCCAAGCTATGTCCGCTTCGAGTTCGGAGCTGAGGAAAACCCTAGCTACCAGTGGAAGCTCGGGACGGAGGCGGTGAGAGCTTGGTGGGCCGGTGTAGTGGTTGGAGTTAGCACCACTTGTTTCTTCGGGTTGACAAGTTGTTTCCCGGTGGCCACTTGACTCTGTGCCGGCTTGGGCGGTGGAATAGCTTTCCGAGTTACTAGCTCGGTGGACTTTGTGGTGGGCTTCGGCGGTGGCTGCTGCTGGTGTTGCTGCTGTTGCTGTTGCTGTTGCTGCGGTTGCTGCTGCTGTTGTTGCTGCTGGCGCTGTTGCTGTTGCTGCGGTTGCTGCTGCTGTTGTTGTTGTGGTGGTGGTTGCTGTGGGTCCGGTGTTACCGAAGTGTCGGCCCGCGGAATGTCGGAGTCCGCGGTGGGGGCACCGGAGCCAACATCTCGGTCGAGGACCACGACCTCGGGAGTGCTTTGGCCTCCTCCATGTGCGGCATCAGAAGCCGGCAGCAGTATGACGGATGGGGTGGCGTGTACCCCGGAGTCACTTGACCGAGGTTCCGCTGCAGTCGGAAGTGGTGAGTGCATGGAGGAGGCGCTCTGGTTAACCTCAAGGGCATCACTGTATTGAAACAAGAAAAGATGTTATCTCGGGGAAAGATTATCCCGGGAAAAGGGAAGAAAGGGAAACGAGCGTGTGTCGGCAAAGAGTATCTTACCCTTGAGAAACTGGCGGTGTCTTCCTGGCCCGTGTCGGCCTAACCGCTGATTTCTTCTGCCGCTTCGCTTTCGGCGCTGCTGGATCAGAGGATGTGGAGGTCCCGGTGTTCGGAGTACCGGTCTCTGCACGCTTGCGAGATCCGCCTTGTTTGCCCGTGGTAGCAGGGCGTGTACTCGGAGCAGGGCCGCCCGGGTTAGCTGATGCCGAGGGTAGTGGGTGAGCAAATGCGATGGGACGAGCATCAAGTATCTCTAACATTTCGCAATCATCGTCATCCGACCAATCTCGGATTGAGGCTCGGGCTTGAGGCTTACCCGAGGTAGGGGCGCCAGCAGCCGGGATCGGTAGTTGATCCTCATCGTCTGGGTCATCTACCTCGGTGACGGCCGGGGCAGGTATATCTTTGCCCCATTTGGCGGAGGGATCCTCTCCATCTTCAGTCTTTTGCCGAGTAAACCTCTGCAAGCCAGAAGCAATAAAACCGAGTTATTTTATGAGCCAAGTATGGAGCCGACATAAGAGTTATCTCGGCAGAAAAAAAGTATGTCGGTATAAATTGCAAGTTACTTACTTGCTCCGGAAGCCGAGTTCTGTCATGAGGTTTTAGACCCCATTCCCATTCCTCGGTCATCGTCGTGCGGGCAATTGCCTTGACGCGTCTTCTGACCTCGGGTTTGGTCAGCTCGTGGGTGCTGGTCCGAGTTGGATCGTACTTGCCACTCATGTGGCAAATCTTGTGAACCCGGTCTTGGAGGGGGGAGACTCGGCGGCTGATAAAGGTCCTCAGGAGATCATCGCTCGTTAAACCTCCCTCCACAAGCTGGTTGACGATATAGTGAATTTGATTGATCTCGAGGTTCGTCTCCTTCGGGTTGAGTGACCAGTTAAACTGCTCCGTGGAGGTACCGAGACTGAATGTCGGCAGATTCAGAAGATCGACATTGTCCGGGCTCTTCACGTAGAAGAACGTGCGCTGCCACTTCCGGCATGACTCCAGGCCTTGAATCCGAGGAAAGATGGAGGATTTCCGAGGCATAATTGTGGCGGCACCGCAAGGAGTCATTTCATTGGGGAGGGTCTTATCCGGGTTTGGGACGCTCTGCTTCCGAAGTTGGAAGTACTTGGCCCAAAGCTCAATGGTGGGCCAGAGTCCGAGTTATCCCTCGGAGAAAGAAACGCACGCCGAGAGCGTGGTAATGGCGTTGACTGGAAGGTGATGGGGTTGAAGACGGAACCGATCCAACAAGATCGGAAGAACTGGCTAGTCGGGAGTCGAAAGCCGCGCTCGAAGTGCGCGACGAAGACCACGCGCTCGTCGGATTCCAAACTCGGCTCGGCCTCTGTGCCGGGAATCCGGCATATTACTTGTGCCGGGATTCGCTTGGTCCGGACCAGCCAGTCTATCTCGGCTTGGGAGACATCCGAGCCTTCCCATCCGGCGCGCTCGCTTTCCTCGGCGGGAATGTCGGCAGGATCCGAAGTATTGCTAGACGACATCTCTGCGGTGCGGCGAGGAAGGGAGAATCTGGTGCTCGTGTCGGCGGTGGAATCTGCAAAAAGGGACATAAGTTCACCAACGGTGAGATTTCTAGCATCTGCGTGGCGGAGAGAAACAAGAATCTATAAACAAGAAGCTAACAAGAAGATCTACGGAGAAGGAAAAATAGAAGATAAATGCAATATCTATGAGTTGAAACTTAGGACAATCTACGGAGGAACTATTGCAAGGATGACAAGAAACGCGAGGAAGAAAATCTAGAGGGGATCTAAGCAAATGGATTCAAGAGCATCTACGGAGAGGATGAGCAAGTTCATCGGAGAGGATGAACACACTAGTACAGAACGACACATCGGAAACGGGCCAAAAACCCCTTCGGCAACGGAGAAAGGGTCCGTGTCCCCGCCTCTGTCACTGATGTGAAGCCTCTCAATGGCAACGGAGGAGATAAACCGTTTCTGATGTATTTAACATTAGACACGGAGTTTTGCTAATAACCGTTTCTAATAAGGGTTACAGGAAAACAAAAAAAATATACGGTGACGGGCTGTGCCGTCGATGGAGCCCCGCTCCATGCGACTAGACGGCCGCCCGGTCGTCACCGTATTCCTGTACGCCCTGTTTTACAAAAGTTCATCAGTGCGCGTGGCTGGAGCTCTGCTCCTATGTCTTCACGGCCGCCAGATGAACATCTACTGTCTTTCCTGCTGCGCAAAATGTACTGCTCCTGGTGACGGCACCGTGTATGGAGCCCCGCTCCTAGGTCTTCACAGCAGCAGCATCGTCACCAAGCATCCACCAAGCCCTTGAAACAACGAATATTCTTTGTTAAAAACAGCAAACAAAGCTAATAAACAGAGCCAATAAGCAGTAAACAAAGCAAACCGAGCTAAATACATAGCTGAAGAGCTAACTAACAGAGCAAACCAAGCTAAATAAGTAGCTAACATAGCAAATACATAGCTGACCCGAGCTAACTAACAGAGCAACCCGAGCTAAATAAGTAGCTAACATAGCAAATACATAGCTGAACAGAGCAAACCGAGCTAAATAAGTAGCTAACATAGCAAATACATAGCTGAACAGAGCTAACTAATAGAGCAAACCGAGCTAAATAAGTAGCTAACATAGCAAATACATAGCTAAACAGAGCTAACTAACAGAGCAAACTGAGCTAAATAAGTAGCTAACATAGCAAATACATAGCTGAACAGAGCAACCCGAGCTAAATAAGTAGCTAACATAGCAAATACATAGCTGAACAGAGCAAACCGAGCTAAATAAGTAGCTAACATAGCAAATACATAGCTGAACAGAGCTAACTAACAGAACAAACCGAGCTAAATAAGTAGCTAACATAGCAAATACATAGCTGAACAGAGCTAACTAACAGAGCAAACTGAGCTAAATAAGTAGCTAACATAGCAAATACATAGCTAAACAAAGCAAACCGAGCTAAATAAGTAGCTAACATAGCAAATACATAGCTGAACAGAGCTAACTAACAGAGCAAACCGAGCTAAATAAGTAGCTAACATAGCAAATACATAGCTAAACAAAGCAAACCGAGCTAAATAAGTAGCTAACATAGCAAATACATAGCTGAACAGAGCTAATTAACAGAGCAAACCGAGCTAAATAAGTAGCTAACAGAGCGGTCATTTACCTTAGGCGAGGCGGGGTCGCTTTCCGTCGCGGATTGCGTCCCAGGCGTCGGCGCCGGAGCCACTGCCAGATGAGACGTCAGAGGAGACCTCATCCTGCTCGAACACCGGAGCGTCCTCCTCCTCCTCCTCATCCTCCTCCTCCGCCGCCGCCACCGCTGCCGCCGCCGCATCTGGCCCAGTCCCTGGCCAGGGAGAAGAGAGCGGTCTATGGCCGCCCGGAGCCGCGTCTGGAACAACGCCTCATCGGCGGCTTCTATCGCGTGCTCGGCGGCGGAGATGCGGATAGCTCTCTGCATTGCAGACGCCCGAATGACACCCTCGGCGCGCTCGCGCTCAAAGGAGGCGCGAGAGAGGAGGAGACTGACCTCCAGATCCTCGTCCTCATCGTCCGAGGAGGACGATGAGGACGAGATCCGGGTGTCGGTGGCCACCGCCGCCGTGGATCCGGATGGGATTTGACAGCTCAGAATGAACTCGCGACCGCAGTCGCCGGGGATCTCGCCCCAGTTGTAGGGGAGATCCGGGCTGCGCCTCGGAGGGTGGGAGGAGGAAGATGCTCCATCCTGACTTCCGTCGGTGCCGGAGGGGTTCGCCATCGATGGGTGAAGTAGGAGGAGAGCGTGTGCGGCTAGGGTTAGGAACTGGGGAGAGTGAGACTGAGAGTGAGAGTGAGATACAGTACTGGAGTGGGAGATATTAATACCGGCACCGCTTAATGTGCCTTCACATGGGAAACGGAGATAGACCGATCTCCGTTTCTGATGTGGAAATATCAGCAACGGAGATATTCTTTCCTCCGTTGCCTATATATGAGCAACAGAGATCTTTTCAGCCTCCGTTACCATTGTGTCGGGCCCATCGACCGACTAGCGCGCGCGCACACTCGCGGAAGCGCGCGGAGCTCATTTTTCCGTCGCCTAACTCTTGCCGTTGCCATAGAGGGGTATCCGATGTGTCGTTCTGTACTAGTGACAAGTTCATCGGGGAAGATGAACGTGTTCATCGACAGTGTTAAGGGCGAGGATCTTAGCGGAGTTGCGGTGGCGATGCAAGGCGAAGAAGCGCAGGGCGTGCCGGAGTTGAGCGTGTCCGGTGGTGGCGCGAGGTGCTCCGGTGGGTGGTGGCTCACGAGGTCCGGCGTCGTGCGGTGGCGGAGCGCACTGCGCGGCGGCGGCGATGGTGCAGAGGAGAAGAGAATGGCGAAGAGGACGATGTGGGTTGCCCCGCTCCCCTATTTATGGGTGTGGGGGTGTGCGGTTAGCGTTTTTACCGCACACGTTTCCCGTAACTGCCGCGCGGATTAACCGCGCACGATCTGCGCGGTTGCAGTAATCGCGGCCGCACGATCGGCCGCACGATCTGCAAAGTGGTAACCGCTAGCGGGGTGGTTAGTGGCGCAGTAACTTGCGCGAAAATCGAGGAGTCACGCTGCGGTCAAACGCACTCAAGTGCGCTGGGGACGTGACAGCGCGTGACGTGGGCGGCGTGCGTGCAGAGATATGTCTGTCCGCGCACAGGAACCGAGGCAACGCGCAGCGTCTCTCTGCCACGTGTCGTGGAGAGATCTTTGGAGAGATTGTGGGAATCTTTTTGTGTCGGAGAGACCGGCACAAGAGCAGATCTCGAAGGTTGTGGGAAGTATGGTCCTTGAAGCTTGAGACGAACCGACATAAGAATGTCGGATATTTGATCAGGTTAAAGCAGTTGCCTTATGTCGGAGAAACCGACATAAGGGCGGACGTCGGAATCAGTTGGAGAGGTCATTAGCGGCTTTACGGTTGAACCGACATGGTTATGTCGGACAGTTGGTTTAAGTTGAGTTGGATGTGAAAGCTTGGCATGGTTCTTCACTTGAGTTCTTGTGTCAGAGAAACCGACACAGGAGCGGATGTCGGAAGGAGTTGGAAATTGGATGCTTGCTGATCTGATTTGGTCCGATATAGTTATGTCGGATACTTTGGTCAAGTTGGTTTGGTTTGGCAAACCTGGTGTGGCCCTTCATCCGAGGCTGCAGGACTGCACCAGCTTCGGGGACTAATGTCGGGGGGCTACCCCCGGGGGGTCATGGTGTGGTATAAGCAAGGTCCCAGGTGTGGGCCAGGTTACAGTAAAAGCCGACATACCTGGACCTCAGAAGTGACCAGGGTGTGATGTTGGTGCAAACCGACATAAGCAAACCGAGTTACGAGGGCCCAGGAGGGGCCGGGATGTGGTGTTGGCAAAAACCGACGTATGGTTACCGAGGTATGGTGGTCGAGAGACGGTGGTCGATATACCTAGCCGAGTTGTGCTGACCGAGATATGGGATCCGAGATAAGGGATCCGAGATATGCTGACCGACATATATATGTCGGTATCCTCTTGTCTTCTGTTGTGTGCAGGACGAGGTGAATACCGAAGGAGAGTCCGACATATCTATGTCGGATCAGGCAAGGCGAGGTGCCTTAGTGTCGGACGGAGGTCAGCGCTGCTGTCACATCTCGTCTGACACGGGAGCGCGGCGTGCGGTACGACACATGTCTGAGGTGACTGGGCTCACCTCTGCTGACCAAGGACGCGCGTGGGAGCAAGAGAAGGACACCGCTGACCTCGGCTGTACCTGGGAGCAGAGATATGGGACAGGGCATGGGCAAGCCACGTCCTGTCCACTGTGCAGAGACAATCATGACGCGCAGGCGTGCGCGTCTGCAGTGCAACGGGAGGGGTACTTCCGTAACTCGGTTTAGCCTATAAATAGGGCTTCACCCCCTCCTGCGTGAGGGACGATGCATTGGGACTCATTTCTCCCCTTAGTTTCATCTTCATCCTTGAGCTCTTCTCCATTGTTGAGGCATATAGCTCGAGGAGCACTTTGTACTTGTGATACCAGAGATATATAGAGAGAGATAGGCAGGAGTATGGGTGTTACCTCCTCACGAGGGCCCCGAACCTGGGTAGATCGTGGTGTGTTCTTGTGCTTGTGTGCTTTTCTGTGTGCGCTTCTTAGCGCGCTAGCCCTCTCCCGGATCCACCAGCGTCCATCGACCCCGCTCTTTAGCCATCCTATGGCATCTGCCGTGATACCACCACGACAGCGAGGTTGGCCGGGCATGGTAGGAAGTATTTATTGTGTGCATTGGACTTAGAAAAACTGTCCCAAGGCATGGCACGGTCAGTATTGTGGCAAGAGTGGTGATGCAACAATTGTGCTTGAGGCCGTTATGTCGTCGTATCGGCATCTGAGATAGGAGACGGGGTCCTGCTAGCCGAGGGTGAACGTAGGGCAAGAAGGTGGACGTCGTCGAGGTCGGGATTGTACACGGAAGTTTACCCAGCTTCAGACCCCACGGCGGTGGCGGAGCCCTACGTGCTGCTATAACTCGCTATAAGGCAATAGCCGTGATACAGGTTACAATGAGTTGGTTGTGTGTTTAATCGTGCCCTAAAGGCGTCCCGAGGTCCAGCTTATATAGGCGGCTGGACCTAGGGTTACAAGGTGTTTACGTATCCGGCAAGCATACAGAGTCCTAAACCTAGCCGGCAAGTCTGCCGCCTTCCGTCTTGGTCTTGGTGGCTTCATGGGCTTCGGTCTTGGGCCTCCTCCTTGCCAGCATCCCCCTTCCTTGGTCGTTAGCTATCTGGGCCGCCCGGCAGGCAAAGCCTTCACCACCACTGCGGGCCACCCTGGAGGACTAGCCGGATTGATCCATGCTGGTGATACCCCTAGTAGGTATATCCCCAACATTAGCCCCTGGAAGGGTTCGAGTTCTTCAGGCGACGTCTTCTTTTGTCGGCAACGTCCGTCTTGTCTTGTAGGCGACTGAAGAGCTTGAAGCATTCCAAAGTCGAAATAAGCGGCGATCCGCCTAACGTACTCGGATGATTTGAAGCCATCATGGGAAAGACGGCCTGACCGCTGTCAGGAATCTTCCCGGCACCAGTCTTGTCATTTAACCAGTCCCGTCAAATGTTGACGGATGACGTCATGCAGTCCACAATAGTTTGGACTTGGGCATGCGTCATGATTACTTCTCCACTACGCAAAAGAATTGGGGAGAAGGCCGCAGACACCGTTGCCACGACGTGCAAATCGTGGGCACGTGGCGGAGATCATGCGCCTCCCCAACCTCGCGCACGGATCTTAACGCGTGGAGATAAATACCCAAAGGGCACATCGGGGTCGAACTTCTTCCCCATTCGCATCCACCGCAGCCTCCTCAGCTTCTCGAGCTCTCCTCTTCCCCGCACTCAACTCTGGCGAGCACGAGCAGAGCCTCCACGGCAAATGGCGAGCACTTCTCAGCAAGATTCGGCAGCGGCGGCGCTGGCTGCGACCTCGGCGGCCGTGGTTGGATCTGGATCTGCACCAGCGGCAGCGGCGGCTCCCGCGAGCGCGTCGGAGACCTCTCCTGTCCCCACCGCGGCTGCGGGTGGGGTTTCCTCTTCTTCTCCAACTCCGGTGGCACCCGCAGCGTCCACTCCCACCTTCCCGCTCCCATCCCTAGCGGCGACCAGCGTTGATGTAGTGCACCTGCACTTAGAAAATGGCAAGGTACCTGTGTATAGTGCAAACCCCTGGATCGTTTCATTTGCACACACAGTTTAAGATGAATATCACAACATTGTATCAATTATTACACGAATGATCCAGACTTGGAAAAATAAATGGTTCGATACATCTTTGCATAGCTTAAAGCTAGCTTAAAACAATAAAGCAGCGGAAATAAATCTTCAAAGAGCCTCCATCTTCATGATGCGCCACAGGCGAAAACATGTTGGTTGCAGACTCGAAACCCAAACGTAGTCCTTACTCATCGTCAGAAAATTCTGCAACAATTAATAATTTGCAACAGAGTGGGTCAGATACCATTAAAAATGGATCTGGCAAGTGACACTATGTGGACACTTAATGGAATAACTCTATAGGCTATATGCATATTTGGCTGGTGGAGTTCAAGGCTATTTGCATAAAAGCCAATTTTGCCTACCACTTTGTAAAACATTTTCTTCAAATGTTCGAGACAATATGGCATGAAATCCACAGTCTTGTCTACCCTTGTTCACCCATCAAAATTTTACTTAATGAAATTGAGATGTTGGGAGCCTCCGTTGACATCCTTGATCAGCTGCTTGAATTGTCCGTAACCGGGGACACGGCTAAGTACTTAGTTTTAAACTCTGCAGAGGTTGTGCACTTTCACCATTAGACCCAACAAACCCAAACTATCCTCAAGCACTCAATTTGTGCTAAGGAAAAGGAGAGAGTTGAGACGAGACTTTTCAGAACCATTTTCCCATCCCATACTGACTTGACGCGCTCCCATTCTAGCCATTCTACCACCACCTGTCAAGTCGGGACGAGTCCACGCAACTTAATCCATCTAGCCAGAGCCCATATGACTAATGGCTGCACGGTAAGCAACTTCACTTAGAGAAACATTGGTCCCTTTAATCCTGGGTGGCAATCCACAAGTGAATAAACACTCAACTCTGACAGCCAAGCAAGCCCAAATCCACCCAGGTGATAAATTAACTTAGTAGAATTTAACTTTTCAATAAAACACTTTTGCAAAGCATCAATAATTCTACTAAGTTATCAATAGGATTCTAGACACAACTAGTGTAAAGGAGATAGTAGTTTAGCATAGCAATACTATCCTATACATGCATATAAAGAAATACACTAAGTCATGCATAGAAAAATACTTAGGAAATTTATGGGGGTGTGCCACTTGCCTTGGCAACAAACAGAATAGCAACAGCAGTTGCAACAGTCCTCGTTTCCCTCCGGAGATTCTAACACAACAAACAATACATAATGAACAAACAAGTTTCATAAAACTTCTAAGGAAAAATATGTCATGCATGATGTGCAAAAATTTCTAAGGACTAGAGATGCATGCCATGCCATGAAATTATTCTAAGTTAATGCAAGGCAAGCAAGATGGTCCAAAAATGACTAAGGACCAAGATCATAACACTTGGGGTCGAAATTTAACTAAGGACTAAAGCTAACACATCAAGTCCAAATAATTTCTAAGGAAAGTAAACAAAATAAGAAGTGCAAAACAATTTCTAAGGAAAGGTATGAAAACAATTGGTTGATAAATTTTCTAAGGACAAACATTTGTCATATCAATTACTTAGAATATTTTCTAAGGAAACAAATAAGTTCTCAAGATGCTAAAATTTTCTAAGGACAAGATCTAGTATTAATAAGATGTTGAAAATTTCTAAGGAAATTTCTAAGGAAAAGTGTTCTCAAAATTATCATCAAAATTTTCTAAGGAAGAAAGTTACTCTATTTGGAGAGGCGACATATTTCTAAGTATTTTGTAACTAAGATGATCAAAATATGACTAAGTCATTTTATTAGTCGAATATGTAAAGAAAATTTATTTTAATCAATTTATAATTATTAAAATTACCACCTAAAAGCATTTAATCCAATTTAATTACAAATTCGTAGAAAAATACTTTGACAAAAATTACAGAGTATTCCTACGGCCAGAACTTGGACATGTAAAATTATAGCAAAAGAATTTAATCAATTATCAAATTTTAATTTCGAGTTATGTTTAAAACATTAATTAAGCCACTTTTTAAATTAAACAAAATTAATTCGACAAAACCTAAAATTAAACATACCAAAAGTTTCTGCACATCATAAGCTTTCCAAAAATATAATTTTCATAAAATTTGGAAAAACGAGTAAAAATTAATAATAGATCTAAATCGCAGGGACTAATCTGTAACGTGCAGGGGCTAAACTAAAAAGAAAACAGAATAAAATCTTCTCGCTGAAGTCCCTGGCGACGTGGCGTCTTCTGATTGGTGCGCTTCTTCTCCGTGGGCGGATGCGGGCGATGCGGACGCGGACGGGTTGCGGCGCAGACGGACGTGGACGGATGCGGGCGACGCGGACGGCTTGACGACGTGGCGCTTCTCCATTGGACGGTACCGGTTCGGGATGCGATCTAATCTGACGCGTTGATGATGGATCCGACGGCTTACAACTAACAAACCAAAACGGCAATGTCTCCGCCGGAAACATGCCGGAAGGCTAACTTCTACGGTGGCGCCATCGCCGGTGATCGCCAGAATAAAACTCTAGATCGATCTATGGTTCGTGGGGCGTACCGCGGGGTTCGGGGCGACGAGGCGGAGTCGATGAAGAACTCGGGGTGGTCGCGGGCGTCGTGCTTCTCCGTGCGTGGCTGGCCGGAGCTGCTCCGACGGACGGCGTCGGTGTCGATGAAGCGGGCGTCGTCTCCTCTGCACGAAACAATCGCGCAAAGGATCAGGAGGATGCGCAATAGCGTGGGGAAGCTCGAGGAGGCGGATAGGGAGGCAATGCGGCCGTGCCCTCACCGGAAATCGACGAACTCACCGTCGACTATGGCGGCGCGGCGGGGTCTCGCGCGAGCAGCCTGGTGGCGAATAGGCTAGGGTTTCTGGGGCGAAAAAGAGAGGAGGGTCGGGAGGTTTATATGGGGGCAAGAATGCGTGCGGTTGCGTGCGAATCAAGCCAGAATCGGTTAGGATTTGGGGTTAGCGCTCGGGTCGGTGTTCGTGTTCTTCACGGCGTAGAGGAAGGGATGACAAGCGGGGCTCGCCTGGCGGTGAGAGAGAGTGCGCGAGCTGGGTGGGCCGTTCCTTGCTGCGCGCGCGGTAGTTCGGAAGATGGGCTTGGCCCATTTAGCTAGGCTGCGCATTTTTTTCCAGAAACGTTTTTCTTTTCTGTTTTATTCAAAACCAAATAACTTTTGAATTTTAAATCCAAAACAAGTCAAACCACTTTCTATAATTTTGTAAAAACACACCCCACATACATAGTATGACTTGGGGATATAATTTACAATATTTATATATTCCTTTTTTTTAAACGAAGTAGTTTGAATAAGCACTTGCAAATACTTTGCTAATTAGGGTTTTGAGATATTTTCTCTGATTTTCATAATTTGAAATGAAACAGAACACAGACAAGGATGCAATGACATGATGCATGATGTAATTTGAAGGTTTTAAATTTTTGTGAAAATTGGGATGTTACAAGCCTAACCCCTTAAGATGAATCTCGCCCTCGAGATTCGGATTGGCTAGCAAATAGGTAAGGATGTTCTTCCTTGAGGTCATCTTCTCTTTCCCAAGTCGCTTCTTCTTCTGACTGGTGATTCCATTGTACTTTGCAAAACTTGATAGTCTTGGTTCTTGTAATTCTCTCTGCTGTCTCCAAAATTTATGGGTTTTTCCTCATAGGTGAGATCACTTTCCAGCTGAACTTCTTCTAGTGGCACCGTATCTCTCAGCGGAGTTTCTGCCATTTCAGGGTGACACTTCTTCAGCTGACTAACATGGAAAACATTGTGAACTGCGGAAAGTGCTTCCGGTAGTTCCAATTCATAAGCCACTTCTCCTTTACGTGACAAAACCTATAAGGTCCAATAAACCTTGGTGACAGTTTTCCTTTGATTCCAAACCTCTTCACTCCACGAAGGGGTGAGACTCTAAGATAGGCTCTATCTCCAATATCATATGTGACTTCTCTCGTTTGGAATCAGCATAACTTTTCTGCCTGGATTGGGCTGTCTTCAATCTGTCCTTAATCAGCCTAACCTTTTCTTCAGCTTCTTCGATTATATCAGGACCAAACAGACTTCTTTCTCCTACTCCACTCCACAAAAGTGGGGTAGTGCATTTTTTCCATACAATGCTTCAAATGGTGACATTTCTATGCTGGCTTGATAACTATTATTATAGAGAACTCAGCATATGGGAGATTGTCATCCCAACTAGACTTATAGTCTAATGCACATGCTCTCAGCATGTCCTCCAGGATTTGATTTACCCTTTCAGTCTGTCCATCAGTCTGTGGGTGGAAGGCTGTGCTAAACTCTAGCCTAGTTCCAAGGACTTCATGTAACTTTCCAGAAATGTGAAGTGAATTGAGTGCCTCTATCTGACACAATCTTCTTTGGAACTCCATGCAAACATACTATTCTCTTCATGTATATATCTGCTAGCTTGGCACTGGTGTACGTTGTCTTTACAGGCACGAAATGAGCTACCTTGGTCAAACGATCAACAATAACCCAAATAGAATCATAACCAGACTTGGTTCTGGGTAGACCTGTGATGAAGTCCATCCCAATCTGATCCCATTTCCAGTCGGGTACTGGCAAAGGTTGAAGTAACCCTGCTGGCTTCTGATGCTCAGCCTTCATACGGCTACACACATCACACTTGGCAATATATTCAGCAATATCTCTTTTCAAATTGTTCCACCAAAACCTCTCCTTCACATCCATATACATCTTGGTGTTACCCGGGTGTATGGAGTAAGGTGAGTCATGGGCTTCTTGAAGTATCAACTTTCTGAGATCAACATCTTCTGGAACACAAATTCGTTTCATGAACCATACTGTGCCTTCTTCATCTAGTCGAAATCCTTTGGCCTTGCCTTCACTTAAGTTCTTCTTGATTTCTTCCATCACCTTGTCTTTCTTCTGAGCCTCTTTGATTTTGTCCATCAAACAAGGTTGCACTTCTAGAGATGCTACAAAACCTTCAGGTACTATCTCCAACCTAAGATCCTTGAATCCCTTGCATAGGTCTTCTGGCAATTCCCCTGCCGTGAGTCCGTTAACATAAGTTTTACGGCTTAAGGCATCTGCTACTACATTGGCTTTTCCTGGGTGATATTGCAAACTCAGGTCATAGTCCTTGATCAATTCCAGCCATCTCCTTTGACGTAAGTTCATTTCCTTCTGAGTAAAGAAGTACTTGAGGCTTTTATGATCTGTGAATACTTCACAACGTTTTCCCCATAGATAGGGTCTCCAAATCTTCAGGGCATGTACTACAGCTGCTAATTCTAGGTCATGGTGGGGTAGTTGACTTCATGCTTCTTGAGCTGCCTTGAAGCATATGACACCACTTTGCCTTCTTGCATCAACACACCTCCGAGACCTCGATGTGAAGCGTCGCAATACACTTGGAAATCTTTCTCTAGGTCAGGCAAACACAGGACTGGTGCTGATACTAAGCGCTTCTTCAGTTCTTGGAAACTAGTCTCACAGGCTTCTGTCCACTCAAACTTCTTACCCTTTTTCAGTAGTTCAGTCATAGCCTTGGCAATCTTGGAGAAATTTTCAATGAATCTCCTATAGTATCCTGCTAGTCCCAGGAAACTACGGATATCTCCCACATTCTTGGGCGACTCCCAGTTGGTTACAGCCGAAACCTTTTCAGGGTCTACTGCTATTCCATCCTTAGACACAATGTGTCCTAGGAATCCAACTTGATCCAGCCAAAACTCACATTTGCTGAACTTGCCATATAACTTGTGCTCTCTAAGCCTTTGCAAAACTTGACGTAGATGTTCCTCATGTTCCTTGTGGCTTTTGGAGTAGATCAAGATGTCATCGATGAACACAACGACAAACTTGTCTAAGAAATCCATGAACACTTTATTCATCATATTCATGAAGTATGCCGGCGCATTGGTTAAGCCAAAAGGCATAACTGTGTACTCATACAGACCGTATCGGGTGGTGAAAGCAGTCTTAGGTATGTCTAACTCCCTAACCTTCATCTGAAAGTATCCAGATCTGAGATCAATTTTTGAGAACACACAGGCTCCTTTCAATTGATCAAAGAGGTCATTGATTCTAGGAAGTGGGTATTTGTTCTTAATGTTACTTCATTCAAGCTCTATAGTCCGTGACAAGCCTCTGAGTACTATCTTTCTTCTGAACAAACAAGATTGGTGCTCCCCAAGGTGAAGAACTTGGACGGATAAAACCTTTCTGCAACTGTTCCTCTAACTGTTTCTTGAGTTCTTTCAGTTCTTCTGTGCCATTGGGTATGGCCTCTTGGCTATTGGCCTGTGCCTGGTTTAAGCTCAATGAGAAACTCAACATCTCTATCGGGTGGCATTCCCGGTAGTTCTTCAGGAAACACATCTGGGTATTCCCTTACTATGAGCACATCACCGAGGCTAACCCCCTTAAGAGAATTAAGCCTAACCTTCTTCATTTCGAATTTTGACTTGAATCTGATCTTCTTTTTCTGGGTGGTGAGGGTGATTGCTCTATTTGCACAGTCTATGATCCTTCAAAACGAGTCATCCAATCCATCCCTAGAATGATCTAGACCTTGGTTTCTAGGATGATTAAGTTGCTGGAAACTGATGTTTTCCAATCTCAAGATTTAGTTGTCTACACCCAGATGACACTATCATTTCTCCTCCGGAGAACTGACTCTAATTGGACACCCCATATTTTCAACATCTAGCCCATTTTGTTAACAAATTCTCTTGAAATGAATGAATGAGATGCTCCGGTATCAAATAAAACTAATGCTGGACAAGAGTTGATTAGGAACGTACCAATCACAGCATCAGGTTCATCAAGACTTCTTCAACATTGATGTGGTTCACATGTCCCTTGTTGAAAGGATTGGGCTTGGTAGGAGTGTCCACTCTCTTCTCAGGGCAATCTGTGGCATAATGGCCCTTGTTGTTGCACTTGAAGCAAAGCACTTGGCTGAGATCTTTCTTGGGTTCAGAATTTGGGCGATGCTGTCCATTGTTATGGTTATGTCCAGCATGTCCATTTCCCCTGTGTCCTCCATTTGATCCTCCATTGTTTCCCTTGAATCCTCCATTGTGATTGTGAGCATGGGGTTTGTGAAAGTTGCCCCCATTGTGGTTCCCATGTTTATGACCATGGTTCCCATCATGAACAAAGTGCTTCTTGAATGAGGGTTCAGAGTGGTGCTTGTTTGAATTCATCTTCCTCTTCCTGTTTTCAGCTTTCTTCATGCTATCTCAAGGGTGATTGCTTGATCAAGAAGTGTCTGATAGTTGGAGCATAAGCCACAGTCAAAGGTATCTTCAGCTCATCACTTAGTCCCTTGAGAAATTTAGCCTTCCTCTTTGCATCTGTGTCAATGTCCTCAGGAGCATATCGAGACAAGGCATGAAAGTCATCCATGTACTCCTTAAGACTTCTGTTCCCCTGACGCAGATTGCGGAACTCTTCCTGTTTCAGATTCATAATGCCTGTGGAGATATGAGCATTACGAAATCCTTCCTTGAATTCCTCCCAAGTCAAAGTGTCCAATGGGTGAGTAATCTGATAAGTTTCCCACCATTGGGCTGCAGGTCCTTCAAGCAGATGTGCGGTGAACCTAATTTTCTCAGCATCTTCACATTCAGCTGTCACCAGATCCTTTTGCACAGAACGCAGCCAGTCATCAGCCACAATTGGGTCAGTTGTAGTTGAGAACTTGTTTGGCCTAAGCCTAAGGAACCTGGCAAGTCTGTCCACTTGGGGAGGAGGTGGTGGTGGAGGTCCATGTTGATTTGCCATGAATTGAGCCATCATGGTCATCAGCTGAGTCTGGGCCGCCATCATCTGTTGCATCATAGCTTCGTTGTTGTTGTTGTTGTTGTTGTTGTTGTTGTTTTGTGCACGACGGGGAGGCATCTGTGGTTTTAGCATAGATGAGTAAAAGATAGACAGGTCTATGAGAAATAATTCTACCCATACAAGCATCAACAATCAAACAAGCAACACTTCAACAATTAAACTTTCCTTATTCACTTTTCACTTGTCTGGTCGAAAATAGCAACAAAGGGAAACTAGGTATTGTCCTACCACAAGTTGGTAGATCCAAACTAAAATTCGAAATTTAAAGCGTAAGTAAAATGGTAGTCTCTCTAACTATCCTAGTCCTCAATCATGGCGCCTTCATCTACTTCTTCTTCAAATTCTTGGATTTCAAAGCCTTCCTGAATGAGCACGCTTCTGAGATCCTTCACTTCCTTCTCCAATTCTGAGTTTCTCTCTTGGAGTTCCTTCTTCTCAGCACGAAGTCGCTTGATCAAGTCACAATCAGCTTCAAGCTCCACATCGTTGGTGGAGAGTTCTTCCTTCAAGTCCCTTATTTGCTTGTTTCTTTGCTTGACTCTCTTCTCTTGACTTATGAATTTCTTCTCTTGGGCCTTGAACTTCTCTTCTAGCTCCTTGGTCTTCTCTTCTTGCTCTTTTATCTTCTCATCATTCACTTGGACTTGGGCGCAAAGCTCATCATTTTGTGGAGTTCTTCATTGGTATCAAAGTAAAGATCATGGACTAAGAGTTCCAAGCCTTGGAAATAATCGCTCACGAACTCATCTTTGCCCATGTTCTCGGTGCCATAGCAGAAGGGTGATCCTTCATCGTCACGCCTTCCAAAAGGAAGGAGTAGTGCCCCTCCAATTCCTTGGAGTAGCGTCCACAAAGGCAAGCTATCACGTGTTGCATGATGATGTCGATTCCTCTCTCCATGGAGACTCCCATTATTCTGTACTCAATGGGTGCTTCGCCTTCACGTCCTTGTTGAAACACCCTGATTCCCCAAAGGCCTTCTCTTTTGAACTTCTTCAAGATGCATCCCTTGATCATGGGTGTAGGTAGCTTCAGGTGCTTGAGGATGTCGAACATGATGCTGCCGAAGCGGGTCACCGGGTAGTCCTCCTCACAATGTACTCGAATCTCTTCATCCTTCAGTTAGGAAGAACAAGTATGAGATAAATGCATAAGTAAAGAATTACGAGTACTTAGAAGAAAAAGCAAGAATATTTCATAGAAGCTTTTATACTTAGTAAATAAATTAAGTTTTTGGCCAACTTATTTCTAACCAAACCTAGGGTTTCGATCCTACAGGCAACACTATGCTCTGATACCATCTGTAGTGCACCTGCACTTAGAAAATGGCAAGGTACCTGTGTATAGTGCAAACCCCTGGATCGTTTCATTTGCACACACAGTTTAAGATGAATATCACAACATTGTATCAATTATTACACGAATGATCCAGACTTGGAAAAATAAATGGTTCGATACATCTTTGCATAGCTTAAAGCTAGCTTAAAACAATAAAGCAGCGGAAATAAATCTTCAAAGAGCCTCCATCTTCATGATGCGCCACAGGCGAAAACATGTTGGTTGCAGACTCGAAACCCAAACGTAGTCCTTACTCATCGTCAGAAAATTCTGCAACAATTAATAATTTGCAACAGAGTGGGTCAGATACCATTAAAAATGGATCTGGCAAGTGACACTATGTGGACACTTAATGGAATAACTCTATAGCCTATATGCATATTTGGCTGGTGGAGTTCAAGGCTATTTTGCATAAAAGCCAATTTTGCCTAACACTTTGTAAAACATTTTCTTCAAATGTTGAGACAATATGGCATGAAATCCATAGTGTCGTCTACCCTTGTTCACCCATCAAAATTTTACTTAAGAAATTGAGATGTTGGGAGCCTCCGTTGACATCCTTGATCAGCTGCTTGAATTGTCCGTAACCGGGGACACGGCTAAGTACTTAGTTTTAACTCTGCAGAGGTTGTGCACTTTCACCATTAGACCCAACAAACCCAAACTATCCTCAAGCACTCAATTTGTGCTAAGGAAAAGGAGAGAGTTGAGACGAGACTTTTCAGAAGCATTTTCCCATCCCATACTGACTTGACGCGCTCCCATTCTAACCATTCTACCACCACCTGTCAAGTCGGGACGAGTCCACGCAACTTAATCCATCTAGCCAGAGCCCATATAACTAATGGCTGCACGTAAGTAACTTCACTTAGAGAAACATTGGTCCCTTTAATCCTGGGTGGCAATCCACAAGTGAATAAACACTCAACTCTGACAGCCAAGCAAGCCCAAATCCACCCAGGTGATAAATTAACTTAGTAGAATTTAACTTTTCAATAAAACACTTTTGCAAGCATCAATAATTCTACTAAGTTATCAATAGGATTCTAGACACAACTAGTGTAAAGGAGATAGTAGTTTTAGCATAGCAATACTATCCTACACATGCATATAAAGAAATACACTAAGTCATGCATAGAAAAATACTTAGGAAATTTATGGGGGTGTGCCACTTGCCTTGGCAACAAGCAGAATAGCAACAGCAGTTGCAACAGTCCTCGTTTCCCTCCGGAGATTCTAACACAACAAACAATACATAATGAACAAACAAGTTTCATAAAACTTCTAAGGAAAATATGTCATGCATGATGTGCAAAAATTTCTAAGGACTAGAGATGCATGCCATGCCATGAAATTATTCTAAGTTAATGCAAGGCAAGCAAGATGGTCCAAAAATGACTAAGGACCAAGATCATAACACTTGGGGTCGAAATTTAACTAAGGACTAAACTAACACATCAAGTCCAAATAATTTCTAAGGAAAGTAAACAAAATAAGAAGTGCAAAATAATTTCTAAGGAAAGGTATGAAAACAATTGGTTGATAAATTTTCTAAGGACAACATTTGTCATATCAATTACTTAGAATATTTTCTAAGGAAACAACTAAGTTTCTCAAGATGCTAAAATTTTCTAAGGACAAGATCTAGTATTAATAAGATGTTGAAAATTTCTAAGGAAATTTCTAAGGAAAAGTGTTGTCAAAATTATCATCAAAATTTTCTAAGGAAGAAAGTTACTCTATTTGGAGAGGCGACATATTTCTAAGTATTTTGTAACTAAGATGATCAAAATATGACTAAGTCATTTTATTAGTCGAATATAAAGAAAATTTATTTTAATCAATTTTTAATTATTAAAATTACCACCTAAAAGCATTTAATCCAATTTAATTACAAATTCGTAGAAAAATACTTTGACAAAAATTACAGAGTATTCCTACGGCCAGAACTTGGACATGTAAAATTATAGCAAAAGAATTTAATCAATTATCCAATTTTAATTTAGAGTTATGTTTAAAACATTAATTAAGCCACTTTTTAAATTAAACAAAATTAATTCGACAAAACCTAAAATTAAACATACCAAAAGTTTCTGCACATCATAAGCTTTCCAAAAAATATAATTTTCATAAAATTTGGATAAACGAGTAAAAATTAATAATAGATCTAAATCGCAGGGACTAATCTGTAACGTGCAGGGGCTAAACTAAAAAGAAAACAGAATAAAATCTTCTCGCTGAAGTCCCTGGCGACGTGGCGTCTTCTGATTGGTGCGCTTCTTCTCCGTGGGCGGATGCGGACGCGGACGGGTTGCGGCGCGGACGGACGTGGACGGATGCGGGCGACGCGGACGGCTTGACGACGTGGCGCTTCTCCATTGGACGGTACCGGTTCGGGAGGCGATCTAATCTGACGCGTTGATGATGGATCCGACGGCTTACAACTAACGAACCAAAACGGCAATGTCTCCGCCGGAAACATGCCGGAAGGCTAACTTCTACGGTGGCGCCATCGCCGGTGATCGCCGGAATAAAACTCTAGATCGATCTACGGTTCGTGGGGCGTACCGCGGGGTTCGGGGCGACGAGGCGGAGTTGATGAAGAACTCGGGGTGGTCGCGGGCGTCGTGCTTCTCCGTGCGTGGCTGGCCGGAGCTGCTCTGACGGACGGCGTCGGTGTCGATGAAGCGGGCGTCGTCTCCTCTGCACGAAACAATCGCGCAAAGGATCAGGAGGATGCGCAATAGCGTGGGGAAGCTTGAGGAGGCGGATAGGGAGGCAATGCGGCCGTGCCCTCACCGGAAATCGACGAACTCACCGTCGACTATGGCGGCGCGGCGGGGTCTCGCACGAGCAGCCTGGTGGCGAATAGGCTAGGGTTTCTGGGGCGAAAAAGAGAGGAGGGTCGGGAGGTTTATATGGGGGCAAGAACGCGTGCGGTTGCGTGCGAATCAAGCCGGAATCGGTTAGGATTTGGGGTTAGGGCTCGGGTCGGTGTTCGTGTTCTTCACGGCGTAGAGGAAGGGATGACAAGCGGGGCCTGCCTGGCGGTGAGAGAGAGTGCGCGAGCTGGGTGGGCCGTTCCTTGCTGCGCGCGCGGTAGTTCAGTAGATGGGCTTGGCCCATTTAGCTAGGCTGCGCATTATTTTCCAGAAACGTTTTTCTTTTCTGTTTTATTCAAGGGTTAATTATCAGGATGCCCTCAGTTGTGCCCACGACCTCAGTTTTGCCCCTAGTTGCGAATCGACCTCAGTTTTGCCCCTAGTTTGGTCGCGGCTGCTCTATTTTGCCCCGAACGGCAAGTTTGAAGTCTATTCCGTCTGTTGGCGTTACTGACAGTGGGCCCTGGTGGGACCCAGAATACAACCGTTGACTGCTGACTTATGGGACCCAGAAGACAACCGTCGGCCGCGGCTTGTGGGACCCATAAGAGAACCGTTGGCGTGGCTTGTGGGACCCAGCTGTTGACCGTTTGCTTGCGGCTGCGCTGTAAGAGCGGCGGAGCGCGGCCCCGGAGCTCGCAGCGGTGAGCAGGAAAATCAGCCGAGCGAGGGAGAGGACGGCCACGCGCAGAGGTGGGCGGCGACCCCTGTTGATAGGAAGGAGCCGGAAGCGGGCGACGGAGAGGGCGGCGTCCACGGGTAGCGCCGCCGACGGTTGGAAGATCGCCGTGGAGGGTGCGGCCGTCTGGTACAGCTACAGGGGCGACATCCCCTTCTTCTCCGGCGGCATGTGGACGAGCTCCGCTTCCGTCTCCGACTCTAAATGGCCGCGCTTCGGTCCAGTTCCGCTGGGAAGGTGCCCTGGGTGCGGAGTCCCTGAAGCGGCGGGTCACCACGAGCGACAAGAACGGCAACCGCGGGCGCGAGTATGTGATATGCGAGAGCAAAGAACAGCCGGGGGAGGTGAGATATGTGTTTCCCCCCTCTCAATTTCGTTTTATGTTTCCTCAAATTTGGGTTTCAGCCGATTTGGGTTTTCATCCGATTTGGGTATGCATCCGATTTGGGTTGTATTTGCAGGCATGTGGCCATTTCGATTGGCTTGATGTGTACATCAAGAGGATTGAAAAGCAGGGCAAATCCCTGGTGCCCAATTTGCCACCGGCGGTGGAGCAATTGGGATCTTCTACTGGGGTTGTTGCTACGGTGCAGAATGGGGTGCAGAAGGACGAGTTGAAGAAGATGGCCAAACAGCTGGAGAAGCTTGTCGATCTGAAGAAGCAGAGCAATCTGCTGGCTGCAATTTTTTATCTATGTGCAATTGTTCTTGGAGTTGTCTATTTGCTGATCATTAGTCAAAAATAATGTAGTTAGTGTTCCAGTTAGCTTGACATGGTCAATTTGTGTATGGCTAAGACATGGAATAAATGCGTCAGGAATCCAGCCCTGATTTGGTTTGTTTCAGTTCTTATGATTTTGTGCAATGTTCAGTTCAGGTTCAGTTCAGTAGAAGAAAAAAAATTGAAAACGGCTACGAGAAAGGCCAGGCCCATGTAAAACCTAGACAGGCCCAATGTTAAAAGAAGTGCTCTCAACAAAAAACAGACGTGCACACTTTAGGTTTAGGTTTAGTTTTAAATGTTATTTCCATAGCATGTTATTGCTGGATAAGTTTAGGTTTAAAAGTTTCCATGCATGTTTCTATTGGGATTAATAATATGAATAAGTTTTGGTTTAGAAGTTTTCATGCATGTTTCCATATCACATTTGACGCACATTTTCGTTGACGATGAGTTGTGAAGCTAATTTAGAAGTTAGTGGATTACTTTTGTTCAAAAATAATTCAAACACGAGCAAACACTATTTTATATTAACACAAACATTTGCCCCACTTTACATATAGAGGGGCCCTACCCACATTACATATATTAAACTAAAAAAAGAAAAAAAAATCATATAGGGCCCTAAACCCTAACCGCTGGCGCCCCTTCGTCTGCGGGCGCCCTTCCGTCTGCCGGCCAACCGCCAGGGGTTGGCCTACTCCATCGGCGGTGCTGGGAGCGCTGACGCCGACGCCGACGCCGACGCCGCCGGCTTCCAATCCGCCGCCCTGTCCGCCATCTCGCGGTTGGACAAGGCCCGGAGATTGTCCTCCCGGTTCCGCTTTTCCACCCTTTCCTGGAGCTTCAGCCTGGCGCGCCGCTCCCTCGCCACCTCCTTCTCCTCCTCCCTCTCTTCGTCGGCGGCGAGTTCCTTGTTCTCCTTGTTCTCCAGGATGGCGAGGCGGCGCTGGAGTTTCTTGTCGGAGCGGTTGGCGATCTTGACCTCGTCGGGGTCGGGATTGTGGACGAAGGGGCCCGACGCCCACGGCTGGCGACGCCGACGCACACGCTTCGGAGGTTTCTCCTCCGGCTCCTCCGGCGCCTCCCACCAGCTTCGACGGTTTGGGTGGTTGTCCTCGTCGCTGACGGGCTCGGGGCTGGAAGGGAGAGAGTAGGTCGACATGGTGGTAGAGGGAGGAGGAGGCAAAGGGGCTGGAGATGGATGAGAAGAAAGGAACTTGGCTTGGCACTATTTACAGACCCGATGAGGAGTGTGAATTAATTGCGGTAGATGAAGAAGTTACGGGCGCAACTGTGTGAAAGACGTGATGACGAGTGTGAATTAGGCTTAGTAGTCCGTGCGCGCGCGCCACGTCGTGAAGCTGCGTTGCGGTCAATGCGGTGACTGCAAAAATAGCTGGGCTAGGATGCGACGTGACCCAGCACGACGTGACCCTGCATGCGTGCATTAACGCAAAGAGGTGAAAGCAAGTCCAAAGTCTTACGCACACGCATGCAGAAAACCTCTGCGTTAACTAGCTGTGCAGCACAACGGAGACCGAGGATGCAAGAGGCAGAACGGACCAACGCGTGCCCGTGCATTAATGGAAAGAGATGAAAAAACTGCCAAAGTCTGGCCCTCTTTGCATTAATTCTACACTCGGGGCAGGTAAAAGTTGATTTGTTAAAATTTGTGACGATGAGAGTCACCGGCGGATCCACCTTAGACGCGCTAAAATGCCGCGCCTCAAACATAGTTGGCGCGGATGGTTTTAGCAGACTCTTTTGCAAATAAAAAACAAATCAAAAAATACAGTAAAATAGACTGCAAATATAGATATATAGATGAACTTGGACGAACACGATTCATTACACGAACAGACGATTCGATCCTAAACCCTAAACACTCGATTCAATAACCCTAATAACTACGAATCGATGAACTAGAACTCGAAGTCGGAGTCTGAGGAGAAATCGGAATCGGAGTTGGTGGTCTCCGAAATCTCCTCCTGCAGCGCGAGCCACCTGGGGTCGCCGGCGGGCCAGTTGGCGAGGCCTGCCGCCATGTCCGCCTCAGCCTGCTCCTTCGCTCGGCGGCGCTCCTCCCGCTCTTCGTGGCGCTCGGCGCGCCGCTCCGCCCGCTAGCCCGCGCGGGTGTTCCAGAACTCGAGTTCGGCGAGCTCTTCTTCCGGATGGTTCCGGTACCAATCGTCGACGGCGCGCTGGTCACGCTCCTCGACCTGGCGGAGCGTCGCGCGGAAGCGGTGCGCGCGGCGGTCTTCGGCGGTGACGAGGCGCGGCTCAGGCGCCAGGCTGGCCGCCTCCTGCGCGTCGCGGCAGTCCTGGAAGTTCATTGAGCGGCGCGGGCGGTTGAGCCTCCACGCCGCCGCGTCGTACGCGCGGGCGGCCTCCGTCGCGGTCCCGAACGTCCGAGAGGGACGCGGCTGTCGCCGGACCGGATCTCGGCGGTGAACGTCCGTTCGGGCGCTCACGGACGCCGAGGTAGCCGGATTGGGAGCGGCGGCACGGAGGCATCGCGGCGGGCGGTGGGGATTCCGAGCGGGCGCGGGAGAGTGAGCGCGCGCTGGCCGCGGGGCGGGGTATTTCAAAAAACGCTGGCCAATCATGTCGAAGAAACGGTGCTCCCACGGATCGCTCGTGATTCCTTCTAGAAGACCTGATCGCACGGCAGCAGTTAAGATATTCAACAAACATCAAAAAAATGCAAATCCAGTGCACATGGTCTTAGTTTATCATGTACTAACATCTCCAACAGATAAAAAGGTCTACATACATGTTAAACAAGTAGTGCTTTGAAATCTCACATCTCAAATCTCACACCATATTGAAGCATTTCTTGATTAATATGTATCTTTACCTTGTTTATCAGTTGGAGATGTTAGTACATGACAAACTAAGACCATGTGAACTGGATGTGCATTTTTTTGATGTTTGTTGAATATTTTTTGAATATTTCAAAATTGGTCAACAAAAGTCAAACCAAATTTTAAACAAATTTTGAGTTAAAAATTAGTTGGAGATACTATATTAGTGCAATAGATGTTAACCCTAGAGTTTGAGATCATTTGGAGAAGGTCGAAAAAATGAGTGGCTTAGAAATGGGGCTGTTTGGGCACATTTGGAGCACATTTGTAGCACATTTCCGGCGACGATGAGTTGTACCTCACAAAATGGCTAGAATTAATGAACTAACGTGCATAACTGTACATCAAACATTGAAACATCATAACACATAAGTTTATTACATGAATGAAAAACAGTTCTCAATGAAAAACATTATAACACATAAGTTTATTCATAATGTTTCATTCAAAAGGGCGCCACCACTTTGCTCCTGGTGATCCTTGTGGTACTTGCCACCATTTTGCTCCTTGTGCTCCTTGTTATCACTGTGCTCACTGCTTCTTCTCTTCTCCTCTTGGGTGTCGGCAACTTAACTTTCTTCTTCTCTTCTCCTTGTGATCTGTAGGAAAAGTGAGATAATTTTCAGCACAAATTGGAGCAGAACATAAAGTGATAAATGTACAACATTTACATACCTAGCAGAAGGTTGGTCAGCATCTGCATCATCTTCTGGTTCAACATCTCCAACAGATTCTGGTTCAGCATCGTTTGGAGCATCATCATGTGGAGCATCATCATCCGAAGCATCATCATCATTTGGAGCATCGTTTTCAGCAGCATCATCTGGACCAAGATTTTCATCGGAAAACTCTCCGAACGCTGGATCTACTGCATTATTACACTTGTTACCGAAATGACCAGACCCACCACACCTTTTACACTTACGCATCCTTGCTCCTAGTCCAGCTCCTTCGCTGCGATGCCTGAACCGAGTCTTTCTCGGTCTACCTGCTGCTCTCTTCAGAACTGGAGCGCAAAGCTTGAATCCAGGGTCGACCCTGTCCCATTGTTGTTTTCCCTCCAAAGCAGGCAAGGTAAGTGCATATGTGGTTTTGAACCTTGCAACAGAGTAGTACTCATGCACATACTGCTGTATGTTCCCTGCTGGACCTGACAGAGATGTGATGAAAAACAAAGCATGAATGCATGGCAACCCAGTTATTTGCCATTTCCTACAACTGCAAGTTCTAGCTTCTAAATCCACTGGATATCTCCAGGGTTTCTCGTTTTTATCAATTATTGTGACCTCTGTTGTGGTATCCGACAATAGAATCATGTTCATTACCAAGCCTACTGTTTTCTGCTTCAGTTCATTCATCACGGAAGGGATGATAATGTGGCCCATGAATTTTGCCTCAGCTATTCCAACACGATAATGAAACTTCTGCGCGTATTCTATCCTTATCTTGTCAAGCAAATCCACCAAATAAAGATCCTTTAGTTTCCGGATGGTTGAGTTGAAAGACTCTGCAAGATTATTATGGACATAATCAACTTTACTCAGTTCACTGAATTGGCTTATGGCCCATAACTTGGAGTGGTGTGTTTCCAAGTATTCCTTCACTTTGGGATTCGTGTATAACTGCCTCATGTGGTGGCTATGCTTCCTCACACTGCAAGTCAAAGATGCTGGCCATAAATTGTCAGCATATATCTTTCCTTTGAATTTCTTCACAAAATTTGCAGCAAGGTGACGCATGCATTCCCTATGCTCTACTCCAGGGAACACATTGTCCACAGCCACCTCTAAACCCTTGCAGGCATCTGTATGAATTACCAACCCCTCTGGATGTGCAATGGCACGCCGCAGATTCTGCAAAAACCAAGTCCAGCTCTCCTCAGACTCTGTCTCCAGCACACCGTATGCAACTGGAAATACAAAATTGTGTGCATCAACTGCACAAGCTGCTACTAACTGTCCTTTAAACCTCCCTGTGAGAAAGGTAGCATCAATAGCCAAATATGGCCTGCAGCCTGCCAAAAACCCACGGCGACAAGCCTCAAAGCACACAAAAACCCTCCTAAAGCATTCCTTGGTCCTTGTCACTCCCTTCAATTTGTACTCCATGGAGTGGTGATCAATTTCAACAATACTTCCTGGGCTGGCCCTCCCAACTTCAGCTTTGAATGAATGCAACAATTCAAAACTTTCCTGCCAGTTACCATAGATAGATTCCATAGCTTTTTCTTTACCATTGAAAACCCTCATGTATGGTAAATCTATCTTGAACTTGTCTTTGATGTTTTTCATTAATTCCTTTGTACCCACTTGATGGTTTTCTGTCACCCACTTCTTTACTGCTTCTGCCACCCATTTTGACTTGGCTTTACTGAGTGTTTCCTTCCTGAGAGTCGATTCTTCGCATGTGTGGCTAAAAGGGTTCACTTTGACCTGAATATTCTTGCTTCTTCGCATTTTGGATGCGTGTATCCTCCATGGACAACCCTCAGTCACACAATGCACTGTGTAACGCTTTTTATCGCTTTTGTCAACGATGAACGCACGTTCTGTCTTGATGCAGTACGTCACAAAGGCATTTCTACACTCACTCATGGATGCAAAAAACTGTACCTACTGCCATATGAGGGTTCTCAGGATCCCACTCAACAGCTGGAAGGTCTTCCTCCTCATCATATTCTTCCTCATTGTCAGCCTCATCTGGGATTTCAGCACCACCAGATGCCCGTCGTAAATTCTGAACAACATCACCATATAGCCTTTCTTCATCATCCCAAGAGATGTCAGCATCTGCCTCCACTTCATCATGGTCCCTTCTGCCCACGCTTGTCGAGCCACCACGTCCATTTGGATGAACTGAACTATTCTGGCTAGAAGTGGCTTTCCGATGAGATGTTTCTGTCTGAGAAGATGAACCTGTCTCCCTAGGTCTAACTTCCGGCACAACCACATCAACTTGCAGCATCACATGAAATGTATCTGTCTCCTTATGTTTAGCAAACATGGTAGCCAGTTCTGCATCATTGCTAACTTTCACCCAATTTGTGGACCCATCGTAATATTTGAATTCCACTTCGTCATGCAAACCCCAAGGATATGTGCTGCAAAGGACCTCCCCAAACTGTCTGAAACTCCAGTTGCAATCCATTGGCAAAGAATAATCGAAACCTCCATGGAATTTCTTCTTACTGTCTACATCCACGATGTACCGGTCCCTTCTAATGATCAACAGGAAAGCATACCGCAACTCCATCCTAACCAAAGAAAACAGAGACGCAATCAGCAAAAGCTCAAATGCACACAAAACTCCAATTGCAGAATTAACCTCAAATGCACAAGCAATCTATGTCCAATTGCAGAAATATATATCATCCTATGTCGAATCCACTGTTGAAATGCACACACAAGCTAAATTGGAAGCCTTACCCCTCGGGAACCCAGTCATGGACGTGGCGGGTCTCCGGCCCAATGCGTGCCATGCCAAATACTCCGGGGTCGCTGCCGCTCTCCATTTCGGCGCCAATGTCCTGGTGGGGTGCACCAGCCCCTCAAATGTCAGCGCTCCGGCCAGGCGCACGGAAGGAGCCCCGCCGCGGGTCGAGCAGGTGGCGGCCGCCGTGGCGGAACGAGCGCCCCTGGCGGCGGCGGCGGATCTTATGGGGTCGGCGGATCTGGTGGTGGGATCTGGTGGCGACGCGGGACGGCCGTGGCGGCGTAGGTGGTGCTGGCGGCGGCGCTGGTGGCGGCGGCGCGAGTGGTGGTGCTGGCGACGGCCGGTCGGGAGCAGGGCGCGCACTGATAGATTGGGGATCAGGCAGTTGGGCGGTCCCACCTTATTTCAAGTTATTTCGGATCTTTCTTAATCTTCAAAAAGAAAGAAATTCCTGTTTCCGGCCACATAGGCAGTTAGGCGGTCCCACCAGGGCCCACTGTCAGTAACGCCAACAGACGGAATAGACTTCAAACTTGCCGTTCGGGGCAAAATAGAGCAGCCGCGACCAAACTAGGGGCAAAACTGAGGACGATTCGCAACTAGGGGCAAAACTGAGGTCGTGGGCACAACTGAGGGCAATCCATTAAATAACCCTTTATTCAAAACCAAATAACTTTTGAATTTTAAATCCAAAACAAGTCAAACCACTTTCTATAATTTTGTAAAAACACACCCCACATACATACTATGACTTGGGGATATAATTTACAATATTTATATATTCCTTTTTTTAAAACGAAGTAGTTTGAATAAGCACTTACAAATACTTGCTAATTAGGGTTTTGAGATATTTTCTCTGATTTTCATAATTTGAAATGAAACAGAACACAGACAAGGATGCAATGACATGAAGCATGATGCAATTTGAAGGTTTTAAATTTTTGTGAAAATTGGGATGTTACAGTTGAGGCCACGGCAAAAGCAGAAACTGCCGCCGACGACGACGCCGAGGATGAAGAGGAGGCGGCGGACCTTGGCTCCAGGTATTGGCTGCCGTCAGTTATGACGTCAGCTTATCTGAAGGAGCTGGAGGATGGCGGCTACATACCGCCCAAGACAGAGTGCTCCTGGAGGGTTCCAGCGACGAGGCAATCCCTGACCCGCAAGACGGCGAGCGCGTCATGTTGGCGTCGCACTGCCTCCGCGGTATGTCTTTGCCGCTTTCCGCCTTCTTTCTGGCGGTGCTTAGTTTCTACGGGCTGCAGCCGCACAACATAGCGCCCAACAGTATTCTAGTGCTAGCCGGCTTCCAGGCTTTGTGCGAAGGGTATTTAGGCATAGCTGCATCCATAGAGCTATTCCAGTACTGCTTCCTATGCCGCCGGCAAACCATACCAGGCGGCCATCTGGCAACTTGCGGTAGCGTAACCTTCAACTGCCGCCAACCCGACTGGTACCCAAAGATACCATACATCGAGTCGGTGAAGCACTGGACCAGCACCTTTTTCTACTGCAAGGACATCCCGACACCCGGCACGACACAGGGGATGCCTTTTTTGTCAACGGTCCGCCAACCCACAAGGCCTGTTGGACGGCAAAGGTGCCGCTTAGCAGCTTGTCGGCTGAGCTTCGAATTGCCGTCAGGCGGATCGAGTTCTGACGAAGACGATGAAGGCTCCGTTGCTTGACGGAGTTGACACCGTGATCTGCTGGCTGTCGAGGAAGATAATGCCACTCCGCCATCGCCCACTGAAGATGTGCGAGTACAAGGCGGATGACGCCGGCAACAGCACCCTTGACCAAGATGCACTAGAGTACCGGCTCAGAGAGCTTGTGAAGCCTCTGTCGGTGAAGGCGGCGGAAGGCGTCGCCATGTTCACCCACGATAACCCAGCCCCAGTGGTAAGCCAGAGATACTTGTCTTTTACTTAACATCTTTGCCCACTGGGTACTGATTAATGTTTTGCCCTTTTTTCCTTTTCAGCTACAAACCTTGGGGGATGAAGACTTGGCTCCTAACTGGTACGACCCGGTGCCAGCAAGTCGAAGAAGCGCAAAATAGGCGGCTCCACCAAGGATTTGGAGAAGAGGAAGAAGGCGGCCACCTCTGTTGATGCAGAGGATGAGACCTTGGGGGAGAATATCCCACTCAAGCGGTAGGCAAGCTTTTGCTTTCCTGACTTAGCCATTTTGATATAAGTTTGTACTGACAAACTTGCACTTTTGCCTACAGGGGCAAGCCTGCCATGCCAAGCTCCGCGCCAACCTGAAGATTTCTGCCGGTAGGGGCAAGCCACCACGTTCTTCTCCAGCCGCTGCGCCGACAACGCCCACAGTTGGCGTTCCCGTGGTTGTATGCCAGGGAACGTACACAGCTGCTGGTACCGCAGAGGCGGCTACGGAGAAGATGGCGGGCAAAAAGTCGGTTGCCGGACCTACCTTTTCCAAGACGGCTGAAGCTTCGGCTAGTGATGCCGCTCGATTTATTGCCATGAAGCAAGAGATGGATGACGAGATGGCGGCTGGCCAAGGCGGATCGTCCTCCCATCCCAGCTCTCAATCTGGCAAAGGGTTACAAGACCCTCGGCAAACGCTAAGGACCATGCGCGAAGGTACCCGTAAATGGTACGCGCACATGGATGATCTCCACGAGACCCTGCACGGTCAACTTGAGGTAATGTAACCTATAGTCGCAGCCCCCGAGCACTTTGGCGGCTGAAAGATTTTTTAGCCGGCAAAGTGGTCTCGTTGACTATATAGTGCTAACCGCAACGTTGTTTTCGTGCATGCAGGCCGTTCTTGCTTCCAATCTTGAGCTGTTCCGTGCTCAAGAGAAGAAAAACAAAGAATGCCAGCAACTGCAGCAGGACGTGGAGATGAAGGACGCCCAGATTGCGAGCTTGGAAGAGGCTCGCAAAAAGGATGAAGGTGACAAATTTTCTTTGCCTTCTTTTCGTCCGACTTCTTTTTGCTTTTCCGACAAGTATTTTAGTCGTCTTTCTCTTTATTTGTAGAATTACTAAACACTGCGCAAGATATTCTCAAGAACTCCACTGACATGCAAGCTTTGATGAACGAAGCTGCAGATCTTGCTGGTTGGTGCAAAGCTGAAGGCGGATCACGCCAAGGAGCTGGATGAGCGGGAGCTGGCCCATGCCGCCGAGGTTAGCAAGTTGACGGGACAACTTGAAGCCATGAGCAACAACCTCAACCAGGTGAACAAGAACGCCAAAGAGCAGCAGGAACAACTGTCAAGGCAGTCCAGCTAGCTCAGGAAACGCTTGAGAACCATCTGGATGAGGTCAACGCCATCCACGAGCATGTCTTGGGTAGTCTCTACCCTTCATCCTTCTTTGATACTTTGAACTCTTGAAATTTCAACTGCAGTGTGTAACTGTTTGTTTGTGCAGTGCCGGCTAACTTAGGTGATGACATGGCTACGACGCCGCGCCTTGCCCGTATCTTGAAGGTTGGCGAAATCGTCAACCAGATTGTCGGTGCGGCAAAGCGTTTGCCGCCAAGTTCTACCCTGGCGAGGACGGCGATCCCGTCAACTTTGATGCCTGCCGGACTTGCTGGAGAAGGCGGCGCCGAACATGAGCGCGCTACGATCAGCAGCACGAGCGGCGCCAAGTTGGCATTGGCGATGACGGCGGCGTGGTATCCGGAGGCTGATATTCATCAAGTCACCGAGTACTTCCCCACCGAAGACGAAAACAACCAAGCCATCGTGATGCAGGACGTGCTGCGGTCTGTTCGGGCTATGCGACCCGGGTTGCCAACATGGTTGACATCCGCAAGTTCTACAAGGAACACCCGGATCCACATGTTGCCATAGCCGATCCCTCCTTGGCGGATCCTGAAGCTGCCGAGGCGGAGAAGGCGAAGCCGGCTGACGAGCGCAGCCCCCAGGATGGCGGAGCCAGCCCCAAGGATGCCGGCGTCAGCCCCCAGGATCTCTCACCACCTCCACCAAGGCGGCAACTCCTTGACTGTCCTCTCCTGCAATGGCAGCACAAACACTGCGTTAATCTGTTAACGCAAAAACTTTATATTTTGGGTTTGTAAATATTCTGGGCCAACTTTTATGCTACACTTGGCGGTAGGCTTATTTAAGTGGCCCGCCTTAATATGTATCTCGTTTGCATGTTTAGCTTTTCATATGTTGGCGGAACCTCATCTTAGTTACTTTAGCTGAGCCAACCAGGTGCAATACCAACTAATTTAGACTCAGAGACCAAAGCCAGCATGTTGGTGCCAACGACATACTACTAGGCGACCCACACACAAACAGACAGATAAGCATATTAGGCGGTGCAAAGATTGTTTGCTTTTTTAGCCGGCAGACGGCAAATGTCAAAAAGTTTGAACCTTAGCACGGAGCAAAAATATTTTGTTGGTAACTTTTATGACAACAGATATATGATTGACAAAAGATGGCATGATCCCAAAACTGAATGAGCAAACCACAGACTTTTATTTCATAATCATATAGTACTTATTACAATGTGGAAATTGCTAAGTGTAAAAAGGACGTAGCTGCTCAATGTTCCAGGGTCGCTTGGTTTCTTCATACTTGTCGTCAACCTTCCTTTTGCGCTTGCGACCTCGCTTCTTCTTGTATCCGTCTCGCGCGTCTACCAAGTAATAAGAACCATTGAGCAACACCTTACTGACCACAAAAGGTCCTTCCCAAGGCGGGGATAACTTATGCAAGCCCTTCCTATCTTGGATTAGGCGGAGGACCAGGTCACCAACTCTAAAACTTCGTTGCCACTCTTCTGCTGTGATAACGCCTCAAACTTTGCTGATAGATGGCGGATCGTGCGAGGCAACGTCTCGTTCTTCATCAAGTAGGTCAAGGCCATCCTGTCTTGCATCTTCTGCGTCTTCCTGGACGTAGGCTTGAATTCTGGGAGAATCATACATCATGTCGGTCGGCAACACTGCTTCTGCGCCATAGACTAAGAAGAAAGGAGTGAACTTGGTTGATCTGTTTGGAGTTGTGCGTAAACTCCAAAGGACAGATTGCAACTCATCCACCCAAGCCCCAGCCGCTCTGTGCAATGGTACTTCGAGACGTGGTTTGATGCCTTGTAGGACTAAACCATTTGTACGCTCTACTTGACCGTTTGCCTGCGGTGTGCTACTGAGGCAAGATCTAGGCGGATGCCATGCTTATAACAGTATTCCTCGACTTCGCCTTGCGACAAGTTAGTGCCGTTATCGGTGATAATGCTATGAGGCACCCCGAACCGAGAGATTATTCCCCACAGAAAATTTGCGGCTGTGGCACCGTCTAGCTTTTTGATAGGCTTAGCTTCAACCCACTTGGTGAACTTGTCTACAGCCACAAGTAAATGTGTGTAGCCACCAGGCGCCGTTTTAAACGGACCAACCATGTCCAAGCCCCAGACTGCGAAAGGCCATGTGATGGGTATTGTTTTAAGCTCTGAGCCGGCATGTGCGATTGTCTGGCATAAAGTTGGCAGCCCCTGCATCTTTTGACGATGTCCTCTGCATCTTGCTTGGCTGTCAACCAGTAGAAACCTTGTCGGAAGGCTTTTGAAACAAGGGCGCGTGAGGAAGCGTGATGTCCACACACGCCAGCATGTATCTCATCCAACAGTTCTCTGCCTTCTTCGGGCGAAATGCAACGTTGGTAAACACCAGTGGTGCTACGCTTGTACAATTCGCCTTTGATTATTGTGAATGCCTTGGCTCTTCTTATATTTGCCTTTTCAAAACCTCATCGTCCGGCAACTCCTGATTGATCAGGAAGTCCAAATATGGCGTCGTCCAATCCGGCTTTACCAGGTAGACGGCATAGCTAGCTCGTCAACTGGTTCTGCCGATTCTGGGTCAAGGAGGTCTGCTCCTTTTATTGACGGCTTGTGTAGGTGTTCCAGGAAAACATCTTTTGGTACCTTTTTGCGTTCAGACCCCATTCTGGCAAGTGTATCTGCCGCCTCATTTTGAGCTCTTGGGATGTGGCGGACCTCGTAGCCTAGGAAACACTTGGCGAATTCGTCGACGGTAGCTCGATATGCCGCCATTGTCTCGCTCTTTGTGTCCCAAGTACCACGTATCTGTTGCGCCACCAAGTCTGAATCTCCGTAGCAGAGGACACGCTGGACGCCAAGTTCCTTGGCAATGTGTAAACCATGAAGGAGAGCTTCGTATTCAGCAACATTATTAGTTGCCTTGAAGTGAATTTGTAACACATAACTAAGCTTGTCTCCTTGAGGGTTTCTTAAAACAATGCCAGCCCCCGAGCCCTGAAGCATTTTTGATCCATCAAAGTGCATGATCCAATATGCATCTTCAGGGAGAGGTACTTCGTCCATGGCCTCCGTCCAATCTGCTACAAAGTCTGCTAAGGCTTGAGATTTAATGGCCGTTCTGGGTTTATACGTGATGTCGAAGGCGGCAAGTTCGATGCCCCACTTGGCAACGCGGCCTGTTGCATCTGTATTATTGATGATATCCCCAGAGGTGCCTTGCTCACACCGTTATTGAATGCTCCTGGAAATAGTGCCTTAACTTCCTGGCGGCGTAGAAAACACCGTAGACCAGCTTCTGGTAATGCGGATAACGCTGTTTTGAGGCGGAAAATACTTCACTGATGAAGTAAACCGGACGTTGTTCCGGCAAGTCTGATTTTCCGTCTTGCGTTCCACAACCAGACCACGCTAACAACCAAGTTAGTTGCCGCGATGTAAAGCAGCATTGGTTCCTGCGAACGAGGAGCTGCAAGATTGGAGCAGACGTTAACGCGTCCTTGAGTTGCTGCAAGGCGGCGTCTGCTTCGTCTGTCCACTCAAAGTTGTCGGATTTCTTCAGAAGCCGGTAGAGAGGCAGTGCCTTCTCACCAAGACGGCTAATGAAACGACTGACGGCAGCCGCCGAGCCGGCAAGTCGCTGCACGTCCTTCAGGTCCTTGGGCCTGGATATGTTGAGGATCGCTTTGATTTTTTCTGGATTCACTCTATTCCTCGTTCGAAAACAATAAAACCGACGCATTTTTTCGGGTTGAGCTTCATCCTATATACCCGGAGGCTATCAAATCTCTCAAATCGTCAAGCAAATCTGCCTTCTTTCTTGACATGACGGCAATGTCGTCAACATAGACGTGAACATTGCGGCCAATTTGCTCGTGAAGGCATCTTTGCATACACCGCTGATACGTTGCGCCGGCATTTTTTAGACCGAAGGGCATCGTGATGTAGCAGAAGGTCCCGTAGGGCGTAGTGAACGCTGTTTTGATTTGGTCGGATTCTCGCATTTTGATTTGGTGGTACCCGGAGTACGCATCCAAAAAGCACAGCAGCTCGGAGCCGGCTGTGGAGTCTATGACCTGATCTATACGAGGCAAAGCAAAGTGGTCCTTAGGACAGCACTTGTTCAAACCGGTATAATCAATGCACATTCTCATTTCCTTATTAGGTTTTGGAACCATTACAGGATTTGCCAACCAATCAGTGTGTACTACCTCCCTAATGAACTTGGCTTCTTGCAACTTGATGATCTCCTTCCCTATTGCTGTCCGCTTCTTCTCACCGTAGCGCCTTATTCCTTGCTTCACTGGCTTGGCTCCTTCGTAGACGTTAAGAGAGTGCTCGGCAAGTTCCCTCGGGACACCTGGCATGTCGGCTGACGACCATGCAAAGATGTCCTGATTCTCACGGAGGAACCTGACGAGCGCGCTTTCCTATTTGTCGTCCAGCCTGCCCCTATGGTGACTTGCTTGGAGCTGTCACCTGGGACCAGATCCGCCTTCTTTGTGTCTTCGGACGCCTTGAAAGTGTTCTTGCTCAGCGGTCTTTACATCCTCCGGCACTGCGACGTATCAGCTCCTTTTTCAACATGGCTAATTCCTCTGCATGGAGGACTGCCTCAGCGAAGGCGGCGTTGCCACGCTCGCACTCCTTTGCTTTCTTGAAGTTGCCACTGACGGTGATTGTACCGTTGGGTCCCGGCATCTTCAACTTGCTGTAGATGTAACACGGCCGAGCCATGAACTTGGCGAAAGCTGGCCGTCCAAAGATGGCGTGGTAGGCACTTTGAAGGGGACTACTTCGAACCTGAGATACTCCGAGCGGTAGTTTGTCTCAGGAAAGTAACCTCCAATTTGATGCTTCCCATTGACTTGGCTTGCTTTCCCGGAACGATGCCATGAAACTTGACTTTGCTGTAGTCAAGCTGGCTTTCCGACAAGTTCATGCGCTTCAGTGTGTCCGCGTAGATGATGTTGAGGCTGCTGCCGCCATCCATCAACACCTTGGTGAGTCTGAAGTTATCGACAATTGGGTCGACGACAAGGGCGTATTTGCCGGGGTGAGGTACGTGATCTGGGTGATCATCTCTATCCCAAGTTATTGGCTCCTCTGACCAGTCTAGATACTGGGGAACATCTGGTACTGTGGCGTTTAGCTCGCGCATCTCCGCCTTTTCTTCCTTTGCCGAAGGAGTGCCTAAGAAGCACACCAATTGGCCATGTACCTTGGGTATTTCTTTCTTTGCGCACCAGCTTGGGTTCCTCATCCTCGGACATGGAAATGCCCCATCATCGTCTTCCTTCTTTGTCTTCTCAGCCTTTTTGCTCTTTTTTGACTTCCAGCCAACCTCGGGGTCCTTCTTGAAGTCCTCCATGAACCGGCATTCCCCTAATGTGTGGTTAACTTTGCCTAAGGACGCGTGGATTGGGCAGGGCAAGGCTTTTGCCTGATCGTATGTCAGGCGTTGCTTGCTGGAGCCGCCATCTTTACCCTTTCCTTTCCACTTGCGGTTGCCGCCTTTGCCTTCGAAGGCGGCGGCGACCTCGTTTGACGGTCCGGCTTTGTCATCCTGGGGAGCCTTGCGTTTGTGACTTGCTCGCCTGCTTGGCGCCATGTCATGTGCGCCATCTCCATCGCGTGCATCATCATCCGCCTGTGCGTACATGGCTGCTACTTCGAGCATGACTCCGAGATCCTTGACTTGCATGCGTACGAGCTTATGTCTGAGACTTGAGCCCTTCAGGAGGCCTGTGGTGAAGGCATGGATTGCTTGATTGTCGTCTACGTTCTCGCAGCTTGCCTTTGTTGAATCCACCTTGCCAAGAAGCTTGTAGCTGTTTCATCTGGCTTTTGCACGCAACGAACCAAATCTGTGTATGTGCCTTGGAAGTGCTGTGTGAACACCTTTTCCATGTCATGCCAACTATGAATGCTTTTCTCCGGCAAGTTTTCGATCCAGCTTCGGGCTGTCCCCTCTAGCATGAGGGGAAGGAAGCGTGCGGCGACGAGGCCATTGCCTCCGGCAATTTCAACTGCCAGCGCGTAGTCCGACAACCATGAGTTTGGCTTGTCCGCTCCATTGTACCTTTGATGAGTTTTTGACACTGATGTCATGTCTCGGGTACTTGAACGTTGCGGATGGCTGGGCCAAAGCACTCAGGTCCTAGATAGGCATCTTGCTTTCCAGCCTTGATGTCATTGAGACGATGTCTCGCGTCTTGCGGACTGAGCTGTTTGCCAGATCTATCGGCATGAGGCTCGTCCTGCGCTGCCCGGCTGTGCCTAGGCTCGTTGTTGTGTCCCCGGCTTCCGCCTTCGTGCCTGGGCACTGGTGGTGGGGACTGTGTGCGGTCCCTGCTTCTTCTTGGCGGCGGGGCGTTGTCACGATTGCCGCCACTCCTTGGCGGCTGCTTGCTGCCCCTGCTTCCGCCTTCATCCCGCCTAGGCGGAGGGGGTGAGGCCTTGCGCCTGTTGCCGGTTCTGGACGCCTCGTCACGCTGCCTTTTGGGAGGTGGTGACTTGCGTGGGTCCTTCTCCTTGTCCTTCCCTTTTCCGTGGCTACTGGAGCCGGACGGATCTTCGGGTTGCCACCGGCCGCAGCTTTGCAAGCGTTGGATTTGATTCCAACTTTCCTCCCTTGCGTCCGCCATGTCGGCGCGAGAATCAGCACGGGCCTGCTGCTCTAGAGCTTTGTGAGCAAGGATCGATGCGTAGTAAATCTTCTCGTCCTTGTCATAGTCATCATTGTTGAGGATGTCTAAGGCGGCTGCAGTGTTGAGGACAGGGTGGCGAGGATGATGTCCCCGTTCTTGTCCTTACGCTGCGGCGCTGTAGCCCACTCGAAACCAAGCTTTTGGGCAGGGGATTTGAAGTTGTCAGGATCCCTGCCTTTCTTGCTTTTCTTCTCTGCCACAGGTCCTGCCGGCTTGGGCAATGGAGTGGTGGTGAAAAGATTGCGCTTGGGGTCTAACTTGGCGGTTATCTTGGCGTTTTCCTCCTTGGCTTCGTCGAGGAGGCTCTGGACCTCTGCTTGCTTGCTTTTGAGGTACTCAGTTTGCTCCACCAAGGTGTTTCGAAGTTTCTCCAAATCAGCCGGGTTGGTTTTGTCGTCACCGGCGTGTGCAGAACTTCTGCCAGGGCCGCCATGTTCCCTATCTTGCTGGGCTCGCCTTTCTCTAGAACCTCTTCTTTGGAGCCCCAGGAGGCTCTGGAAACAGTGGATCGGTTGCCGGGGTCCCCAGGTTGGCGGCGTCAGTTGCCGCCGCCTGTCTGAGGCTGCACCGGTGACATCCGCCACAAAAACCTGCTGCATGTTGACGGAGGAGCCCGTAGCCGCCTCAGAAGGCGGAGGATCAGGTGTAACGAAACACTGCTTGACCCGTTGCTCAAACATGCTGCAGAATCTTCTTCGGAGTCAGAATCTACGTTGACGTGAACGGTAGATCTGGATCCGGCATCCGACATCGCATCATCCTGGAGCGCAGGAAGAATAGATTCGGGATCTTGACTGTTGGGCTGGGAGTCTGATCCCAGTCCCGTCATGCCGACAAAGTGTAGATCTGAATCTGCGGACTCCTCAGGGAGGCAAACTCAGATCCGTCTTGATTGTAGGGCGGGTGGGATGGCGAATAAATTCGCGGCAACCCATACGCCTCAGAAGTGTAGCCGATGAACACATCGACGCCGCCAAACGGCACAACTCCGCATCCGACAATGTAGTCGTCTGCGGGGATGTAGGACTCGTCGCAGCTGATGTAGTGGTTGTCGCCGTAGCGAACGGCCGGCCGACGGCGATTGTTTCGCCGATGCCGCCTAGGGTTCCCGCCTGGAACGTGACGCCTGACGCCTTAGGCCCCACGGTGGGCGCCAACTGTCGTCGTATCGGCATCTGAGATAGGAGACGGGGTCCTGCTAGCCGAGGGTGAACGTAGGGCAAGAAGGTGGACGTCGTCGAGGTCGGGATTGTACACGGCAGTTTACCCAGCTTCAGGCTCCACGGCGGTGGCGGAGCCCTACGTGCTGCTATAACTCACTATAAGGCAATAGCCGTGATACAGGTTACAATGAGTTGGTTGTGTGTTTAATCGTGCCCTAAAGGCGTCCCGAGGTCCAGCTTATATAGGCGGCTGGACCTAGGGTTACAAGGTGTTTACGTATCCGGCAAGCATACAGAGTCCTAAACCTAGCCGGCAAGTCTGCCGCCTTCCGTCTTGGTCTTGGTGGCTTCATGGGCTTCGGTCTTGGGCCTCCTCCTTGCCGGCATCCGCCTTCCTTGGTCGTCAGCTATCTGGGCCGCCCGGCAGGCAAAGCCTTCACCACCACTCCGGGCCACCCTGGACTAGCCGGATTGATCCATGCTGGTGATACCCCTCGTAGGTATATCCCCAACACGTTACATTCGAGGATTTATAGATTTGGCATTACTTTTTTGGTCTGACGGGCACACTCAATGATATCAATGTGTTGCATCGGTCTCATCTATTAGCTAGGCTAGCTAATGGCGATGCTCCGGCTTGCAACTACACTGTCAATGGGCATGAGTACACAAAGGGGTACTATCTTGCCGACGGTATTTATCCTGCTTGGTCTACATTTGTGAAGACCATCTCAAATCCTAGTAATAGAAAGGAATCTGAATTTGCAAAGGCACAACAGCATGCCGAAAGGACATTGAGAGAGCCTTTGGTGTTTTGCAATCTATGTTTGCCATTGTTCGAGGTCCTGCTCGTTTTTGGGACCAGAAAACTCTGAAGAACATAATGACATGTTGTGTGATTCTTCACAACATGATCATCGAGGATGAGAGGGACTTGGAGTTGGTCTACGACAATGTTGGTAGCCGTGTGAAGCCAGCTAGAAACCCAGATCACATTCAAGCATTCCATCAGACTTATCGGGAGATTGAGGACGCCAACACCCACTCCCAGCTTCAGAAGGATCTCATTGAGCACATCTGTCAGTTGCATGGGCAGTAATCTGGCATTTTTATTCATTTTATTTAATTCATGTGTGATTTGAACCATTATTTATATTGGGGAAATTCTTGTATTGAATTATTGTTTAATTCATGTGATTTTCATTTCATTTGTAATTTGAACCATTATTGTAATTTGGATTATTGTTTGTACTGTACAATTAACAATATTTTTAATCTAGTTCATATTAGTTGTTCATTTTATGTCAAATGACATATGTGTGTTCAAATGATGAAAAAAACTGTGTGATTTAAGGTTCGGAAACAGCCGCGGCAGAACAACAACCGTAAAGCTGTTTAACCGCTCGACTTTATGGTTACTGTTCTGCCGCGGCTGTTTTCAGCCCCAAAAACACGATTTCCGCGAACCGTAAAATGCGTTTACGGTTCCGTGGTTTACGATCACTGCTAGAGATGCTCTTAAAAAGGCATCCTAAAATTGGGAAATTGGGATACGGTCAAAACGATGACAGAAATATATTTCAAACACGAATTGTAAAATTAAAAAACTAGTTCACGCTTGCATCTAGCTTGATCAAGCAAAGTAGTTCACATAGTTCATCAGCACAGATCGACAAAAATATCTACATAGATTTTAAGTACGGATTAGGCTGGATGAATAAACCCTAACCCTAAACCTAGGTAGAAGGTGTTGGAGATATGCCCTAGAGGCAATTAATAAAGATATTTTATTTGTCATATCTCAATTGTTCATAATATATTTTGTGTCATGCTATAACTGTATTAATTGGAAACATTAATACACGTGTGATACGTAAACAACCAGGTCCCTAGTAGCCTCTATTTAACTAGTCCGTTGTACGATCGATGATCGAGGTTTCCCGATCATGTGACATTTATGTCAATTGGCAATGGAGTCAATCATTAGGTGAATGATGTGATGGACACACCCAATATTTGTAGGACGTAGAACTTACGCCTTTGACCGTGAGATCAACTCAAATTGCTATTTTTGAAAGATACTTTGATTGCATCAAACGTCATGTCTTATATAGGATGACAATAAAGGTGTCCCTCTCAGGTATCGGAAGGAAGTATGTTGACGAGAGGGATCAAGAGCGGGATTTGCCAATCCACATAGCAGGATAGATACTCTGGGCCCACTCGGTGAGATTACATCAATGAGCTTGCAAGCATGTGACTAGGTCACGGGGATGTAATATCACAGACGAGTAAATATAGTATTGTCATGTAACGAGATCAAGCTCGGTATAAAGATACCAGGGAACGAGTCTCGGACAAACTAAGTATCGCATGGCAAAAGGCCTGAGACTTGACGTCTAAGGTTCGAACGACAAAGTTATTCATGATGCACAGGGACTATCATAGCCATCCAGGTCTCCTTGATAGTCATTGATCGGAGAACGGGTCTCGATCATGTCTGGAGTATTCTCGAACCGCTAGGTTGACACACTTAAGGGGAATGACGTTTATTTAGATTGGACGTAGAGAAGAAAATAGAGAGAAGAACACCGGAAGTGTTCCGAGTGATATCTGACGGAGTTCGGGGGCCGGAGAAATGTTTTTCGGAGTCGGAATAAATTAGATAATATGTGTTTAATATTAATCAGTGTACTTAATAGTTAAATACATTTTTATTTATTTATTTTCGGATTTTTAGGCAGCTCCAATTCTAAATGGGCCTAACTTGTGGAAGAAAGTCCCAAAGGGGGAAACTTCCCCCAAGTGGGGCGCACCAAGGGAGGTGGCCTTGGAAAAAAGACACCAGAAATTCTCTTTCTCTCTCATCCGTTTTAGACGTGACTCCGCAAATGGGGTTGCATACGGGTTGAGGTTTTCTCCACCATATGCACACCGCCGTGCTATCGGTTCTTCGGTCCAAGTATTCTGCTTCCGCTGCTCGGCTGGATCGGAGCCCGGAGGTCGTCATCTTCACCTTATGTGTGTGAAGCCCTGCGAGGCGCCCCATTTGGGGCGCTTGGAGGAGTTCGTCTCCACCACCTTGAGGTCGGCGCCATCATCATCATCATCGCGCCACCTTCATCTTCGTCGCGCCAAGTTCTTTGCGACCTCGAGGTAGGCCACGTCGTCTACTTCGATAACGCTTGTTGCGGGAGCGTAATCCCCGCTATCGGTCTACGAGGGTACGTATATCGATCTCCACCGTCACTCTATATCTGCATAGTAATAGATCCTGGCTAGTTTATGGTTATCGTTGTTAGGAAATTTTTTGTTTTCTGCACACGATCCGCTTCAGAAGGGGGATCGGGAACTTCACCGACCTGCGTCCGAGTCGGCGTCGGTGAGCTCCACTCCTCGTCGGAGGAAGTGCCGTCGATGAATTGGCGCTGGAGAATGGCCTTCAACCGCCACTAGCGCGCGCGACGTGCTCTGCATCCAGCCGGAACCGCGCTTGATCTGGTCGGCGTTCCACGCCTCCTGCACGGCTTTGTGCACACGGTTGCGGTTCACACGCCGGTTCTCCGAGCCGATCGACTTGGTGGCAACAACCCGATCGAGCTCCTACTCGTCCTCGATGCCGGTGAGGTCCTCGCCGGAGGAGGACTCATCGTTGGAGGTCTCGTCGTCCGCCCGGGGGTGGGGGAGGGGACAGCGCGGGCGGTGCCAGAACACGCGTGTCCGTGTGCGAAGAACCGGCCTCAGAGTCGTGTCAGCCGGTAGGCAATAACCCGTGCCACATATCACATGCTGCCTTCTTTGCACTTCAAGGTCTAGAGTATTTCTTAGCTTCTTCTACTTTCTCAAGGTATGAGGGGATGATGAGCCACCTAGCTTCTGCTGCACCAGTTCTTTTGGTCTCATTGTTCACCATAATCTTAATTCTAATTCCCTCAAACATTGTCTTCTCAGGTTTGCCTCTCGCATCTAGGATCATTTTATTGAAAACTTCACTCTGATTATTCACAACTAAGTCAGTTTTGTAATAACCATCCATTGCATACCTAGCGCAACATTCTACAGGGATTTTGCTAAGCCACTGATATGTTGTCTCACTTTCTTCAAGCATCAGAGCCATTGGTGCATCAAATCCATGCTTTGTGTATGAATAGCTAGATGCAACAATGTATTTCTTCAGTCTTCGCCCTAAAATCAGCAGTTTGGAAGTTTGCATAGATATGCCCAAGGTAACATCTTTTTGGGCAATGGGGAAAAACTGAGTTAATTGCATTAAGAAATCCATGTTCAAAAGTAAAGATAAAATCAGAAAAGATAGAAATACTATTTTTTCGGGATTTTTGCGAGCTTCTCAAAATAAGATAGAAATACTATTTTTTCGGGATTTTTGCGAGCTTCTAAAAATAGATATTACTCCGTTGTTATTATACAATGTTTTGGGGATTTTTATTAGCTTCTAAAAAGGACTAGTCATGTCAGAGTTACTGTCTAGGATATATTTGATTTATCGACAATTTTCTCAAACATCTAGTCATGTCATAATTACTATCTAAGATACATCCGATTCATCGACAATTTTCTCAAACATCTAGACATGTTATGGTTACTATCTAGGATACATCGGAGTCAACTATCTAGGATACATCCGATTCATCGACAATTGTCTCAAATATCTAGTCATGTCATAGTGCATATCATGGATACATGTGATTCATGGACAATTGTCTCAAACATCCAGTCATGTCATAGTTAATGTATAGGATACATCCGATTCATCGAAAATTGTCTCAAACATACCTTCTACCTATCTGAGATGATTGTGTAATTCCCATGCACCCCTGGCCCCTCTCCAAGTGCATACTTCAGTTGGGTCAAAAACCAACACCAGCAAGCTTTGTCTTGTTTGTCCAAGGCAATGGGATAGATGTTGTTATTGCTATCCCTACCGGTGTCTGCAAGAGTTTGTTGCCTTGTGGGGAATTTAACAAAAACAACCATCCAAACCTGCAAATGACATGTAGACAAATATTAGATGCATTCGAACAAACTAACAATCAAATGAACATGCAATGGATTAAAGAAACAATCGATCTCTGCCAACCCTTCAAAAAACCTTCTATTGATGCACCCAAACACATGCATGAAATCTTGAATTTGTTTGGTCCACATGTGTGCTCCAAGTTGAAAGGACAAGGATGTCGCCTAGAGGGGGGGTGAATAGGCGAATTAAACTTTTCTGGTTTAGTCTTGATAATTGCGGAATAAAACTAGGTGTTTAAATTAACAAGCCAACAACATAAATATACTAGGCTCACCTATGTGCACCAACAACTTATGCTAAGCAAGGCAAGCAACAATGTGATAACAATATAGAATACTTCAAGCATGAAGGCTATCACAATGTAAAGTGCATAAGTAAAGAGTTCGGGTATAGAAATAACCGAGGCACACGAAGACGATGATGTATTCCCGAGTTCCTCCTTTTTAGGGGAGTACGTCTCGTTGGAGAGGTGTGAGGCACCAAAAGGTCGATCTCAATGCCACAAAGGCTCACTCTATTCTCCGATAAACCGCACCACAAAGGATTGGTTCACCTTTCACTATCGGAATCCTTCTAGGCGGAAACCGGAGCCTTTACAACAACGATCCGGGGCACACACCCACAACAGAATTGGGGGCTCCCGAACAGCTACAAATGACCACTCAAGGTCTCAACCACCACAAAGTCGTCTAGGGTCGAAAGACCCAAGAGTAACAAGTTCACAAACTTTCAACTTCCACGAATCCTCGTGGAGAGCAAACCGATGCACCAAATGCAAATGGCAAGAGCACAAGTGCTTAAATCCTTCACTCTCAAATTCCAACAAAGCAACAAATGCTTATGGGGGAATAAGAGAGGAAGAACAAAGATGAGATGCACCAAGAACTCCAAGATCAAGATCTACTAGGTTCTCCTCACTTAGAGGAGAGATGGATTGGTGGAAATGTAGATCTAGATCTCCTCTCACTTTCCCTTAAAGACATACAAGAATCATGGGAGGGATTGAGAGGAAGGCAAGCTTTACCAATGGTCAACAATGGAGGAGAGAGATGAGAAAAACGTGCTCAAAAGTATAGGGAACCATTGGGGAAGAAACCTCCTTAAATAGGTCCCCTTAAAAAGTGCCCGCTGGGCAGTGCAGGGAGGCCGGCCTGGGAGCCGGCCTGGCTAGCCTGTAGGCTGGCCTGCGCAGAGATCCCGGCCTGGGAGCCGGCCAGGCCGGCCCGGAGGCTGGCCATCCAGCAGAGGCGCCCGGCCTGGGGGCTGGCCACCCAAAACCCGAAATTGTAACACCCATAACTTTTTCATCCGGACTTCGATTTTGATGATCCTGGGCTCGTTGGAATCGCAACAAAGAGCTTTACAAGATCATGCAGAGAAACATCATAGTCCAACATGGGAGGATAAAACAAAATGTAGAACGGTAAACCTTCTCTATAAAAGAATAGCCGGTAAATCCTCCAACATTAAAACTCAACAAGATAATCATCAAGACTCCGTTTTCTATGATCTTGGGCTTGTTTCCCAAGCCCTACAAGATCATGATATACACATCATAGTCCATCACGTGAGGAGGAAATCACAAGGAGAGAGTTTGACCTCTTTATAAAAGATAAGCCGGTAAAACCTCCAATAGCAAAAACGCAACAAGATATGCATATGAAATCCGTTTTTGATGAACTAGAGCTTGGTATGGAGATGAACACAAGCTCTAAATTCTCACATGGATAAAAGCCAAATAAGAACCAAGAAAGATGATATGCCAAGTATGCAAAGGTTTGAGCTCTGCACAAAGATGCGATCAAATTACTCACTTGAGAGCCCCTCTTGATAGTACGCCGTCTATCCTATAACCCGGTCTCCCACTAACACCACGAGACCGGTAAAATAGAAACCCTATCAAGATCGTGACTTTGCCTTGAGCATTCCACTTGAGCTAGATGATGACGATCTTGACTCCCTCAAGTTGGAACACTTTCTTAATTGTGCTTGCTAGCACATGCTTGATGAAGACTTCTCCAAATGCTCCCCATACTCCATTATGGGAGAGCCTCGCTAACCTCCGTTTTTCAAAGATGATGTCTTGAATCTTTCAAGACATACTTGCAATATGCTCAACTCTACATATGACCATTCTTCATATAAACCCTTGAATAGAGCATTGATCATCATGTAATCTTCTAGAGTCCAACACATGAACTTCAATCTTTTCCAATGGACAAGATCTACAAGAATATCTCAATGCAAACATTAGTCCATAAGGATTGTCATTAATTACCAAAACCACGCATGGGGCAACACATGCACTTTCAATCTCCCCCATTTTGGTAATTGATGACAATCCCTTTTACGAAGGCTTATATAATGAATTAAGCAACCATGCAACACAATAAGCAAGGATGCAAGAGAACAAAGAACAAAACCATATTCCCTTAAACCCTCTAAATATCTCCCCCATTGGCATCGATTGCCGAAATGGGTGAAAATTTATGAAGGCCAATATAATAAGAGCTCCCCCATAAAGTGTGCATTTCTCATGATATGAGTGAAATCAAATGCACATATCCAATGACGAATAGAAGGAGGGAGATCAAACTATATCGAGGATCCAAACAAAGGAGAAAGATACTTCGAAGAAAGAAGCAAGCAATCAAAAGGATCCAAAAACGATGTTCTAAACAACAAGAGGGAACTCCCCAAGGTACGTGTGTAAAGCAATATGGACTGCACAACATGGAATCCTCACTCCCTCTTAGATGATGTTGAACACAAACATGTGCAAGAAGTCATAAAGATAGAAAAGAAGCAAAACAACTTGCAACAAAGAATGTTGAGCAATAAGAACAAGAAGTGACAAATAAAGACTTGCTCAACCGAAAAGAGATGGGTGTGACATGGAGAGCCATTTTAGGAGACTAATGCAAGGATAAGCAATAGCATTATCATAGTCTTTCAACATAAGAGGCACATAGTGCATATCATGTCTTTCCAATAAACACAACCCAAAGAAGATGTAGCAACTAGATCCACAAGCTTATTAAGATGCAAACGAAATACCAAGTAAAACACAAAGCTTGTGCCTTTTAGAAACCACCAAAGAATCAAACGTAAAAAGAAAGGTTGGTCACTAAAGGATTGGAATATCAATTAAAGATGTAACTAGTCTCATGTGTATAAGTTTTTAAGTAGACATCAATCATGAAGATATAGGTCCACAAAGAAACATGCACACACAAAATAGATACTACGGTTAAGAACATGATATCCTAGTGGAAGTCACATATATACCAATAAGATCTTTGCTTAAAAGCATAGCACAAAGCTATATGGATGAACTTCCAAGACAATCTCATCATAGCATCAAGAAAGTCCACAAGGAAAAAATGATAGATGGGATGCTCCGAGAAAGATAACAAGTATCACAAAGAGCAAATGATTTTGCAAATTCATCAATATTGCACATGAGAGACTTTGAGAAACTTGCTAGATTACCATATTTGGGATTGGTGAATCAATAAAATGATTATATATATTCCCCTTGATATGAAATCATCCCGGGTTGCTCACATTTGCAATAAAGATGTTTAAATAAGAACTTTGCAAGAACCACATCAATTGCAACAAAAGAAATTCATGCCAAAATACAATCTACACAAGGTTGAAAGCTAGAAAGTACGCATGAGGTAGATACTTGTTACCGAGATAGCATTGGTGATGTAGAAGATAAGAGTTCACGATCATCCGTGCTTGGCTCCAATAAGCACATTGGTGATAACACCTTCCTTGTAAATGAGACAAGCTCCCAATGCATCTCCAAAGTACCTAACACAATTCAAGTACAAAATGGTTCCCAAACTTATTGGGCCCAAATAGTTAGAGCAACTACAATACATAGGACAAACTCCACATAAATATGTGCATATTGATATGAAATTGAATTTCATGCAAATCTTACTCATTTAGGATTTGATGGAGTTTTATCCTATATATTGGATCAACGAAAGTAAGCATGCCATAAGATATACATATAGTAAATATGCATGCACAAGACTTCCAAGAACCAAACGAGATACAATTTGGACAAAACACCATTTAAACTAAGAAAACACACATAAGTGTGACACGAAAGAGGATTGTCCAAATTATATCAAAAGCCCAAATCAACATATGATGGAAGATACCACTTTGAAAAGCCCAAATGAAGGTAAGATACCAAATGAAGAAAATACCATCAAGGAATAAACCAAACCCTCTACACTTTTCATGATGGCACAAAGTACCAATATGAAAAATGTTTGTCTTTCAAGGAGACACGTCATCGGGATCAAATACCAATTGAAGACAACTAATGTTCAAAAACATATAGAATTGGTCCCCCAAGATTTGTGCATTATTTATGATCTTGCATTTGAATACAAAATACACACAAATGGGATCATCACTCTCCATACATATTATTCAAACATTAGTCATGTTCAAAGAAAGCAATAAGATACAAAACCAATTTAAATAATGATGTTCTACTCAATGTAGGATAGCTTCCCCAAGAATAGTGCATTATCTAGAAGTATGACTTTGAATGTAAATGCACAAGAATGGGATCATTGCTTTTCCTAACTAAAGAAAGCACAAAACAAATTTAGAGTAGAGCAACAAGGATCCAAAAGATACAAGGAAGACAAAAAAGAGTTTCATAAAACAAGTTTTGGCAATAAAAGAAGGCAATTCAAAGCAAGAGCCAAAATGAAGATGGTCTACAAATTCCACCACAATTATGAGTATCACTTGTCATGGACAAGGAGTATATGGAGATATTTCTCGGTGGTATATAGGAATGATATTGAAGACCAATTTCACAACAAATAAGCATATTACAAAGGATAAGATTTAAAAGCCATGCTTAGATAAAAAGATATTCTTGATAACTTCAAATATTCACGCGATCATGCAAAGCAACTACAAAGAGTAGCATGAAGCAATCGGTTTCCGAACAAGATATATGCAAACAAATTTGGGGAAAGCCGTACCAAGAATTTCTACCACAAACAAGATCCAAAAGAGTGAATAAACAACATCATTTTAGCAAAAAGGGAACTTGTTTGAGAAACATGCCACAATGGAATAAGATAATGAAGAATATCAATTATAGGTGGCAATACCTCATATGTTCACATTTTCTAGGCTTGTAATATGCACATAACTTATTACTCCCCCATAATGTGATAATCCAATTTTCTTAACAAGAGGCAAACAAAGCCAACTAGAGATAATTAATGGACATTATAGAATTTGAATTTCTCATGAGAGTGACATACCGCATAGAGAGTAGATAATATTGATATATCGACACTAGGTGGTATTCCTCATGTATACACATTTTTAGGAGTGTGAAGTGCACGAAGCATATCACTCCCCCAAAATGGGATAGTCCATTAATCTCTCAAAAAAGAGCCAACAAGATAAGATATCAAATAACAGCAATAAGGCTCAACACAAGTAAATGGTGTGCAAACCAACATACACATACTTGATTACTCAAGATAAGTAAGTAGAGAGCACATCACATACAAGCACTAGCAAGGTACAAAACCTAACACATGCAAGGGTGCAAGCAACTTTCAATGTATATATGATAAAAGCACAATTTACCGCAAGGAGGAACATTGGATATGAGATAGAACAATATAATCCAAATGACTTGGCTTGAGAGAATATAATTGATGAATATCCCTTAATTCTTCATGATGTAGCCAAGTCTCCAATGCCCTCCGACAATGGTGACGTGGATCACACGTTCGTTGGGAGACCCCAAGAGAAAGGTATGAACCAGTGTAGCAGCAGTTTCCCTCAGTATGAAACCAAGGTTTAATCGAACCAGTAGGAGGAAGAAATCACTTCTGAAGGTTGTTAGTGGCGCGCTGACGTGGAACCGGCACACAACACAATCAAACTACTTTGCCCCAACGAAACAGTGAGATTGTCAATCTCACCGGCTTGCTGAAAACAAAGGATTAAACGTATGGTGGAAAACAATAATAAATTGCAGAGAATGAAAGGAACAATGTTTGCAGTTGGTTGTATTATCAGTGTAAAAGAATGGACCGGGATCCACAGTTCACTAGTGGTGTCTCTCCATAAAAGATAACTAACATGCTGGGTGAACAAATTACAGCTGGGCAATTGACAAAATATTGAGCGCATGACAATGCATATATATGACATGATGATTACTATGATATTCATGTGGGCATTACGACAAAATACATAGACCGTTATCCAACAGCGTCTATGACTAATAATCCACCTCCAGGTTGTCATCCGAGTTCCCCGTTGGTATTAAGTTGCAAGCAACGGATAATCGCATTAAGTAATGTGCGTAATGTAAACAAATGCATTGGACCTAACGGCGCACCCTTAAGCTAAGCATCGGTTATTTTATCCCTAGTGGCAACAACACATCCACAATCTTAGAAGTTGTTGTCACTCTCCCATATTACCGGAGGCATGAACCCACTATCTAGCATAAATACTCACTCTTGGAGTTACATGCATCTACTTGGCCAAAGCATCTACTAGTAACGGAAAACATGCAAGATCATAAATAATATATAAGATAGATTGATAATCAACTTGACATAGTATTCAATATTCATCGGATCCCAGCAAACACAACATGTAGCATTACAATAAGATGATCTTGATCATGATAGGCAGCTCACAAGATCTAAACATGATAGCATAAAGTGGAGAGACAACCATCTAGCTACTGCCATGGACCCGTAGTCCAAGGATGAACTACTCACGCATCACTCTGGAGGCAGGCATGGTGATGTAGAGCCCTCCGGTGATGATTCCCCTCTCCGGCAGGATGCCGGGAAGAGCTTCTAAACCCTCCCGAGCTAGGGTTGACGGCGGCGGCGTCTCTGGAACTTTTCGTGGATAATGACTCGGGTATCTAGGGTTTTCCCGTGAAGATGAATAAATAGGCGAAAGGGCGGCGGCTGGAGATGCCCGTGGGGCCCACACCACCCCACGGCGTGGCAGAGGGGGGCCCGCGCTGCCCCATGGTGTGGCTGGCTCGTGGCTCCCCTCCGTCTCTCCTTTGGACTCCGTGTACGTGTTGGAAAAATAGGAGGTTCTGTCCAAGTTTCGTCCAATTCCGAGAATATTTCCAGACTAGCTTTTCTGGAATACAAAAATAGCAGAAAACAGGAACTGGCACTGTGGCATCTTGTTAATAGGTTAGTCCCAGAAAATGCATAAAAATGCTATGAAGTGTATATAAAACATGTAACAATTGGTATAATATCAACATGGAACATCAAAAATTATAGATACGTTTGAGACGTATCAGACAACACCTATTGATCAAGTTTTAGCTTGTTGGTCCCCAACCAAGTTGGGTCCTAAGAGGTTAGTCACAATAGGCTTGGCAACCCAAATGGTGCTTTTCTTGACACCACTTTGAGCACCAACATATTTGGCAAACACATTGCCAACCTTATCCTTCCGAAGAGAATAAACATCATCAATTATAATGGGGTTGGATAAGGTACCATTAGTGCATGAAGAAGCAAAATGGCCCTTCTCACAGCATATGTAGCAATATTTGCTTCCTCCTTTCTTCTTAGTTGGAATCTTGACTTGAAGAGGGGTAGCTTGATTCTTCTTGGGAAGGGGCCTTGCTTTATCTTGAGGAATTAGAGTTTGAACTTGAGGCTTCAGTGTACTTCGGTGTACTTGCTTGGCGGGTTATCCCAGAGCCTTGCGGCTTTGATGACCTCGCAGCTGCCAAAGTACAGCTGGCGAGTCAGCGTGTACATGCACTTGATTTTCTCTGCAGTAGTTTTGCGGAGGTTCCCATCACGAGGGCCTGCGTAAGGAAAAGCATAACAGTGAGATTTTAAAACCGGGTTTTGCTGGCTCAGTTCGGTTCGAGTTCAGAGTAGTGCTTACCCACTAAAGATTCAACCATAGAGGTGATCATTCTCTTTAGCCGGGTCAGCTCACTGTTGGTGTCATTCAGCTGCTTCTGCAGTGTCTCCTGTTGCTTCTGAAAGTTCTCCTCGTTCTCCTGCATATCCTTCTTCAGATCAGAGTTTTCTTGCGTCAGAGCAGTAATTTTTTCTTCTAAGGCTTGGAGTTGAGCTGCGTGATCAGCCCGGGTCTCAGATTCAGTTTTGGCAGTGTCCTTGAGCCGGGTGATTTCAGCCTGGGCCTTGGCATGGTCTTCCTGTTAAAATGCAAGAAGTTATGTTAGTTCCAGGTTATCGCAGGCAAGTTAACCCGGAACTTGAGGGCTATACATTTTAAATATTCTCAGGGTGCGAGGTGTAGTTCCAGGTCGCCGCAGGCGTGCGACCCGGCACTTGGGGGCTACATGCGCAAAAAGTCTGAAAATTTTCTAACTGTTAGTCCCAGGTAGCTGTGGACAGCTAACCCGGCACTTGGGGGCTACTCAGTTTGAAGTTCAAATGTTCAATGTAATAAAGAAGTCCCAGGTTGCTGCAGGCACACAACCCGGCACTTGGGGGCTACAGTGTTCAAAGTTCTGATGTGAAAATTGGCAAGTTTTAAATGATGGAAGTTTTTTAGTCCCAGGTTGCTGTAAACAGACAATCCGGGCCTTGGGGGCTACGGGTTTGAAGTTTTTACCTAAGGAATTCATATTGTAAGCACCAAGCTCATCACAAGTGATGAACTTAGAGCTTGGGGGCTACTCAGGGTATAGTTATGCAAGAAAATATACATGCAAGAAGTAAAAATGGGTACCTGATATCGTTTTTGAATTAGGGCGACCAGTTCTGTCTCCAGGGTCTTGTGTTGAGCAAGGCGAGAAAAATATTCATCGCAAAGTGCTGGAACGGACATGGCGTCCAGAGCCGGTAAATTTGATGAGGAAGCCGGGTTCTTGCCCTTAGCAGGAGATGCCGGGTCAGCATCTGGAGCTGGCACCTTTGCAAGAGTCTCAGGAGCACTTTGTACTGGAACGTGCCGGGTTCCAGTAACTTGTACTTCATCTTCTTTGGTTCCAGAGCCTAACCCGGGCGAATGAGCAGCTGGGGAGGATTCTGGCACTGGATCAACAATGTTTTTTGGAGAAGCCACGGGGGTTGCTTGTTCCGTTGGCTCATCTTTGTCCTCTGGTTCCTCAATGTGTGCCTCCATAGGAGAAGGCTCTGTTGTTACCGGAGGAGGAGACGCCGCGGGAGGAGATTCCGGGTCTTCATCCATAAAAGCTCTGGCACTGGAACAAGATAGTGTCTTAGTTAAACAAGAAAGGGACAGTAAAGTATAGAGGTATGGAAAAGATGTGTGAAGTATTTCTAACCCGGTGTTGATCTGGAAATCCTCGGGTGTGCTAACACCATCCGAGGAGGAATCTGACAAACGAGATGGTTTAGGAACCCGGATCTTGCCAGCTAAAGGGAACTGTTTGCTGGGCGTCTTCTGGATGGATTTGGCCCAGCTTGATAAAGAGCGTTGAGGGATACCTGGGCTCAGGGAAGCATGGCTTGTAGAAGACCGGGTTCGGCGTCTTTTGTTCGCCTCAGCCTCCTTCTCAGCTTCCTTTTCCTATGTTTATGCTTAAGTTTGAGATGAGTTCATCATGAAAATTGAGAAAAGAGAATGTGGTACCTTGGCAATGGTGGCCCGGGTCCTCTTTTGAGTAGGAGGTGCAGCAGTTTGGGGACCCGGCAATACGTCAGAAGCCAGGTCAGTGGTGCCTGGAATAAGATTTGCCGGGTTATCAGTAGAGGTGTCCTTGTTGGGGACTTCGTTGTTAATCAACTGGAGGAAGAGCCGGCCTACGGAGTCTAGCTCACCTTCTTCTTCTTCTTCTTCTTCTTCTTCTTCGTCGTCTTCACTTTATGTGTCCTCCCCATCAGGAGAGGATGTAGGGGTAAAATCCACGCTCCACCACTTGGAGTCCTGAGAAAAAGCAGTCACAGTAAGTAACAGTCTATGGATGAAATTACCGGGTTAAAGTAAGCAAAAATGATCAAGTATTGGTTTTACCGTGGAGGGTTTGTTCTTGGCACTAAAGGGGGCGAGCCCGTTCAGTGCAATGGCATCTTTCTTTTCGCCAAGCAGTCTCTTGGCATTCTTCACGATCTGATCATCAGTTAGCGTCATCTCAGAGTAACGCATGTTGTCTATGGTTTCACCAGTGTATTGGCAAATTAGCCGGGTCCTGATGCTGAGTGGCTGGATGAACCAACCGATCCAGCACTTAACCAGATCAGTGCCCTTGAGGCCATGGGCGAGTAAAGCTCTGGCCCGGCGAAGGGTGGGCTCGAGCTTGACCCGCTCAGCGTCATCAGCATAGCTTTTCATTTTGGCTTCATATGTTAAGCCCGAGTTCCGGAAAGCCGGGTAACGGGCATCGTCAGATTCTGGTGAGGTGTCCTTGCAGTAAAAATATGTGTTTTGCCACCCCTTGGGATGGCTGGCTAGAAGAAGAGCCGGGAAATCGCATTCCCTTCGGCGCTGGATCGCAACTCCACCATATGGGAGTACTTGGTCCTTGCGAGATGGGTTGCAGTAGAAGAATTCAAGGAACAGCTCGAGGCTTGGAGCCATTTGCAGATAATCCTCACAGAACACAACAAAGTTGCTGATGTTCAGCATAGAGTTGGGCGCGATGTCTTGAGGCCTAAGGCCATAGTACTTCAAGACCCGGCGGAAAAACAGAGAACCCGGGGGGCGAAGGCCGCGCTGAACATGGTCGAGGAAAACCACCACTTCACCTTCTTTGGGGCTGGGGCGGATTTCTTCTCCAGCAGCACGCCAGTGAATCTCATCCTTGAGAGGGAGCTCGCCGCAGTTCACGTACTCTTGCAGCATCAAGTTCGTCACCGTGGATTTGGTCCAGTTGACCTGAGTAGCAGCGGGGGCGGCGGAGCCAGATGCACCAGCGTGGGTGCTGTGAGGTTTCTTCGCGAGCTTCTTCGCCGCACGGGGACCTCCAGCCTTCGCTTTGTCCTTCACCATGGCTGTGGAGCTTCGAGGTTCCCTGGGCGCAACAATGGTGATGTGAAACCCTAGCTCTAGATGCAGATGCATGGAGGGGGAAATGCAAAGTAAATTTGAACGAGATTCAAACTGGAATCGAGTGCGGAGCACGGATGTGTGGGAGAATCGTACCTGTGGATCTTCTCGCGGAGATTTGGAGGCTCGATTGGAGATTGAATCTGCGGCTGCTACAGTGCGGGCGCGAGGAAGAAGATGAACTGAATGGGGAAAGTGACCGCGGTGTCTCCTGGTCTCCTATTTATAGGCGCAGTAAAAACCCTAGGGGTGTTGTGGTCAAAAGTGAAGAGATAAGGATCTTTGACTAAAAGTCAACGACAAACAGAATGAGATAATCATGGGATATTAATTGATAAGATCGTGATTAAGATGGATGAGGATGGATTTACAGTTGGGTGATAATTTGCACTAAGTGTCGAAAGTGAAACCCGGGGCGTGTGAACCCGGCAAAAGATAACCGGGTTACGGCGTGAACCGCCAAAAAGACTGGCCAAGCTAAGGAGAAAAGAGACATGTTCTGATATTAAATTTGTTATGTGTTATTTTATATTTCAGGTGATTAACCCGGCTGGCCAGGATATCAGTTCTGCTCAAAGAAGCAATATTCAAGAATAGAAGCAGAGCATGCCAACCTGGCAACCAGGTTAATCTGGGGGCTACTGATGGGGGGATAATAACCCGGTAGGCCCATGAAGAGGGAAGTGTGACCCGCCAGGCAGGAGGCCCGGCCAGGCCAGCTAACCATCAGCATGGGCCGGGTTATGCTGTTGGGCCAGAGACTTTGGCGGTAACCCGGTTCAGGAAGGGAAGTTTCTAGAAGACCAAAGGCGGTTCGGGACAGGACACGAAGGCTAGAAGAGCTAGAGTAGGACTCCGAATCTGGGTAGAGCCCGGGTTCGTATTGTAAAGTGCCAGGAGACCCGGTCGTCTATATAAACCGGTCCCTGAGCCCTAGTTGAGGAGAACTTTTACGATCCAAGCTTAGGCGAGAGAACCATCGAGAGAAACACCTCAACCTTGTAACCTAAATCGAGATCCGGCTCTGTTGTCGTAGCCGGGTTATCGAGATTGAAATCAATAATAAGATAGCAGGAAGTAGGTCTTTATCTCCAATGGAGAGGCCAAACCTGGGTAAACCCTTTGTCCCTGCAGTGCTAATCAATCTCCCATACGCCAGTGTCACCTTGCCCATCAACTCAAGCTACCCCAAGGTAGCATCTGCCGTGTTATCTACCCACGACAGCTTCCCTTGTTGCTTCTCACTAAGAGGCTTCTTCTTCAAAGGGCAAGTTCTAACATGGTGCCCTTCAACTTTGCACTTGAAGCAAACAATCTTGGCCGAATCCTTGAGTTGTTCTTGGCCCTTGTTCTTCTTGATAGACTTGGACTTGTTCTTGTTGTTGTTGTTGAATCCAAGTCCACTCTTGTCATTGGGGCGTCTTTGAACACTCAACACATTGTCAAGTGTGGACCTCCCAACATGACGCTTTTCCAAGTCTTTCTTCAAAGAAGTGACTTGGGCCTTGAGCTCTTTTAATTCCTCTACATGGTAAGTATCAACACAAACACTAGAGGAAGTAGATGCTTCATTGTTAAAGCAACAAGGCAAGGAAGGTAATTCATCACAAGATTTAGCAATAGTATGTGATGTAGAATTACTAGAACTAGCACATGACAATAAAGCATTGTGAGAGGAAGTTGTGCCATTGTCCACATGAGGCTCACAAGATGTTACCTTTGACATAATAGTCTCATGAGCTAACTTTAGCTTAGCATAGGATGCTAGAAGATCCTCATTAGAGCTAGAGAGCTTTTCATGACTTTCTTCCAATTTACTATACTTGCTAGTTAGCAACTCAAGTTGAGCCCTTACCTCAACATTCTCCTTCAAAATAGATGCTTCACGAGAAATGGAGTTAGTAGCACAAGCATCATCAATATTAGACAAGGAAGAAGGCAACTTGGCAAGCTCATCATTTTTAGATAGTTGAGTTTGGAGTTGATCATGAGACTTGATAAGGATAGAGTGTTCACTTTCTATAGCTTTGTGGGCTTTGTCAAGTTTCTCTATGTCCTCAATTAGTCTAGCATTGCCAACACCAAATTCAACTTTTTTTCCTTTTTAAGCACTTTATATTTAGCAATAACATGATCTCTTTCCTTAATGATTTTAGCAATAATAGGATCATTTGACTCATCAAGAGACTCAAGCCTCTCTTCAAGAGAAGCCCTAAGCTCTTGCTCTTCCTCAAGAGCATTCTCTAAGGATGATTTTTCCATAGCATCCTCTCTCTCAATTTTACATTTCTCATCAAATTGAGTTTCCAAGCCCTCAATGATTTCTCTACTCTTAATAGCATAAGCAATGATTTCACATAGAGGAGGGATAGCTTTGCTACCTTTGGGGAGAGCACCAAATACCATCTCACCCTTCTTTGTTAAGGATTCAACATCCATATGTTCTCCATAAGAATCCTCATCCTCATCATCACAAGATGTAGAGGGTTTCAATGGTGGAGATACCTTTGAATCTCTAGCCATAAGGCAAAAGTGGGCGATGGACGTTGATGATGAAGAATTACTTGAAGCACCATTGAGGCCCATGTCTTTTTCAAACAAATGTTGGGATTCCTCAACATTGTTAGCCACACAAATACTAGAGGATATGGAAGAATTATTTTCAAGGCAACAAGACATAGGAAACATATCATCATGAGATTTAGTTGAGCAACTATTACATGATATGCAAGGACTAGCAGCACTAGCATGTAAAACATTTGGAGTGCTAGAAGTTTTTAAGTCCAAAGATAGAATATTGCAATTTCTATCACCACTCACCATATCATTATCTTGTGACAAATCCCATGTTGGTGAAGTGGAAGAAGTTGTGAACTCGTCACGGCCGGAGGTGGAAGGAGAACAATCATTCTCAATAATATTGGACACTTCATATTTATCTTGAAGCTTGGTCCATAGCTCATGAGCGTTCCGAAAAGGTATGATTGATGCAAGAACTACATCGTAAGCAGTGGAACCGGGCCTTGGAGAAAATGGCGCTCCTCTACTCCCACCCGCTCCTCTCCACCTCTTTCCACCCAAACCCTAGCCATGGCGTCTGTGAGTTTTGATCTCTCCAATGGATCTCTTCTCCTCTTGGGATCTCTCCCTCGGCCGTACGGTGGCGGCCCAGGTGCGTCGTTTCTTCAGATCTACGGTTCACTTCTCCACTTCATCCTCCAAGGAATTCTGTCTGGTGGCGACTTTTGTACATGCATCCTTCGATCTCACGGTGGAGTCGGTGGCTTTGGCTCTACAATGTTGTATTGGTGGTGATGCGTCTTGTTTACGTGTGTTTCGCTTGAGTGATCACAAGTTTCGGTTTTCTGTGGCTTCTAATCATGTTGGGCACTTCATCTATTCGCTGAGGGAAAGATCTTGGCCGGATTTTCAAATCCTGTTTAGCCTGTTTAGAGGTGATGTTCATGCTGAGATCTTCAAGGATCCAAAGGGTTTTTTGGGACCAATTGCTTTTCTTTCTCAGGGCAGAAAAATTGAGGCTATGTGTGTCAAATCCGTGGATCTAGTTAGACCTTTTGTTGATATATGCAATTTGGCTCTTTTAGCCCGATCAAGATCTCGGATCCACCTCCGAAAATTTCGAATGTCAATATTTCGGAAAACCTTGCATCTGTTTCGTTATCTTTGGGATCGCTAACGTTCAAGGTTTTCCAAGTGCCAGAGAATGTGCCCAAACGTGCAAGGACTTTCTGTGGGGCAAATTTTCTAGGAAAGAGACCTAGTGGTGACATCTTCGCTAGTGATCTGTTTGCTCACATGGATGATCTTAGAATGGCAAATTATGAGGATGCTCATATTCAGAATGCTCTGGGTATTTCAGCTATGCCTTTATGGAATTTTATTAAGGATTCTCTTTCACGGAAGAAGTTTTGCTCTAAATGTCTTGGCCATGGGCACTACCCAAACTCTTGCATTATTTGGATTCGCTGTTCAACGTGCAGAAATATTGGGCATATTGCAGCAAATTGTCTGGCTGCGGAACAATTCTCTGCTGTTCATCCGCGTAGCCAATCACGGACAATGGTACGCAGAAATATCGTATCCAATCAGAGTTTTAAATGGGTGGTTAAGGGAAGTACTTCTACTGTTCCAACTACTGGTAAATCTCCTGGATTTAATTCTGTTCGGAATATCTCTGCCTGCCCTAAATTATCATCTCGTGATCAGTTGAAGAATGTCCGCTGCTTGCATTGTGGTGCTTATGGCCATACGATCGATGGTTGCTTCTCGGCTGCCCAAACGAAGAATAAGGTGTGGAAACCCAAATGTCCAAAGGCATCTTCATCCTCTCTTGCTTTTGAGCAGTCAGCCGATCAGCAAATAACCATTCCTGGTGGCGAGACTACTGCAGCTATGGCAAACTCGACTGCAGTGCATCTTACTCAGCAACAGATAGCTTTATGGCTACAACATAATGGTACTCCTATCCCCCAGTATAGCATTGCTCCTAATCACCACCATGCTGCTTTGACTGAACCTGCGGTGGAGTTGGCATCAACTAGTTCTTCTTCTTCAGGGGATTTACTTGCTTTAGTTCCATATGCTTTGTTGGGCCAAGTGTCTCTTGCAGCTGTTGCCTTGAAGAATGTTTTCCTGCCTAGTCCTTTTGCTGATAATGTACTACACCCTAGGTTCGACAGTCTCATATGGCAGAACCATAGTCTTGGGGGCAAAAGGAATTCTGCTGAGCTGTATCACCCTATGGATTTTTTTGGTGCCCGTAGGGTTTCTAGAAATGATTCTGCCATGCTATCTCCTGCTGATAACTGTTTGGATATTATACCATATACTGGCAGGGAGAATTTGATGCTTACTTCTTCTGGACAAAACTTGATTAGAGAGCCACCATCTGCTACTTTCCAGTCCTGGATTTTTGTGCCTTCTGTCACCACTCAAGTTAGAAGAAGCACCAGAAGTACGAGATATGATGGCTTCAAATGCACAAGTGTTTCTGATACTAAACCTTATAAATCTAAGGTCAAAGCAAGGAAAATCCCTGACATGGCCGAAAAGGTAGTGGTGCAGGACAATGCAGTGGATGAGGCTGGTACAAGCACTGATGTAATCCCCACGAACACACCTGTTCAAGTGTTGCAACACATTGCTGTCAACCTTTGTGGGGTTCCTCCTGCTGAAGTCACTCCACAGAAGCTCCTGGCTAGTCTCCAGGAAGATGAAGATGCTTCTTCATCTTAATCGTCCTCGGTTTTAATGAATAAGTTAAAAACTTGGTGTGTTTTGTGTTGGAACATAAGGGGTTTGAATGCTAGAGACAAGCAGTTGGCCTTATGGAATGCTATTAATGCCAGTGGATGTTCGGTTATATGCTTGCAAGAAACTAAGAAGTGTCATTTTGATATGGCTTTTATTAAATCTTGTTGTCCTGCGAGGTTTGATGAATTTGTGTATGTGCCCTCTAATGGAGCTTCTGGTGGCCTAATTGTGATTTGGAACAGCTATGTCTTTAGTGGTATGGTGATGCATTGTGAACCTTTTGCGCTGTCAGTTTATTTCACATCTACTCAATCGGCACAGTCCTGGACTTTAGTGAATATTTATGGGCCTTGCACGGGTGAGCTGAGAGATGTCTATGTGAAATGGTTGTTTGATTTGAATATTCCGGATGATGAAGATTGGCTCATTTTAGGTGATTTCAACTTCATTAGGTACACTCATAATCAAAATAAGCCAGGAGGAAATGCTGCAGATATGATGCCGTTTAATGATTTTATTCGTGAGCAACACTTGACTGAAATTCCTATTAAAGGCAGAGCCTACACCTGGGGCAATATGCAGGCTGACCCACTTCTTGAGCAGCTGGATTGGTTCTTTACTTCTCTCCATTGTACTACTTCCTTCCCCAATACTGTGGTTAATCCCCAAGGGAAGCGTACTTCTGATCACATTCCTTGTGTGGTCTCTATACAAACTTCCATTCCAGGCACGAAATTATTTCGTTTTGAAAATTATTGGACTGCTCACCCAGGTTTTTTAGAGACTGTGGTTGCAAGCTGGAATAAACCCACGCATAAGAAAAACAGTGCTGCTAATTTGAATGCCAAATTCAAAAGATTGAGATATGATATAAAGCACTGGAGCAAAGGAATTTCCAAACTTAAGATTTGTATTGACAACACAAATAAAGCTCTGGCTGATCTTGACAGTCTTGAGGACCATAGAGGATTGTCAGTACCTGAGGCCAATTTTAGGAAAATTCTTAAAAACCATCTCCTGCGGCTGTTGGACTATCAGAATATATACTTGAAAAAGAGATGTACGGTTCGTTGGACTAAGCTAGGAGATGGAAACACTATTTTTTTTCACTCCATAGCATCGGAGAGATATAGAAGAAACTCTATTGCTCGTTTGGTGTTGCCGGATGGTTCTGAGGCAGTCTCTTATGCAGAAAAGGAGAACCTGATATTTGATACTTATAAGAGTAGGCTCGGGGAGTCTTTTTCCCCTCCAATGCTCTTTGATTTGGACCAGCTTATCACCCGACTGAAGGCCTAGAGGACTTGTCTATTCCCTTTACTACTGCAGAAATTGATGATGTGGTGAGACATATGCAAGTGGATAAAGCCCCTGGGCCTGATGGGTTTAATGGGCAGTTTCTGAAAACATCTTGGCATATTGTGAAGCATGATATCTATCAGCTTTGCTTTGACTTCTATGAGGGGAACTTGAACATTGAGCATATCAATATGGGGTATATTACACTGGTGCCTAAGGTGGGATCTCCAGTTAATATTAATGATTATAGACCCATAACTCTACTTAATTGTTGTCTTAAGATTCTGACTAAGCTACTAGCTAATAGACTACAGAAAGTTGTGCTTAAGATTGTGCATAAAAAACAATACGGGTTCTTGAAAGGGAGGACTATTCAGGACTGTTTGGCGTGGGCTTTTGAATATATTTATCAGTGTGAGGCATCTAAGAAAGAAATCATTCTGCTCAAGCTAGATTTTGCTAAGGCTTTTGACACGATTGATCATGCTGCCATGTTGAAAATCATGAAGAGTATGGGGTTCGATAATAAATGGCTGAAATGGATAGAGATTATTTTTAGCTCTGGCATGTCCTCTGTCCTTTTAAATGGCACCCCGGGGAGGCAATTTCATTGCAAGAGAGGAGTTCGTCAAGGAGATCCTTTGTCTCCTTTGATTTTTGTGCTTGCAGCTGATCTGCTACAGTCGGCAATTAATAAGGCTTTTAGGGATAACATCTTAGCTGCTCCTATCCCTTCTAGTGATGGTATGGATTATCCTGTTGTCCAGTATGCTGACGACACTATTCTTGTCATGCCTGCTTGTTGATGCATGTAAAATGCATACATGAACTTTGCATTATATTACTGATATTTCAATCATATTTGCATCATATAAGGGTTATATCATTGTTTTATATTGATTTTGGGAATATTTCATTGTTTCCCTATTTTTCTGGAATTAACCCTGCACAGGCAGAAAACCCTATTTTCTATATTTTGATGTTTCAGGAACCCAAACGATGTCCAAATGACCTGGAAATTTACGAGCATCCGTTTTTGGAAGGAACGAAGCGTGGGAGCGAAGGAAGCGAACAAACGGAGGCCCGAGGGCCAAGATGAGTGGGCCCACGCGGCCAGATCTGGGGCCTCGTGGCTCCGTTGCCGTCGATCTTTTTTCCCGAGCCTCCGTCTTGACCTAAAAACGACTATAAAATAGTCCCCCGGGGAGTTTCGCGAGGAGGCGGCGGAGAAACACAAAACCACGAAACACCACCGGATCACCTCCGGAAGGCTCCTCCATCCCCCCTCCGGAGTCTCCATCAACACCACCGTCAAGACCAGCACCATCTCCATCACCATCTTCGTGATCCACTTCATCCCCCTCATAGTTTGAGATTTTTCGAACCCTAGCTATTGTCTAAGTACTATTCTACATGTTTGTGAATTGCTACTTGACATTGTTTTGTGGGGAGATTATATTTTCAGATTGTGTTGTATCACTTATATCATTGAATCATACCATGTCTTCGCGTTGTGAGTAGTTCTCTCATGTTCCTGGGGGCATAGGATGGATTGGCAATGATTTCCACTTAACATGTATTGAGTATTTGGTCAAGTTTTTATATTTTATGGTTATCTTATTGTACAACGTATGGGTGCACACATATGTTGAGTAATGCATGAAGGTGATCACACTAATGTTATGGAATGGGTAGGACCTAGGAGGACACATAAACCTGGGTCTAATACATGAAGTACCATTAGGAGGGGATTTATATCGGGGACCTTAGAGTTTAAGGCTATGGTGGGACTCTATGTCTTAATAACTCTTGTGCAGTCATTTACTTGGCCATAAGAACCATCATAATGGGTTTAGTTTATTTATTTAGCTACACCTAATTATGGCTCCGTCCAAAGAAGATTAAAACTTGACAAAATGTTTACCTTGTTGTTCTAGAAATATCTATGCCATGAAATCCATGTAGCCCTTGGGAACGTTTTCCACGCATAAGAAACACACACTTAAGCTTGTCCTCTTGCTGCATAGAGGATTGGGCTTTCTCTCTTTGAGAGCTTTCACTCATCATATTTTATTTTCAGTTTTTTACTTTATTGCAAAACTCTACACAAAAAACCTAAAAACACTTGCATCATTTAATCATTTTAGTTTGTCTAGTGCATTGATAATAAGAGAAGTGACAGTCTTATTTGAGAGGATAAATACTTATACCTTCTACTCCTCGTGGGATCGATACTAATACTTACACATTGAAGATTTCAATGATCCCCTATACTTGTGGGTATCAAGACATTTTCTGGCGCCGTTGCCGGGGAGTGTAGCGCTTAAATTTTTATTCTTGTTTGCACTAGATATTTATTTTCAGTTTTGCATATACTCTAGTTTACTTTCAGTTTTGCATTTAGTTTAGTTTTGCTTTCAGTTTTAAATATCAAAACACAAAAAAATTAGAAAATGGAAAACTATTATGAAAACGCCATGATAGCTGCTGAATTTAGAAAATCAAATGAAGGGAAAAGATTAGGAGGCTACTTAGAGCTTCTAAATAAAATTGCTAGTGGGCTGCTTAATTATCATGAGGAAGAAATTTGTTGCTCTGAATACTTTAGACACTTTGAATTCCAATGCCCTTCCAATAAAGAACATGTTATTGCAACTTATCATACATGGAATTATGCTCACTTAGGGATGGAAGAAGTAGAGCAATTTGTTATTTTTATGGCAGCCTATGAATTATACACCTTCATTGATGAACATGAAACCTGCCCTATAGCTTCTCAATTTAAAGTTTTGATTGCCACTATGCTTTTCGAGGGCATCCCAAATTCAGTCCCATCTTGGAAGTCTCGGTTCAAAACTGATTTTGCTCTTTTAGAACATAGGACTAAGTCCTCTCTGCACCCCTTTATTCGTTCTTTAGTAAATACCTTGTAAGTGATTTTGGAACTGATGTACATATGTAATTCGGTTTGGTTGGTAATATAGAGGCAGTGGGACCCTTTCCCACTGTCATAAAAGCTTCAAAAAAAAATGCAAGAACTACATCGCTCAAAACACATATAAGACCATTAGATACTAGAGTATCGAGATAAGAGTTTTCCTCATCCTCTATAGATAATTCTTGAGAATCCATTGGAGGAGAAAAACCCATATCTACAATTCTCTTAATATAATTTGGACCCATGGCCCTAAAAAGATTAAGCATGCGAAATTTCCAAACATCATAATTTGTGCCATCGAATATAAGAGTGGGATCGTGCACTAATTCTCTAAGCGACATCTTTACTCTCTAGGCGGTAAAGCCCAAAAAGAGAGCCCAGGCTCTGATACCAATTGAAAGGACAATGATGTCGCCTAGAGGGGGGTGAATAGGCGAATTAAACTTTTCTGGTTTAGGCTTGATAATTGCGGAATAAAACTAGGTGTTTAAATTAACAAGCAAACAACCAAAATATACTAGGCTCACCTATGTGCACCAACAACTTATGCTAAGCAAGACAAGCAACAATGTCATAGCCATATAGAATACTTCAAGCACGAAGGCTATCACAATGTAAAGTGCATAAGTAAAGAGCTCGGGTATAGAAATAACCGAGGCATACGAAGACGATGATGTATTCCCGAGTTCCTCCTTTTTAGGGGAGTACGTCTCGTTGGAGAGGTGTGAGGCACCACAAAGGTCGATCTCAACGCCACAAAGGCTCATCCTATTCTCCGATGAACCGCGCCACAAAGGATTGGTTCACCTTCCACTATCGGAATCCTTCTAGGCGGAAACCGGAGCCTTTACAACAACGATCCGGGGCACACACCCATAACCGAATTGGGGGCTCCCGAACTACTACAAATGATCGCTCAAGGTCTCAACCACCACAAAGGCGTCTAGGGTCCAAAGAACCAAGAGTAACAAGTTCACAAACTTTCAACTTCCACGAATCCTCGTGGAGAGCAAACCGATGCACCAAATGCAAATGGCAAGAGCACAAGTGCTCAAATCTTTCACTCTCAAATTCCAACAAAGCAACAAATGCTTATGGGGGAATAAGAAAGGAAGAACAAAGAGGAGATGCACCAAGAACTTCAAGATCAAGATCTACTAGGTTCCCCTCACTTAGAGGAGAGATGGATTGGTGGAAATGTAGATCTAGATCTCCTCTCACTTTCCCTTAAAGATATACAAGAATCATGGGAGGGATTGAGAGGAAAGCAAGCTTTTCCAAAGGTCAATAATGGAGGAGAGAGATGGGAAAAACGTGCTCAAAAGGTTAGGGAACCATTGGGGAAGAAACCCCCTTAAATAGGTCCCCTTAAAAAGTGCCCATTGGGCAGTGCAGGGAGGCCGGCCTGGGAGCCGGCCTGACTGGCCTGTAGGCTGGCCTGCGCAGAGAGCCCGCCCTGGGAGTCGGCCTGGCTGGCCTGCGCAGAGAGCCCGGCCTGGGAGCCGGCCTGGCTGGTCTGTAGGCTGGCCTGCGCAGAGAGCCCGGCCTGGGAGCCGGCCAAGCCGGCCTGGAGGCTGGCCACCCAGCAGAGGCGCCCGGCCTAGGGGCTGGCCACCCAGAACCCGAAATTGTAACACCCATAACTTTTTCATCCGGACTCCGATTTCGATGATCTTGGGCTCGTTGGAATCGCAACAAAGAGCTTTACAAGATCATGCAGAGAAACCTCATAGTCCAACATGGGAGGATAAAACAAAATGTAGAAATGTAAACCTTCTCTATAAAAGAACAGCCGGTAAATCCTCCAACATTAAAACTCAACAAGATAATCATCAAGACTCCGTTTTCTATGATCTTGGGCTTGTTTCTCAAACCCTACAAGATCATGATATACACATCATAGTCCATCACGTGAGGAGGAAACCACAAGGAGAGAGTTTGACCTCTCTAGAAAAGATAAGCCGGTAAAACCTCCAATAGCAAAAACGCAACAAGATATGCATATGAAATCCGTTTTTTATGAACTAGAGCTTGGTATGGAGATGAACACAAGCTCTAAATTCTCACATGGATAAAAACCAAATAAGAACCAAGAAAGATGATATGCCAAGTATGCAAAGGTTTGAGCTCTCCACAAAGATGCGATCAAGTTATTCACTTGAGAGCCCCTCTTGATAGTACGCCGTCTATCCTATAACCCGGTCTCCCACTAACACCACGAGACCGGTAAAATAGAAACCCTATCAAGATCATACCTTTGCCTTGAGCATTCCACTTGAGCTAGATGATGACGATCTTGACTCCCTCAAGTTGGAACACCTTTCTTGATTGTGCTTGCTAGCACATGCTTGATGAAGACTTCTCCAAATGCTCCCCCATACTCCATTATGGGAGAGTCTCGCTAAGCTCCGTTTCTCAAAGATGATGTCTTGAATCCTTCAAGACATACTTGCAATATGCTCAACTCTACACATGACCATTCTTCATATAAACCCTTGAATAGAGCATTGATCATCATGTAATCTTCTAGAGTCCAACACATGAACTTCAATCTTTTCCTATGGACAAGATCTACAAGAATATCTCAATGCAAACATTAGTCCATAAGGATTATCATTAATTACCAAAACCACGCATGGGGCAACACATGCACTTTCACAAGTGCATCTTCCTCAAGCAGAAAGTTTATTCACCAGAAGAAACTACGGAACCAGTCAAAGAAAATGGGCAACCCTCTTCTAGGCACTTGGCTATAATCCCGCCCATGCAATTTTCTGTGTAACCAATACTTCCTTAGCTCTGCTACGTGCAACTGCCGTGGAGCCCTCTTAAATTGATACACATCAAGAAAACACATTTTCAAACATAACTGTTTCGCAGGAGGCTCCCTCTTCTCATCGTACCATTTCCTAAGTTCTTTCCTTTTTGCCCTGCTCTTAATTCCATTTAGCAACACAAAATCAAGAGTTTCAACCTGCTCATCATCATCTAATCCCAATTCTTCATATCCATCTGTGTCACCACTGGAGGTTACAAAATCAGGCATTGAACTGAATTCTGCACCAAAATGAGATCTTGTAGTGGGCCCTGCATTTTTTGGCTTCTTCACTTGCTTCTGTGCGATCATTGTCCTCATATGTTTCATTATCTGAATCATAAAACAAATCTTCATCCTCGGACTCATCTACCCTCACGCTAACTGAATCTGCTGGTCTCTTCCTCTTCAGATCAATAATCCTTTAAACAGAACTATTTCAACATCAATTGCATAAGCAAACAAAATACTGCTATGTTGTGTGAACACATAATTCCTACCGTGAGTGCACTTTCTTGACTTTTAAACAGAACTCTTTCAACATCAACTACATAAACAACATGAATTCCTATCTCTGACATAGGAATTTGTTCTTCAGCATCAATTGTATTAATGCCTACACCCAAACCATTTCCCCTGCACAATAGTGATTGCAACACACATCTTCATCTCATACTTGATAAGCATTTTCTGGAATGTTGCCATGCCATATATTAGTGTCATCCCAACCCTTCTTGTACCCTCCTCTTTCACACAATACATAATGTCATTGAAGGCATAACCCTCGATCTCTATTAGTGTTAATAGATTCAGACAGTCCATGTCAGATTCCCTAGCCTCCTTTCGATATTGTCTTTGCCATCTAAGTGGAATCTAACCTCCCATGTATCATCATCCAAGCTACAGTGATAACAGACATTTAATTACTTTCTTACTTCCCCTAATTAACTTGGAAACCTAAGACAAAATTGAGATGCACATTCACTGAAAACCTACTTGTCCTAACTCCGAATCCTAAGCATCAAGCATCAAACAATGAGAATAGGAGGTGAATACGTACTCGACGCCGCAGAGAGGTGAGGTCCAGTGATGGATGTCTGCCAGTCGTACCTTTCGGACCTTGGCCAACGCCGGCGCCGCAACCGGTAACATCGAACTGTTCGGCACCTCCTTGCGCTACTTCGCCGCAGCCCGGATTTGAAGTCGCCATGGGGAAGGAGAGAGAGGTGCGCGGGAGAGTGACTTAAGGTGCCACCCACTAGGGTTAGGAGATAGACCGGGCGGCGTCAACAGCCGTTCGAACCAGCCGTCTACGCGTTTGCTATGTCACCCCTGACAATGGGTCCCCTCTCAGAAATCATCTTAGCCTGGCCAAAATCGAGCATCAGCGCTATTTGAATACAATCAGCGAAATTCAGGTGGAATTCTGAAAAATTACTGAATACCGGTGGATTTACGAACTTCGCGCACACTTGTGGTGTTTTTTTTTTGAAATTTTCTCGAATGATTCCGTTTAAAATTCGCAGCAAGTAGAAATGGGCAAACATAAGCTTCGGTAAAAATGGACTTGCATTCCTACTTACCGGCTTCACTCGTGCTAGTGAAGTGGAGCCCTGGAGTGGTACTACCGTGGAGCGCGTGGGCCCGTGGTATGTACTACACTCGCACAACATTAACCGAACCAGGCAGAGAGAGGCGTTGAAAGCGCGCGATGCGTGGAGCAAAAAGGCTTCGCGGATCGTTCGTTATATACGCTTTCCATTCCCCGCTCCATCCCACTACCATATCCTCTGCCCACACTGCCTACGCCGCGCAACCTACCACTGCACACCACAGCACAGCACAGAGAGTTCGGAAGTTGAGTGAGGCTCTAGCTAACAGTACAGCCCCCCGCCGTCGATCGAGCGAGTGTAGCAAGGAAATGACGGCTGTGGTGGCGGCAGTGGAGGCGGGGGTGGTGGCGGTGGCGAGCGGGCGGAGCTGCAAGCTGGTGCGGAGCCTGTACTGGCGCCTGCGCGCGGGGATCCGGCGGCTGCAGTCGGAGCGGCGCAGGTGGCGCGGCGGCAGCGGCAGGCGGGAGCGCTTCAGCTTCCACTACGACGCGCTCAGCTACGCCCTCAACTTCGACGACGGCCGCCGCGCCGCCGACTTCGTCCTTGTATGAAGGCAGGCATTGCGCGCGCGCTTGCCCCCGCCTGCAGATGCTCGATACGATTGGGTGCTGGGTTTAGCTAGTGGATCATGTCTGAAGGCTGTGGTAGCTAAAAGGGTGGGTGGTGTATGCTTTTTTGGGGGCTTTCATTAGTACTAGCTGCTATTTTTTTTTCATTTTCTGGTTGAACTGGATGAGCAATCCTTGATTCTCTGTAGCGTACTAGCTCTGGGCTGGCACTCTCTTGCTACTTGTAACACCATGATTCTTCGTTGGATTTGGTGCTTGTTCATCTTCATCCCGGCCGGGACCTGCACAAATTTGCAGAGTAAAACTTGAAGAGCAGTGGATTCACTCAGGAAAAGGTTTTATGTTTGGTTTGGAGATGGCGCGGTGAGTCAAGGGTGTGTACTTGGTTTGTTCATGCATAAATCATTTGAGCATTCTAGCTGCGGCTGAAGCTCATAAGCTTTTCGTTCTTTTCGTGCCAATTACCAAACATACACATCTAATGTAGTTTAAGATTTGGAATCAAACACGTGCTCCTGATATGGTTTAGTGTAAAGGCCCTAAATTACTTGTAATAGCATCTGATTATCTTGTCATGACTTGTGTGAAGAACAGTCACTAGTTTAAGGAGAGAATCTCGTGATAGAACGCAACCAAGAAAACGGAACGCGGTTACTGAGGTTGGAAGAAAGGCGAATCAAAGCTGGTCTGAAACGAGCCAACTCCTTTTTCACGTCGGAAAGGCCGTCGATCTCATCGATGGGGTGACGAAGTGAAGAAAAGAGTCATAATTCTTGAGAGAGAAGAAGGAAGACATGACATCGGATTAGTTGTTTCTCCGGAGAAAGCGAGGAAACCTGCGCTGCCTTCCATCAACCCGTCCATCCATCCATTTCCTCCGTATGCTCCGGGCCTTTCTGATGTCACCAATCTGGCGAGAAGTACTAGAACACAGGGTCGATCGGACGCGAGCGACAGTGAGAAATGGGGTGCCTGCTTCGCGTGCCTACAGTTCGGGCTGCTGTATTGTCACATCCCTCTTGGCACGGCTACTGAAGGTCAGCTGCTCCCGATGACGTTCAGAACAGGAACTAGCCGCTCCGGAACGCGAGAGTGGAATCTGATCGATAATAGTACTGTAATAGGGAACCGCAGCCCGTTTTGCCTGTTAAGAAAATCACTGTAACGCGTTGCTGAGAAGAACTGTCAAACGTGGTCCTGCAGAGTTCGCGTGTTGCTTGAATCGTCAAACCAATCAAAGCAATGTTGCTTGTTTAGGCAATGCCATTCGAAATAGAGAAAAGGGGCTCGCGTATACGTCTCCATTGCGATCGGGAAAAACAGCGATTGGTAGAGAGAAAATAAATAAATAGAGAAAAGGGGATTGTTTTGTTCACATTCAGTGGTCAAATTGGCCTAAATATTTTTGTGGGCCGTAGAGAGAAGGCAAGAGCAGATTTAGAGGCCTGACTGAAGATGGGCCAGAAGAAGGGAAGGGAGTGTGGAGAGGCTGAACTGACTGGCATTGGGCAAGATGGGCTAGAAGAAGGGAATGAACTTGGAGCAAATGTGCTGACATTGGGCTTCAAAGGAAAAAATGTTTTACTACCCTACAGAAAAGGTACGATTTTCTCTGAAGAAAAAATGGTCAGATGAAAATTACTGGAGATGCGGGGGATCGAACCCCGTGCCTCTCGCATGCAAAGCGAGCTCTCTACCATTTGAGCTACATCCCCAGGTACGTTAAGTTTAATAAAACAGATCTTATTTATCTTTATGTTTATCTTTATGGTTAGAAGCTGGTAAATAATACTTGGACACTGTTTAATAAAACAGATCTTGTTTATCTTGTTTATCTTTACTTAAACTCTTTCTGGTGAAATTCATAGAGTTTGAGACAATGTAGGGACACCTGAATGTCCAGAATCACATGCAGACCCACAATGCGGAATAATAACACTTTGTAGAGATTGTTCACTTAATTCCTCGTAAATAATCCCTCCGTTCCAATTTAATTGACTTACTATGCACCACATGTGGATGTATCTAGACATGTTACATGCATAGATACATCCACATGTGATGCATAGCAAGTCAATTAAATTGGAACGAAGGGAGTAGTTTTTTAGGGATTCCTTGTATATAATTTAGTTAACGTGTGCCCTCTATCTACCGCTTGGCCCTGTCTAGTTTCATCGTATACCATTTTCCGATGGTGCTCGGCACTTTTCTTCAATTCGAAAGTATTAAGATATCCTCTTCCATTAGAATTGCTGCTGTCACGACACAACGCGCTACACAATATGCCATTGAGACTCGGCAAACCTGGCGGCACTCGATAATTGCCTCGTTTCCCGTAGTGGTAGAACTGGAAAAGACTGTTGTTCGCCAATCTTTTCTTGAAATGGAGGTAAAAGCTTTGCCTCTTGAAATTCAACATTCCGAGACATAAACTGGGAGAGCAATGGAGTGGCTCCAGGAAGTTCCCGTACGTAGTGTCCTTGTGGGAAGCTAGAAGTTGTAAATGTACGAAGTCAGCGAGAATTTCACTGGAATCTGTGCTTTGCACTCTCTAGTAAAATGGTTGATGAAGCCTGCAAGAATTCGGAGAGACACCGGATCCTCTTCAAACCGGTCTCAACCCTGCTTTCTAGGTGTATCTTTTTCATTCGAGAATCTCATCGTGTGCACTGTGGAGTACCAAATTTGGATTGCGGAACATGATCCATTGGGTGATATATAGCAGTCCAGACTGGAATCATGCAATGATGCTGGCACCAAACAGACACCATATCTCTGGGGACGTTCTGCTACATATATAGCTCGGATCTCACACCTTCAAAAGCCAAGACTGCTGGAACGGCCGCACGGTCCCAGCTCCCGACAGAGTCTTCTTAGCATAGCAATAGCACAAAAGATATCACAGACCCTAGACAATCAGTGCGTGCGCTGCATGTGGGAGAGGCATAATAACAGCAATCAACAACGTCTAGGTACGTCCACGCATAAAGCAGCAGATTATTGGTTCATGAGCTGAATCAGCAGTGACACGAAAACGGCAACGGCAAACTAAGCCGGGCCGGGACCTAAGCCCACCATGCATGCGCTGTCGGCGACGCAATTACTTACTCGTATACAAAGATAGCTTTTGCATCGGCTGCTAGTTGTTTATCGGCTCCATGCTTTTCAACTGGAGCGCACAAGCCTAACGAGAAAGGCTACAAGTACTTATATGCTAATCGCGAGCAGGAAAGCATTACATGGCATTATTACCCGCAAATTAATCAGTCCTTATCCGCCGCCAGGACCCAGGAGTGGAGCCCCACGCACGCATGAAGGCACGATCGATCGATCTAATTTAATTTTTGCCATCTACGATCGTATCTCAATGCTTTTCCGCAGCGGCTTTGAGCCCTTTACAACATGGAAGAAGTCCCTTTTGTCATCAGACTGCAACCGTGGGGAGTCAGTGGAGGTCAATTCTTCTTCAGTTCTTCTTCTTTAGTAGAAGTAGAATCGATCTTCATGCAGTGCAGCGCAAGCGTCTGGGAAAGCCGACCAATAGCTAGGGGTTGAAGAGGGGCCGTGCTTTCTGTCAATTGCTTGCCCCTCCTGATTAAGGAAACAACAGTGGAAAAGGATTGTCAGCGTTGTGCTGGGGCCGGCAGTGTTTCCTAGTAGATAACTACTGCTGGCCGACTGATAAGCTGGCTAGCTAGCCACTTTATGTTGATAGTGCCAGCCTCTTGTTTAAGCTCATTCTGTATGTTATTGGGAATATATATACAGGCTAAAATATGATGAGGAAGAAATGATTGCACCCGCTGTTCTGAATTGTAAAGAGAAACCGCATTTTTTCTGAACAGAGGCTTGGCCGGGACTACACAGTGGTTGGAATTGACAACATCTGTCTCCGCCGATGAATCAAAATATGTTCAGGACATGTCTAGATCATTCAATGCTAGCTTAGCTTCTTTCTTAGTTGACTTGTACATGCATACTGCATTTGATTAGCATGATATGTAGTCCAGATTCCTCAGTCTTCATGCTACCGCCGATGTACCTTTCACGACCGTCGCCGGCTACTGTCATATCACGGGGTGCCGTGGTAGCTTGAGTTTAGTTGGAAGATCGACCAAGCTGTCCATTTATCCCCTTTGTGAGATCCTTTCCTTGTATAGCTGGTTGACGGAGCCATGGACGAGATGGAGTGTCGTGTTAAGCTTTCACAGCCAACAAGACGGGAATCGAATTGCCAGTTGCTTCGTCGCAGCGGGATCGGGAGCCAACGAACCAGCGGCGGGCACAGCGCTATCGAACCCCAAAAGGAACTCCGGGAATGGGCGGGGGTGACTCGGCGCGTAGTTGGACGCGACGCTGGCCAGCCTAGAGCTAGTGACCGGGGCCTCCGTGGCCATGGCGAAGCAAAGGTGAAGGAAAAAAGAAAGAGGAGAGGGGGCCTCCATGGCCGAACTCGTGACGCCTGTTCGCCCTTGCTCTGTGGAGTAGGCCATGGCGTCCCTTGGTGGCGATTAGGGGGGCCTCGACTTGATCGGCGGTAGGCTCCACCGCCTCGTCAAAGGCGTCCTCAGCGACCCTTGGTGCTTCACGGCCTTTGGGGAGCTATGATTTTGATTCGATGCGGATCTAGGTGTGCCCCGTCAGGTCCATCGACAGATTCAGGGAAAAGGGGTCAAGAAGCTGCACGAATTGCGCCATTCGGTCTGCATTTTTTTTTTCTATACCTACCGATGGTTGCAAGGTATTCTGTCTGGCGCAAAAATGTGTACTTCCAGTCGACTTAGGCATCCTCTCACGTGGACATGCCATTTGTGCATTAGAGATGTGTCCTTTAATGGGAGGTGGATAAGTACCCTATCTTCGAAGGGACATCTCTTTTATGCACCTCCCAATTCTCAAATGTCGAAAACCCTTTTTCTTTCGTAATTCTATTATCAACAATTACTTATTCAACAATACCAGTTGGAACAAGAATACTGGAGTGTATGAATATAAATTAGCCAATATTAAAAAATATAAAAATTGCGCAGTTCAATTTTAAATTAATTATTTTCAAAATCATAAATAGAACTATGAGTTTTCGTGTTGGGTCTGCAACTGCTCAACTAAATCATGTTGAAGTTGTTGATGCATCTGTATCACCGATTTGTCGACGCATCTTGAGAAAATCCTCAAATTCAACTAATTCATGTACTCTAGATCGACAAGGGATCCATGTCATGAATTGTGAGTATGCTGAAAAAGAATAATGGGAAAACAATGCCATCAAGCAACTAATACAAAGTTGATGATCAACTAAGCATAAGTAGGTCAAAGCAAATCAATCCCCAACCATAATGATTAACAAAAGGAAGGTCAGCCTGATTGGGAAGACAAATGTACAAGGGAGTACAAATTGGAACGGAGGCACGTGATATTTTTTCCCGGAATTCAAACTGTTGGCACCATTTTCATATCTCCATTTGGTGAAGCTGAGCACACATGTACCCAAATCCATCAGCATTACCCGCTGACACATAAGTATCACCCGCTCGAGGAGTTAACCTTATTTTCCGTTTGCACAAGCATTTCCCGCTTTGTCCGATCTCTCATGGCAGACCTTGGAGCTGATGTACAAACCTTGCTTGCGCCAATCTACACCTTTGATGCTCGATAGTTGCACCTCGGGCAGTCCACACCTTGGACACTTGATGGCCGACACCTAACCATAAAGGAGATGTCAAATCTCCAAGCGTAGTAAGTAGATCTTGATGGATAGAACATCTTCTTGTAGCTGTTCAAACTCACTCGAACAAGAGGGGGGAACTTGCAAGTAGTTCCCATATCTAGAACTTAGCTCATGTGCTCCAAGTGTCCAACCTTGTCCCATGGGCGCTGGGTCCTATAAATAGTCTCGACCCACCAACTAGCCGTTGTAAAGGATATTTCTTCAGATATGGAATATTCCTGTACGGACAAAACTCAACGGCTCATTCGTCCATCTTTAACCGACACAGTCTTCAACTACAATTTTTCTCAACCTGGGTTTTCCTTAACCTAGAGTTGAGCACGCATGCATCAACCACCTTGAGCTTCAATCACAACCATGAAGCTTAGACTTCCAGGAATCAATTTTTCAACACATGAGGTGCTAGACCCAACATGAGTTTTTCAACCATGTGTTCAAGCTAGAATCTCAAGCTATTCAATCATACTGGTTCTAATTTCTTCAACATGTTGTCGTGCAAGAATGAAATATACATCCATAGCTACAATCATGGCCATGAAGGTCTAACTTCTAGACATCAGCTTATCACACATGATGCACTAGACTCAACACTGGGTTACTTCATCCGCGACCGTGCTTCAATCATGTATTCAACCTAGGATCTCAAGATGTTAATGTAGACTGATACCTCAAAAGATTTCAAACATAAGAGTATTGTTTGTTGTGGAAAAATTATGAGTCAGATATATTGAGCACACAACAAATTTAGCGTTCATCCTTGAAGAGCTAAGCCCCTTAATAGTACAGTTTTCGTATTGACTCAAAGCTATAAAATAAAGACTACTACCTTCAACTTGATTCGGCTTGGGCTTTGAGTTTTAGTGCATGTTGGTTCAGTTATGAACTTCAGGAAGGTATCTACGTCTTGAGTTTTCCAAGTACGTGTACGCCATATGGAAGTTTCTCAACCAGACGTCTTCATGTCCAAGTCTTTAACCGGTACTATCTTCAACGTCGTTTCCACGAAGATTCTTCATATGCATCAGAATCACTCCTTGTGTCAAGAGAGTGTCTGTGTCTTGATTTGAGTTTGAGAAAGTGCATCACATATTCATCTTTGTTTATCACTCCTCCAGGCACACTCTGTTTTAGGAACGTTCAGTTGTTGTCAGGAGCGTTCAACTCGAGGAGCTCTCAGTTTAAAGCATGCTCAACTACAGGAGCAGTCAGGTTGAGTCATGTTCATCTTTAGAAGAGCATGTTTAGCCTCACGAGCACTCAGTTTCAGGAATGTTCCGCTTTAGGATCGCTCAATTTTTTCATTCTTTCTTAACTCATATATGATTTACTCCAGTGTGATAGGACCATCATCGGTTAAATCAGCTCTTGGGACTTTATTCCACTATATACTTGGCAAACATATTAGTCCCTTAATTGTATTGTCATCAATCATTTAAAACCCACGAGGAGGGCACTTGATGCACTTTCACAAACTTATATCACAAAACCGGTTTTGGTCAAATCAAATTTTGGATCAAAACTATACGTATCATAGATCATTTGAAAAACGTGGGATAAATCCCAGTGATGGCTCAGTCCATAACCTATCTATTTTACACTCACATTTCTCCTTTCTAAAACTTTTCCTTTGATCAAAATTTAAATCTTTGCACTATCTAGAAACATGCGTTTCAAGTTTAAAACACTTAGGGCTACTTTGGTTCATAGGATTGATAAACGATGTGTAGGATTAAAATCTTGTGGGAAATTTTTCCTTGAAAGCCGTTTGATTCATAGGATCATATCCAAAGGAAAGGGGAAATGGACATACCAAGCTGAGTAATCCAACGGTTCGATCTGCCAGAGTACACGTAGCGCTCGCCAAGTACATACACCATGATTTAATTGCTGATCTAGGTGTGCGGTGTGCGGTGTGCCCCGAGACCCATCGACGGATTCAGAAAGGGATCAAGCTACCATAATGCGATTCTTCCATAATTGGTATAAATTCTGCCTGCATTTCTGTGGATTTTCTCCCAAATGCCAAGTTATGTTGTCTGGGTGCAAAAATGGATACTTTGCATCGACTTGCACGTCACCCATAACGCTGGGATCGGCCATTTGGTACCCTCTCCTAAAACTCTGCCAGATACCGAACCGAATGCATGGTTCGTGCTTCTCGCATGCGGATCGTGGGATACATTATTTAGCCTGGAGCACAAAATACATATGCACTTAACTGAACCGGCTCGACGAATTGGCGACTTTCAGAAAAAGAAAAGGCACCCTGCACAAAAACACAAACGGATGACACACCAAAATAAACAGCAAAACCCAGCACACGGGGGGTCCCATGCGTTCGCAAAGTTAGGTAGCCACCAAACTTTTTGTAGCGCCAAGCTTTTTATCATGATGAGGGGATGAGGAGGACTGTTCAATCCATTCCCAATTCCAAAGTGCAGGATCGGTAAAATACTGCTGCTAGAAGACGGCCACCGAGCTAGGTAACCCTATAAAAGAGGCTTTCGGCTCCTCAATTTGGACCTGAGCTTACCGGCAACAGCAACCACCGCACAATAGGAAGGCACGACCGAGACACAAAGAACTCTATTCCTTTCTTTCCTCGCAAGGTTCGCCCATGGAGTCATCAACAACGAATCAGGATCATGTGATCGGGATCCCGGTGAGCAGCACCGCGTACGGGATTGAGGAGCCTGACTTCCCGGCGGAGGAGACGACCCCCGACCACGGCGGATTCGTCGGTGGTTCATTCCGTTCTGCTACCAACAACGATGCCAACAGCTCGACGGCGACCGATCATCACACGACCCAACCTCCTCGCAGGAAGGGGGACAAGATCGCGCAGGGCATCAAAGAACACGGTAATTGACGATCTTTTTTAATTCTTGTTTAATTCAACGCGGAAAGAAGAACAATCGGAAAAAAGATTGAGTTTTTCTCGGTCGTACACGCTGCCTTGGAAAGTCAGACTGAACCCGTCCTTGTTCCCAACGTTTGCAGTGACTCTGGGGGCGAAGCTATCGGAGACGGTCAAGGGGAAGCTCACGCTGGGCGTGAGGATCCTCCAGGCCGGCGGCGTCGAGAAGGTGTTCCGGCAGTGGTTCTCCGTGGACAAGAACGAGAGGCTCGTCAGGGCGTCGCAGTGCTACCTGTCGACGACGGCGGGTCCCATCGCCGGGATGCTCTTCGTGTCCACGGAGCGGGTCGCCTTCCGCAGCGACCGCTCGCTGGCGGTGGCCACCCCCGAGGGCGACAAGATCCGGGTGCCGTACAAGGTGACGATACCGCTGCGGAAGGTGATGCGCGCCGTGCCGAGCGAGAACAAGCACAGGCCGGAGCAGAGGTACATCGAGGTGGTCACCAACGACGGCTTCGAGTTCTGGTTCATGGGCTTCGTCAGCTACCACAGGTCGCTGCAGCACCTGCAGCAGGCCATCGCGCATGCGAGATGACACGCACGCGGCGGCGGCGGAGATAGTTCTCGCTTCTCTTCGGTCGTCTCTGTACACGCCTTTGCGTTTTGTGCTGTTTAATTAGAAGATGGGGTTACTTATAGGATCTGTGTATGTGTAGGGTTAATTACAAGTACAACATGTCGTTGTATGCTGCTGGTGCATGGCGAATGGGTAGGTGATGTTTTGGGGGCTGGGGAAGATGAAATTCATGAACAAATCTGGGAATGGAATGGCTGGGTTGCAACGGCAAAAGAGCCTTCATTCAGTGGGGAAGTTTCAGATATCCATTCTTTTCTAGAGTAAAGATTATATATTGAAATTGTATTGTACTTGTACCATAGAGCTGTGGCAACCGTCTTTTTGGTGGCATACGTAGCAGGCATATTCCATATGGTTTACTTACATAACCATGCTGTACAGGTGGAGATCATCAGGATCTTCCCTTCTGTCCACTTGAGATTGTTTGCACTGGCAGGTTCAACTTGGCCTGCAAGTCAGAAATGTCATGCCTATTACCGTTAGAAAGATTCAGTTCCATAACATTCTGATGTTTAATTAAGAACATATCAAGAGACGAGTTGGTGATTTATTGCTTAAGGTGATGTCTCAAGAATTCCGACATCGAACGTGTTCATTGCACATCGATATCTAACTGTTCAAGTAGCATTTACACAACAATCTGTGCAACGTATCTCACTGAAAGAGACTAAATTCAGTTCTCTGCTTCCAAAGAAAACACAGTCTGATCCAGATTTAATCAGGTCGCCGGATTGCTGTAACAAGTACGCTTGCTAATAAGACATGAGAAAAAAATCATTAGGTAGGATAATCTTGTCATGTCAGACGCAGAAAAATAAGCAACAACTTGGAAACTAAGCTTTCAATCGTCAGTGCCAAGCATTCCTCTTGTGCCATTCAAAGTACTCGTAGGCGATTATTGTAGTTATTATTACCTAAAGATTGCTAATCATGTAGTATATGTTGTTGTAGTTCCATAAAATTCCTATATTTAAGGAGATACCAAGAGACGATTGTAGTTATGGCTAGTGATTTATTGCTTGGAGATGATGTCTGAAAAATTCCGACACTAAACGTGTTCATGCATATCGACATCGAACTGTTCAACCAGCCTTTATACAACAATCTCTACGACGTATCTCAATGAAAGAGACTGAATTAAATTCTCTGCTTCCCAAGAAAACCCAGTCATATCCAGATTTAATCAGGTGATGGATTGCTGTCACAAATAAACAGTCCAGCTTGCTAGTTGCTAACAACTTAACAAGTCATCCCCGCAAAAAAAAATATAAAAATGCTAACAAGACATGAGACAAATCATTAGGTAGGATAATCCATACTGAAAACGAGCAACAACATTGATCGCAGACCTGCACAAACCTTCAAACCAAGCTTTCAATCGTCAGTGCAATACATTATTCTGTTGCCATCCACCATATTATCACATTTCAGTACTACTCGTAGGAGAAATAAACTACGGGGTACACAGACATGGCTGAATCAGTCAGATTTGGAGATCCCTTGACTCTGCCCAAAGCCGGCCATGCATATCCATGGACACTCCGCATGCAGCCTTCTGTATCTGGGCCAAGGAAGGATATGCACCGTGGCTTTTACATCTGCCTTTGCACGGTCCTTTCTTACATTTATTTCCCTTCCATGTTTGGCTGAACAATTTGCTTTGTCCTGCCGGATTGGACCATCAGATAGTGCCATTTTAGAATCTTTACGCTGTTATCCGATCAGGTAGACCTTTGTCCTTTTGTTCGGTCTTTCACCCCACTTGAAAGGAAAGCATCGGGAGCCTACATGGAGCAGTGTACATGTCTTGCACCCGAAGTTATCGCTTACACTACAAGCCTAGCAAGAGCCCAACATCGATTCGTCATCAGTCTAGAATTCAGAGAGTTTACCTTGGACCCTTTCTTAGCTGAAGGCCCATGGTAAATTAGTGAAACCATACAGGAGGACGTAGTACTACGGACATCCAGTTAAGGATGACATCTTGCTCAGTTAAAAAAAATGACATCTTGCTTTGAACGAGTGTATAATGAGACAGAAGAACCCCGAAACACCACAGAATGAGATCTTCCTACTCAGTCAACTGTTGAACGACAGGTGTTAACGAATCAGCCCTGGTCATCACCAGGTGTCCTTGCAGATTTCCTGTCAGATTGTAAAACCATCCGCATGGGCACACCTCCAATAGCCAAGTGAAAATTACAAAGATCATAGAACTAGTAGAACATACACAAGTCAACAACTCAAGAGTAATATCTCGACACCAAACCGCCGCCATCCCCAATAGAATGAGTTTTCAGCAGAGACACAAGACCTTGGTGGTGAGAAACAAGGTGCCACAACGACGGCTCCAATGCGGGGACACCGGAAAACCGATCAAGGCTTTCGCCGAAGCCATCATGCTCTCCTATGGTAGAGACCATGCCAACTTGAAGCTTCATGCCCGTTTGCCACCAACCAAAATAAAATGATCGGAATCCAAAGCATAACGAGGCAGGGTAGACACAAGCAAAAAGAGAAGAAAATTTGTGGACGGAAATATGAGTATTCAGAAGTTTTAGTTTTACTCAACCCATTATGTCATTTTAAAAGTTTTTTTTTTCCGAAATGGGAGCACTACCCCAGCTTCTGCATCGTGGTGATGCACACAGCTTTTTATGTCATTTAGAAAGATGATACATGATGCACAATAGCCAAAGAAAACACTAACGGACAACTGTCGAGACCAAAACTGAAATAGACCTTCTTCGTGCAAGATGAGGCACTACAACATGCACATCATTACATCATACTCATATATGCATGCAAGAGATAAGTGCCACATCTGGCCCCATAGGCACCGACGCACAACCCAACCGACCGATCCTCCATTCACTCGCTCAATGCCAGATCAGCTTTTGACAAAGTCAACACAAGATCAAGCAAAAAACCAATGTTAGGAGTCAGGAGCATGACACCAAAAGGGGAATCTATGCGCACACCCGTTTGGTGAATTCAACGCGCTAAGATACAGAGTGCGGGGCTTGCTCTAGATTAGTGTTAATCAAGCATGGGAAGCCCTAATGAGCACACCTTCCTTACTTATTGTCACACGAAGTGCCTCAGTCGATGCGCATTCTAGAGCGTAGTTTGAACACCCACCGACCGAGTAGGATGTACTCGTTGGCGCGAGCGACCAACAATCACTAGTCACGTCATGAGATTTGATGAAGGGCATCCTCTGACTATCGTGGGAAAAAATAAATTGCATAAAACCATCACATTTGGAGCAAGAGTTGCAGGCGACACCTGTTTGAATTTAAGTTTTGCAAATAAAGCACCGGTTTGGAGGCACGAAGTTGTTGATACCACTGATAATCAATTGATGCTATTTTGACACGGATCCTCGGTGGTGTGGCCCATTTGCCAGGGATGAGTTGGCAAAAAAATGTATATGATGTGCTGACTGGGACATATCGGGCTTTGGAGGAGGCTGTTATGACCATCATCCCGCCACCAACTCACATGTGGTGCTTAGCCACCACCATTGTTGCACTCCGCCCGCAGTGTCGCCTTCACCATGGTTTCCTAGAGTGACGAGAGCGATACCCTCGGCTTCAACTTGGATGAAGAGGTGAGTTATCGCGTCGTTCGGGGTCAAGGTTTTGAAGTTTGGAAATTGACGATTTGGTCGGTTGATTTAGTTTTCTTTGGCTACAACGTGTCCTTGAATGCATTTACATATTTGATTATTGTGTCCTTTTCTATCGGTGAACTGTGATGGAGAGAAGGGTTGCATTTGAAGGTACCGACATGGGGAGGAGGATTTTGGGATGTGGAGATCACGTGAGTACTTGTTTGTAATAGAACTATGTAAGATTGGTGGACTCTATGTAGAGTGGGTTGATAATGAGTGGCCGACTCATAGCAACCTTTGGGAGCTACACATGCGGATAGTAAATCCGGTAGATTGCATGACATGCGTGTCTTAGATGAAGGGAGGAACATCTTATGATAAGAAAAGAATATGACAGAGAATGTCCGAAAGAAAGATATGATGGACCAAGGAATCGAGAGGAAAAGTCAAAGAGTGCAGAGAAAGGACAAAACAAGGCCAAGGAAAGATGAATGCTGAGAAGGAGAAAATAAGAAGACAACGAGGAATAACACATGGTTGATGAAGATATGATGCGGTTAGATCTTTAGATTGTAGATATAGTCAATCTCAACATAAGATGGTAGTGGATGTAGCCAAGTTCAAGCTTACAAAAATCAAAAAAATATGTCATTCACAAGGAATGAATAAGTGTTTCTTTGTTGTATATACTCTTTTCTAGTTTGAATGTAACATGCACCAAAATAATAGTGTGTGTGCTAATATAGGTTATGCAATGAGTTCGCAGAGTGATTTGTTCAAAGAAATGTGTACAACTAGTTTGAAAATTTAAATTTGAAACTGACAGCATATGCCTACATTGACAACATGCACATATTCTATCTGCAACCGATAACATATATTTCTAAGGTCATGCATCAATGAACTCACGCCATTCTTAACACCTGAGCCGCTGCAAAATGCACTTCTCCTTCAACAACATCATATACATTTGGTTCCTCAACAACATACACATCTTGCTTCATGTAAGTATTACATAGGCATCAATGATGATTGGTCGTGTGCTTGCTTTAGCCTCCTCGAACACCAATAGTCAAGCTGCTTTGGCCCTAATGAAAGTCAAGCTCGAGATCCTAGTTTTCTCATATTTCTGCAGCATTTCATCCACTTTCCTATCAATTCCACCCCTCCTAACATTTTCCGCTAATCCTTGACACAATACATGTAATCCCTCATATTGTACCCATGTGTCGTCTCAATCTGTGCTAAAAATATCATATATCTAGCATTCAAACTTGCACTAATTCCTTTCGATATTGTCTTGACCATCAAAATTTATTGTAATAACCCAGATACCATCGTCCAAGCTACAGAAAACATCAAAATGCAACAAATTTAGATACTACTCCGGATAGTCCTCCAAATTCTCACAAAACCAGTAAAAGATAGCCCAAGCCTAGCCTCAGTAACACGCCTAAGTTGAGGGTGGTGTTGAGTATTTACTCCACGTCACCTACATGATCTAGCCATCGCTTCCGCAACTTTGAGATAAATTTTGTAGGCACCAACATTGACAGTGATGTGAGACCGAAGATCCACAACGGCCGTTGTCCTCTCCCTCAAAGTCGTCGATGTTGTCGGCGCTAGAAATGAGGTCTTCTCGGCCACCGCACGTGCGTGCGTGAGAGAGAGAGAGAGAGAGAGAGAGAGAGAGAGAGAGAGAGAGAGAGTTGATTAGAACCAGACAAAACAATCTACGTTCGAGCCGCATTGTGCGAGTCAACACACCCGCGTGTTTTTTCATACCAGCCCCCTGACAAGTGTGCCCCATCGACCAAAACATCAATCAAATTGCCATATGGGGTTTGAGTAACTTTGTGCCCCTAAACTAGTGTTTTTTTTTTCAAAAGATGTCAAAACTGGTGGTGTTGTAAACCTAGCCTCACTTGTGGTGGGTTTTTATAGTTTACTACTCAGAGTGAAGATGCATAATGCAGAAATTGAGACGACGACTATGATTTGTTATCATCCAACGGAGGGGGGGGGGGGGGGGGGGGGGGGGGGAGGAGCTACACAAGTAAAAAACCGGGCCATGACCTGCCCATGATTTTACACAATTGCCTAACAATTCACAGTCCAACTCACAATTTTTAATAAATCAATATCACTTATTTTGAGCTCCGCTGCCATCCAAGTGGGACTAACATGACGTCGCCACTATTCTATGTGTTTTTACCTTGGATTTCTTAGTGCTCAATGTTGAATTATACAACCGAAAAGGCATTTCTACTTCTCTTTCGACAAAATATTAGTTCTTGTGTTCCCTTTCGCTACTTGTATTCTGGGAAAAGGTTAATATTTATTCAATTAATTTCGAGAAAATGATTGGAGCAACTTGGGCTCTCTGATACCATCGCGCGTCATTACCACCACTCCTGGACAGTCTGGCCACGAATTATCACCCCTTTTCGTTGAAAAGACAGCATTGTTGGATAGAAATCGGTACCATTCCGGATATTCCGACTAAAGCCCAGCGACCCACTACCAAGTGACACATTCGCCATAGCTCAGATACGCAGAGCTCGTCGATCGCTGCATGCGCGCTTTCCCCATCAGGTACACGACGATCGAGCAGCGACTCAGATATGGCAAACGCGACGGGGGCGAGCACGTAGTGGTGCTGACTCGGAGCCGCGCCGGACACGACGCGGACGCGGCAACTTCTCGGCCGGGCTAGCTGTGGCAGCAGAAGCAAAGATGGATATGGCCGCGACGGCGGTGACCGGAGACTTCGTCTGGGAGGGAAACTGGATATGGGAGGGGAGACCGGTCGACTACTGCGCACTTGCCCGCAGTTGGAAAAGGTGGTTGTTTTACACGCTGGATCGTCCTGCTTCCACATCACCCGTGGGGCCTCACTCTCCATCTCCTCTGGTTGCAGGCTTGCAGTCTAGATTTGAGAAGGGATGGAGGTGAAACATTCGAGAGAGCTTCGGTTGCATCTGGTTAACTGAGAACGCCCAACATTAAGAAACGAAAGCAATATGATTCTGCACACATTTCTACTGGATCGGTTATGACAATACGTGCAAACGTAATTGATAAAGGAGTGTTGGAAGTTGGAACCCTGTCGTCCTGTTCATACGAGCACTGCTAGTAGCTTCTGTAGGTTCCGATCGAAACTAAAATGTTCCTGGAAAAGCTGGCTAGCCTGCTAGTAGTAGTAGTAGGTACCAATCCTGAACACAGATTATCCGTATCTGCATATACTACTAAAGATCCCTGGGCCTCCATGGCGCCCCACCTCTTTTCCCGTAACCGGGCGCCAAGATTGTGCGAGCAGATGGGCTGCTCCTCCGAAAGCATTCAAGCCATCCGCCGCGCCACCTGGAGCCGCACCGGCCGACGTCGACAAATCGAGAGCTCACGATCACAGCAAAGGTTTCCGTTTCTCCCCCTGCCGAAGAATATGTACTCAGCGGTAGCATGCATGCAGCGGTTGGCCGGTCGATTTTGTGACTCTTAGCCATGGCGTGCCCACGATCGAACGTGACGCAGCCCCACGTACGCTAAAGCTCGCTCGGCCGGCCCTTTTGGCGAACGTGAACCGCTGCTTTTCCGGCGCCGATGAGCCGGTGCTGACTCGACGCGAATCCCTTTCCCGCCTTTCGTTCCAGATTTCATCGCCCGGACGCAGCCTATAAAACCATGGCTCTGCCACACAACCTACCCCTCCCTCTCTCTTCCTCTCTCTCTCTCTCTCTCTCTCTCTCTCTCTCTCGCTCATACACACTCATAGAGAAGAGGATTAACCATGAGGAAGTCCAGCTGCGGGCATGTGATCGGGGTGCCGGTGACCTCCAAGGTGTATGCCATAGAGGAGCCGACGACGAGGGGCGCCGGTGCCGGGCGGTTAAGAAGGACGGCGATCGCCTTGCCGTCTCGCTGACGCACCCGAGCCCCTACGCGTCTTTCGGTTACAAGCACGGTAGCAAGAGCCAGGTGATCCATTGGATGAACAAGCTGGGCAGACGCGCTCAGGGCTTCAGGGACCACGTGACCTTGGGGCCGAAGCTGTCGGAGACGGTGAAGGGGAAGCTGAGCCTGGGCGCGAGGATCCTGCAGGCGGGCGGCGTCGAGCGGGTGTTCCGCCAGGCCTTCACGGCCGAGAAGGGCGAGCGGCTGGTGAAGGCGCTGCAGTGCTACCTCTACACCACCAGCGGGCCCATCGCCGGGATGCTCTTCGTCTCCACCCGGAAGATCGCCTTCCGCAGCGACCGCTCGCTCACCATCACCTCGCCCGCCGGCGACGTCGCGCGGGTGCCCTACAAGGTGGTGGTGCCGCTCAGGAGGATCAAGGCGGTGAAGCCCAGCGAGAACGCCGAGAACCCCGAGCAGAAGTACATACACATGGCCACTGTCGACGGCTTCGAGTTCTGGTTCATGGGATTCGTCAGCTACCAGAGGTGCTGCAAGTACATGCAGCAGGTCATCACATCCCAGCTCCTATGATCCATCGCACTAGCTGCCTATTGTGGGCTTCCTGCAGCAACGTCTTGTTGGAGCGCGCCTAGAAGTCAAGAACCTCTGCTCCACCATTTTTTGATGAGAGCATGTTCCTTCCTCTTGCGATTTGGATTAACAGATGCGGCTATTGCAATTTCTGTTTGTAGGGCCGAGGAACTTGGTCTGAATGGAAAGAATATATTCTTGGAAATATTGACGAAATTGGTTGCTCTAGATGTCAGAATTTCTGGACATGATACAACTCACTTGTGTCGTGTACTTGAACACGGTAAATACTAAGACACTAGTGGAATTTTGGCGCGGCGTCACGCCGCGCGTTGTTAGTTTGTAATTTGTTGTAAATTTGTAAAATAACTACATAATGAGAGATTTTGTACTTTGGTAGCATTTAATAAAGTTAATTCCATAATTAGATGAATTCGGCGTGACGTCGCGCTTTCGTTAGTTTGGAATTTGCTTTTTTATAAATTTGTAAGATAAATCCATGTTGAGAGAATTTGTATTTTGTTAGCTTTTCTTAAAGTTAATTCTATAGTTAGATGAATTCCACTTAGGTTGTATACAAATATTAGCCAATTTGAATTGTTTAAATAAGTTTGTATTTTGGCATTAATAAGTACTATTCATTTTTCTGAGCATGTTGATATATTTTGTAGCACTTCTAATATTTTAGCAATTTGAAATATCGAAATATGCTTCCAAATAATATGTAATATAAGTACGTAGTTAGTGGTAATGCGTCTTCTTTGGATTCGAATCCACAATTTGGGAAAGTTCATTTATGTTGCATCTAAATATTGGCTATTTTGAACTGCCCATATATGTTTTGTGTTTTGCCATACGTAATAAGCGTTGATTTATTCTGAGCATTTTTTATGTAGTGTAAAGAATATTCAAATATTTAGCAGTTTGAAGTATTTAAATATGTTTCTATGTTGCTATGAGTTTTTAACTGTAATTACAGGAAATGTATTTGAATTATATGCGAGTAACATGGCACGCCATTGATGTACCAAATTTGGAATATGATGGGCACGAAACGGCGTTCCTTATAATATATATGACGTTTTTTCAATGATCGGTTTTGAAATGCGTTCGAAAATTAAATTCTCAAATTTTAATATTGGTCATATGTCTGTAATTTGTCATAAATATCTATTTTGACTCCATAATCTGAGTGAATGAATCGTATGAGAATTCGGTAAGTTCGATCTATAATTAGAGGGTGTATTTTAAATTGTCGAAATTTAAAAATCAAGTTGATTTGAATGTTCTTAATTTTACGGAAATGGTTGAAGGAAAAGGGCACCACCTGTTAGAAACCTAACATTTTTGAAAAATGTTTTAGGAAAGGATGAAATTCACGTTAATTTGTCTGGTGCGGTTAAATATTTATCGAACGGAAATTAGCGTGATAATTTTTTTTTTGTTTTTCTGGAATTGCTGTAAGTGGGAAAATTAATGGCTTAAAAACGTGTAGATTAAAAAAATTGTTGAAAGTGGGAAACGCGCATGTCCCGTTCGTAAAATAATTGGGCTTCAAAGAGTTTTTTTTAGCCTTATATTTCAAATTTGGATTCAAATGCTCTAACATGTTTATGTTTTTTCCACAAACTTATCCAAATATTGGTCGATTAAAAAAATTCTAGTTTTTTTATTTGTTATGGTTAATATTTGGATATAAAGTTTGTTTACATTGTATCCAAATATAAACCAAATTGAAATGTTCCAATTTGCAAGCATTATGTTGTAAGTAGTTAGCATATATTTTTGTGAACATGTTGATATATTTTGGAGTGTCTCCATTTTTTTTAGCAAATAAGAATGTTTGAACATGTTTCTATTTTTCAGTAATATTCAATTTAAGACTATAATGAGTGGAAATGATAATGAGTGGAAATGCACATTTGTAAGTCCATAATTGGAGGAAGTGCATTATGTGAGCACTTATTCAATTTAACTCCACATAATTAGAGCGAATGCATTTGTTTTTTGCCCAAATATCCACAATGCAAAATATTTATACATGTTCGGTGCACACTTATTGAATTGAAGTCCATATTTAGGGGAAGTCCATCTAGATTGCAGCCAAATATTTACCAAGTTGAAATGTTCAATGTCAGTCCATAATCAGAAGAAATGCATTATGTGGGCATTTAATAAATGTGACTATACATAATCAGAGGAAGTGCATTTGTTTTTTGTTCAAATATTCGCAAATTCAAAATATTTGAACATGTTCGTTTTTTGCCATATGTAGTCAGCATTTATTTGTCTGACCATTTTAATGTATTTTTCATGGTATTTAGTCCTTTTTTTTCTTAAGATGCATAATTAATATTTAAGAGCCATATTAGTTCTTATATTTTTTTTGTTGAAGTTGTGTAAGCATGCATGGAGATGTGGTAGCTGTGAAGAGCTCTTTTTTCTACAAATTTTGTATTTTTTCTTGATTTTTTGTGAACTACGGTTTGAAAGTTATGAATTTTAAAATTTTCTGTTTTTTTAGCGCGCCTGCAAAGGCTGACAGGTGGGGCCGCACGCCAGCACGCACGTGGAGGCTGACATGTGGGGCCGTGCTGGCGTCCCATGCGACGTCAGCAGAGCGCGGCCGCGGGCGAGCCGGCGCGGCCGAGCTCGCGCTCGCGCGGTGGCGCACGCGCGCGAGTCCGTGAGCGCGCGGATCCGCTCGCGGGGGTCGAGGCGAGCCGAACGGGCTGCGCGGCGGACCGTTTGGTCGCCGGGCTCGCCGGCGGCGACCAATCCGCGGCGGCGGACGGCGCGACCACGCCGACGATGATTCCGGCGGCCGTACGGCGTACCGGCACTCGATTCGTGGCGAGGATGGAGAGGAGAAGGCGGCGGAGCCGGGCGCATGCTTGGATTTGTCCGTGGAGGAGCGCAGCGTCGGCGGCGAGCGTCGGCGGCGGTGGAAGTTCTCCGGCGCCACGCGGGAGAGAAGGGGAAGGGGGAAGTGATGACGTTTTTCCATAAAACACCCTCGGTTTTGCTGTAATTTTCTATAGGTCATTTTCCTCGCAAAACTGTGGACCGCGGAGCTATTTGTCGGCAGCGAGGGGTGTTTTTGCAAAAGCGTCGTGGGGCGTGTGTGCGGGCCGTCGGATCGACAGCGGACTGCTCGGATCGAAACACTGTTCAACACTGTTCTAGGAACAGTGATGAACAGTAGCAGGGACGCTCACAGCTCGCGAAATCGCTCAGCTTTCATATAGTCAGTGATATGTCCGATCAGGTAGACCTTTGCCCTTTTGTTCGGTCTTTCACCCCACTTGAAAGGAAAGCACCGGGAGCCTACATGGAGCAGTGTACATGTCTTGCACCCGAAGTTATCGCTTACACACTAGTAGGAAAACCCAATTCTATTGATCCTTATTCTGTGGCGCACCATGTGGCCGTGCGCCACAGATTAAGCTTCTGTGGCGCACCCAAAACTGGTGCGCCACAGAATAAGGCTATTCTGTGGCGCACCGGAACTGGTGCGCCACAGAATTTGCTATTCTGTGGCGCACCTAAGCTGGTGCGCCACAGAATAGTGCTATTCTGTGGCGCATGTGGCTGGTGCGCCACAGAATAGTGCTATTCTGTGGCGCATGGAAGCTGATGCGCCACAGAATTATGGTTTTCTGTGGCGCATGGGCCACGTGCGCCACAGAAATGCAAATTCTGTGGCGCACGAGGCCATGCGCCACAGAAATCAGAAATTCTGTGGCGCACCAAGCCCCATGCGCCACCGAATTTTTTTTAAAAACTGCTCCACACACACACACACACACACACACCCCCCCCCCCCCCCCGTGGATCGCCTTTTCAGTTTTCAAAACACTCAAAGAAAATGTCAAAAAATTCAAAAAATAAAATCCTTCGAGATGTGGTTAGGTGTTACTGTCTAGTTCGTATAGAAATCTTGAAATATGAATTTTGACCTTTTTTGCAAAATCCAGAAAAAAAACGTAAAACGGCCATAACTTTTGCATACGACGTCGAAAAAATGCGTTTAATATGTCAAAAAAAACTAGAGAAAAATACGAACCCGATCCCACCCGGGTTTACCCGGTGGGGTTTTCTCAGATCCTCCAAATTCCAAAGGGAAAAAAAGTTATTTCAAAATGAAAAAATAAAAATAAAAAAAATCAATTTTTTTGGATTTGTTGAGTTTTTGGATTTTTTGAAGTTTTTTGAATTTTTTGGGATTTTTGAATTTTTTGAGTTTTGTTTGACTTTTTTGAAATTTTTTAGTTTTTTTGGATTATTTGAACTTTCTGTACAAACTTTTGAATTTTTTGAAACATATATATACACATAACACACATAAACTACACACACATATATAGACATACACAAGGGTTAAAAGGGTTGATATGATACTATTATCAATAAGAACTTGAGTAGCAGGATGGTAGGTGAAGTGAATAGAACTTAAAAGTTAAGCGTGCTTGGGTGGGAGCACTCCTAGGATGGGTGACCTAGCGGGAAGTCAACATTTGAGATTCACTAGGAGTGTTAAAAATGTTCAGAAAATTCAAATATATAGGAATTTCCAAATTATTTCATTTTCTGATTTTTTTCAATTTTTTTGAATTTTTTTGAATTTTTTTGGGAACCCAGATCTAGATCTGGCCGCCATTTTTTTGAAATTCAAAAAAACAATTCTGTGGCGCACGGGGTAGGGTGCGCCACAGAATAAGCTATTATGTGGCGCACCGGGCTGGGTGCGCCACAGAATAGCTTATTCTGTGGCGCACTAGGTGGTGCGCCACAGAATAGCTTATTTAGTGGCGACTATTCTGTGGCGCACCACCCATGCGCCACAGAATAGAAAAATGGTGCGCCACAAAAAAGCTTTTCTGTACTAGTGACACTACAAGCCTAGCAAGAGCCCAACATCGATTCGTCATCAGTCTAGAATTCAGAGAGTTTACCTTGGACCCTTTCTTAGCTGAAGGCACATGGTAAATTAGTGAAACCATACAGGAGGACGTAGTACTACGAACATCCAGTTAAGGATGACATCTTGCTCAGTTAAAAAAAATGACATCTTGCTTTGAACGAGTGTATAATGAGACAGAAGAACCCCGAAACACCACAGAACGAGATCTTCCTACACAGTCAACTGTTGAACGACAGGTGTTAACGAATCAGCCCCGGTCATCACCAGGTGTCCTTGCTGTCGTAAAACGGATAGCAAAGAAACGACGAAGAGCGGAACGATCAAACCAAAGGGGACACGAGATTTAACGTGGAAAACCTCTCCAAACAAAGGAGAGGAAAAAACCACGGGCGCCAGCCAGCAATACTTCACTATATCGGGTGAGGTTACAAACGCCGTGGGTTTACAATGTGTGGCTTACCCCAAAACGGCGGCTTACAAGAGGAATAAATAGAAACATCAAACCCTAGGTCGGCTGCAGTCCAACCCGGAATCAATCCCACCTCGGCGGTAGTACCGCTTAACCCAGCGGTACTACCGCTGGGGTGGGCTGGTTCGTCTCTTCCCACCTCAGCGGTACCGGCGGCGGTACCGCCAGCGGTACCAGTCGGTACCGGACAAGCGCGTCAGACGGCCATTTCAGCGGTAGCGGAGGCGGTAGCGGTGGCGGTAGCTCTCAGCGGTAGTACCGCTTAACCCAGCGGTACTACCGCTGGAATTTGGAACACCAAAAATAACACTCCACCTTGAGACAAATTCCATCTTGTAGCATGAAAGAGAACTTCATCCTGAAAACAACAAAGAAACACCTTCGGCGCCAAATAGCCTCTTGGGCTAGACAGTGATACCAACTAAGCCCGAGCAAAGCTCGAACTTAGTAACAGGAACTGGCTTTGTCATCATATCAGCAGGATTATCATGAGTACTTATCTTGCATACCTTCAGTTTACCTTTTGCAACAACATCACGCACATAATGGTATTTGACGTCAATGTGCTTTGTTCTCTCATGGAACATCTGATCCTTGGTAAGGTAAATAGCACTCTGACTATCACAAAACAGGTTAATGCAAGTATCATCTCCACAAAGCTCAGCAAACAAACCTTTCAGCCAAACCGATTCTTTACATGCTTCAGCAATAGCCATGTACTCTGCTTCAGTGGTAGACTGGGCAACAACAGATTGTAACGTTGCCCTCCAACTCACGGCACAACCACCAAGCGTGAACACATAACCTGTGAGGGATCTCCTCTTATCCAAATCGGCAGCAAAATCTGAATCCACATAGCCTACGAGTCCCTCATCAGTCTTGCCGAACTTGAGGCAAGCATTGGATGTGCCACGAAGGTACCTGAAAATCCACTGAACAGCCTTCCAATGTTCTTTACCAGGATTAGCCATATATCTACTAACCAAACTCATAGCATATGATAAATCTGGACGTGAGCAAACCATGGCATACATTAAAGAACCAACAGCACTAGAATATGGAACTCTAGACATGTACTCAAAATCCTCATCCGTACTAGGACATTGTTCAGCTGACAATTTAAAGTGAGGAGCAATAGGAGTACTAACAGACTTTGCATCATGCATGTTAAAACGATGAAGAACTTTCTTAATGTAATTTTGCTGACTAAGAAACAACAAACCAGAATTTCTGTCACGGGTAATCTCCATACCTAGAATTTTCTTAGCAGCACCAAGATCCTTCATCTCAAACTCGCTACTCAACTGTGACTTGAGAGCAGCGATATCTTTCTTGCTCTTGGCAGCAATCAACATATCATCAACATATAATAACAGGTATATAGGTGATCCATTAACAAACTTAATGTACACACAGCTATCAAATTCAGACCTCTTAAAGCCATGTGACAACATAAAAGAATCAAACCTTTTATACCACTGACGAGGAGATTGTTTCAAACCGTATAAGGACCTTTTCAACTTACACACAAGATCCTCCTTACCAGGCACTATGAACCCTTCTGGCTGGTCCATGTATATCTCCTCCTCCAACTCTCCATGCAGAAACGCAGTCTTTACATCTAACTGCTCAAGCTCAAGATCACGCATAGCAACAATACCAAAAATGTACGAATTGAACTATGCTTAACAACTGGAGAGAAAACATCATTATAATCACACCTGGAATTTGACTGAAGCCTTTTGCAACTAACCTTGCCTTAAACCTCGGAGGCTCGCTAGGAGATAAACCCTCCTTTCTCTTGAAGATCCACTTACAGCGGACTGCCTTCTTTTTCTTAGGCAAGCGCACAACTTCCCATGTGCCATTCTTATCGAGTGACTGCATTTCTTCTTGCATAGCAGCAAGCCACTTCTCGCGGTCACCGGAACCAATAGCTTCAGTATAGGTGGACGGCTCATGTCCGTGCTCCACCTGTTCTGCACAACTCAGAGCATAATCAACAATGTTACACTCTTCAATTAAACGTGGTCGAGGACCACAATTCCTCCTGTTCCTACGAGCAGCAATAGACTGTTGTGGCTGCAAAACAGGGGGTGAGTTCTGAACATTATCATTATCAGAATCAGAAGAAACAGAATCATCAGAACCAGCAGAATCAGGATCAGAATCATCTGAAGTAGCAGCACCATCATTGTCAACAGTGACATTTTCCTTTTCAACAGAGTGCTCCACCTCGACACGAACCTGCTCCTCAGAAAAATCTGGCAAAACATCTGAGGACAACTTATCAAAGTACATAACAGATTCATTGAAAACAACACTCCTGCTCATAAATGCCTTTAGTTTCGGGATTCCACAACTTGTATCCTTTTACACCCGAACCATAACCAATGAACACACACTTAATAGCTCTCGGCTCTAACTTTCCATTATCAACATGAGCATAAGCAGTGCAGCCGAAAACTTTAAGTTGTGAATAATCAGCAGGAGAATCTGACCATACCTCAATGGGAGTTTTCTTGTCGAGGGGAATAGATGGTGACCTGTTTATCAAGTAGCAGGCGGTGGCAGCCGCCTCAGCCCAAAAACGCTTACTCATGCGAGCGTTGGAGATCATGCAGCGAGCCTTGGAGATGATGGTCCTGTTCATCCGCTCCGCTACACCATTCTGCTGAGGCGTGTACGGGATGGTGAGGTGCCTGACAATGCCTTCTTTCCTGCAATAATCATTAAAGGCATTCGAACAAAATTCGCCACCATTGTCAGTACGAAGTAATTTCACCTTCCTTTCTGTTTGCCTTTCAATCATAGCTTTCCACTCTTTAAAAGCAGCAAACGCATCATCCTTATTTTTCATGAAATAAGGCCAAACTCTTCTAGAGTAATCATCAATAATGGTAAGCATATAACGAGCACCACCATAAGAGGGCTTACGAGATGGCCCCCAAACATCAGCATGTACATAATCAAGTGTACCTTTGGTGGTGTGAACAGAAGCATTAAACTTAACTCTTGTGTGCTTACCGAAAATGCAGTGTTCACAGAACTGCATCTTACCCAAACTGCATCCTTGCAGCAAGTCTCTCTTGATCAATTCTGCCATACCAAGTTCACTCATATGTCCAAGACGCTTATGCCAAAGGTTAGTTTTACTAGCGTCATCATGAGAAACAGCAGCAACAGTACCAGATAACGTGCTACCTCTAAGAACATATAACTTAGCAGAATTCATATCACCAACCATAACTATGAGAGAACCTTTTGATACCTTTAGGAGTTTATTTCCTCCTTTGTACTTGTACCCGTCACAGTCAAGGGTACTGAGCGAGATCAAATTTCTTGCCATGGTTGGTATGTGTTTCACTCCCGTCAGCGTGCGTGTCATACCGTCATGTGTCTTGACCTGAACGGAACCAACGCCAACAATGTTGCATTGCTGGTCGTTCCCCACACGCACGAAATCTCCAGTCTGCACTAACTCATAAGAACTGAACCAATCTTTGTTACAGCAAATATGAAAAGAACATGCAGTATCTAGAATCCATTCATCCTGACGAGAAACACATGCAGCTAAAACAGCTAGGCATTCGCCATCAGAACTACCATCAACAACAGAAGCCTCACCGGTATCATTACCTTCATTATTTTTCGGTTGGTAAGTACCTTTTCTTTTCTCCTTGTTCTGCAACTTCCAACAATCATCAATGACATGATTAGATTTCTTACAATACCTGCAGAACTTGTCACGGCCTTTAGACTTTGAGCGACTCTGTCACCCTTGCTCTTGTCTCTGTTGTTGTTGTGGTAGTGGTTATCTCGCTGCTCAGGCCTCCCTCGGACCTGCAAAGCATCGCCCTTGGAGGACGACGACTCCTCTTTCTGTACCATACCTTTCATCTTTTCCCTGGCAAGCAGGGCCTCATATACTTCCGCGGTGGTTAGTTCATCACGGCTTAACAGTATGGTATCACGAAAATTTGCAAAGGAATTTGGCAGCGAGCATAGAAGTAAAAGTGCTAGATCTTCATCATCGTACTTTACCTCCATCGACACTAGGTCAGAAACGATCTCCTTAAAGATCGATAAGTGATTCATTACCGAACCACCTTCTTGCAACTTGTGCGTGAACAACTTCATCTTCACATGCATCTTGCTGGTGAGATCTTTGGACATGCAGATCGACTCCAGCTTAGCCCACAGTGCCGCTGCGGTTTTCTCCTGGAGTACTTCTTGCAGAATATCATTAGATAGATGAAGTTGAATAAGCGATAAAGCCTTACGGTCTTTCCGCTTCTCATCGGCGGTCCATGCCGCCGCATCCTTGTCGCCGAATTTCTCCAGCGCCTCGTCAAGATCATTGGACTGTGCGAGGATCGCACGCATCTTGACCTGCCACAGCGAAAATCTCGTCTTGTAGTCCAGCGCCGGTAGATCGAACTTCATCGATGCCATCCAAAACCCTAATCTGAAAACAGATCTGAAACAGGGCTCTGATACCACTTGTTGTAAAACGATAGCAAAGAAACGACGAAGAGCGGAACGATCAAACCAAAGGGGACACGAGATTTAACGTGGAAAACCTCTCCAAACAAAGGAGAGGAAAAAACCACGGGCGCCAGCCAGCAATACTTCACTATATCGGGTGAGGTTACAAACGCCGTGGGTTTACAATGTGTGGCTTACCCCAAAACGGCGGCTTACAAGAGGAATAAATAGAAACATCAAACCCTAGGTCGGCTGCAGTCCAACCCGGAATCAATCCCACCTCGGCGGTAGTACCGCTTAACCCAGCGGTACTACCGCTGGGGTGGGCTGGTTCGTCTTTTCCCACCTCAGCGGTACCGGCGGCGGTACCGCCAGCGGTACCAGTCGGTACCGGACAAGCGCGTCAGACGGTCATTTCAGCGGTAGCGGAGGTGGTAGCGGTGGCGGTAGCTCTCAGCGGTAGTACCGCTTAACCCAGCGGTACTACCGCTGGAATTTGGAACACCAGAAAATAACACTTGCAGATTTCCTGTCAGATTGTAAAACCATCCGCATGGGCACACCTCCAATAGCCAAGTGAAAATTACAAAGATCATAGAACTAGTAGAACATACACAAGTCAACAACTCAAGAGTAATATCTCGACACCAAACCGCCGCCATCCCCAATAGAATGAGTTTTTAGCAGAGACACAAGACCTTGGTGGTGAGAAACAAGGCGCCACAACGACGGCTCCAATGCGGGGACACCGGAAAACCGATCGAGGCTTTCGCCGAAGCCATCATGCTCTCCTATGGTAGAGACCATGCCAACTTGAAGCTTCATGCCCGTTTGCCACCACCCAAAATAAAATGATCGGAATCCAAAGCATAACTAGGCAGGGTAGACACAAGCAAAAAGAGAAGAAAATTTGTGGACGGAAATATGAGTATTCAGAAGTTTTAGTTTTACTCAACCCATTATGTCGTTTTAAAAGTTTTTTTTTCCGAAATGGGAGCACTACCCCAGCTTCTGCATCGTGGTGATGCACACAACTTTTTATGTCATTTAGAAAGATGATACATGATGCACAATAGCCAAAGAAAAACACTATCGGACAACTGTCGAGACCAAAACTGAAATAGACCTTCTTCGTGCAAGATGAGGCACTACACCATCTTGAACATCTCTATTGGATCCCATAGTCTTCCTATCTAGACATGAATCTGGCACATCATTACATCATACTCATATATGCATGCAAGAGATAAGTGCCACATCTGGCCCCATAGGCACCGACGCACAACCCAACCGACCGATCCTCCATTCACTCGCTCAATGCCAGATCAGCTTTTGACAAAGTCAACACAAGATCAAGCAAAAACCAATGTTAGGAGTCAGGAGCATGACACCAAAAGGGGAATCTATGCGCACACCCTTTTGGTGAATTCAACACGCTCAGATACAGAGTGCGGGGCTTGCTCTAGATTAGTGCTAATCAAGCATGGGAAGCCCTAATGAACACACCTTCCTTACTTATTGTCACATGAAGTGCCTCAGTCGATGCGCTTCTAGAGCGTAGTTTGAACACCCACCGACCGAGTAGGATGTACTCGTTGGCGCGAGCGACCAACAGTCACTAGTCACGTCATGAGATTTGATGAAGGGCATCCTCTGACTTTCGTCTGAAAAAATAAATTGCATAAAACAATCACATTTGGAGCCAGAGTTGCAGGCGACGCCTGTTTGAATTTAAGTTTTGCAAATAAAGCACCTGTTTGGAGGCACGAAGTTGTTGATACCACTGATAATCAATTGATGCTATTTTGACACGGATCCTCGGTGGTGTGGCCCATTTGCCAGGGATGAGTTGGCAAAAAATGTATATGATGTGCTGACTGGGACATATCGGGCTTTGGAGGAGGCTGTTATGACCATCATCCCGCCACCAACTCACATGTGGTGCTTAGCCACCACCATTGTTGCACTCCGCCCGCAGTGTCGCCTTCACCATGGTTTCCTAGAGTGACGAGAGCGATACCCTCGGCTTCAACTTGGATGAAGAGGTGAGTTATCGCGTCGTTCGGGGTCAAAGTTTTGAAGTTTGGAAATTGACGATTTGGTCGGTTGATTTAGTTTTCTTTGGCTACAACGTGTCCTTGAATGCATTTACATATTTGATTATTGTGTCCTTTTTCTATCGGTGAACTGTGATGGAGAGAAGGGTTGCATTTGAAGGTAGTGACATGGGGAGGAGGATTTTGGGATGTGGAGATTACGTGAGTACTTCTTTGTAATAGAACTATGTAAGATTGGTGGACTCTATGTAGAGTGGGTTGATAATGAGTGGCCGACTCATAGCAACCTTTGGGAGCTACACATGCGGATAGTAAATCCGGTAGATTGCATGACATGCCTGTTTTAGATGAAGGAAGGAACACCATATGATAAGAAAAGAATATGACAGAGAATGTCCGAAAGAAAGATATGATGGATCAAGGAATCGAGAGGAAAAGTCAAAGAGTGCGGAGAAAGGACAAAACAATTCCAAGGAAAATGAATGCTGAGAAGGAGAAAATAAGAAGACAACGAGGAATAACACATGGTTGATTAAGATATGATGCAGTTAGATCTTTAGATTGTAGATATAGTCAATCTCAATATAAGATGGTAGTGGATGTAGCCAAGTTCAAGCTTACAAAAATCAAAACAATATGTCATTCACAAGGAAAAGTAGTCGATGTTTGTAGTGAGATGCACAAGTATAATGAATAAGTGTTTCTTTGTTGTATATACTCTTTTCTAGTTTGAATGTAACATGCACCAAAATAATAGTGTGTGTGCTAATATAGGTTATGCAATGAGTTCGCAGAGTGATTTGTTCAAAGAAATGTGTACAACTAGTTTGAAAATTTAAATTTGAAACTGACAGCATATGCCTACATTGACAACATGCACATATTCTATCTGCAACCGATAACATATATTTCTAAGGTCATGCATCAATGAACTCACGCCATTCTTAACACCTGAGCCGCTGCAAAATGCACTTCTCCTTCAACAACATCATATACATTTGGTTCCTCAACAACATACACATCTTGCTTCATGTAAGTATTACATAGGCATCAATGATGATTGGTCGTGTGCTTGCTTTAGCCTCCTCGAACACAAATAGTCAAGCTGCTTTGGCCCTAATGAAAGTCAAGCTCGAGATCCTAGTTTTCTCATATTTCTACAGCATTTCATCCACTTTCCTATCAATTCCACCCCTCCTAACATTTTCTGCTAATCCTTGACACAATACATGTAATCCCTCATATTGTACCCATGTGTCGTCTCAATCTGTGGTAAAAAATATCATATATCTAGCATTCAAACTTGCACTAATTCCTTTCGATATTGTCTTGACCATCAAAATTTATTGTAATAACCCAGATACCATCGTCCAAGCTACAGAAAACATCAAAATGCAACAAATTTAGATACTACTCCGGATAGTCCTCCAAATTCTCACAAAACCAGTAAAAGATAGCCCAAGCCTAGCCTCAGTAACACGCCTAAGTTGAGGGTGGTGTTGAGTATTTACTCCACGTCACCTACATGATATAGCTGTCGCTTCCGCAACTTTGAGATAAATTTTGTAGGCACCAACATTGACAGTGATGTGAGACCGAAGATCCACAAAGGCCGTTGTCCTCTCCCTCAAATTCGTCGATGTTGTCGGCGCTAGAAATGAGGTCTTCTCGGCCACCGCGCGCGCGAGAGAGAGAGAGAGAGAGAGAGAGAGAGAGAGAGAGAGAGAGAGAGATGATTAGAACCAGACAAAACAATCTACGTTCGAGCCGAATTGTGCGAGTCAACACATCGGCCTGTTTTTTCATACCAGCCCCCTGACAAGTGTGCCCCATCGACCAAAACATCAATCAAATTGCCATATGGGGTTTGAGTAATTTTGTGCCCCTAAACTAGTGTTTTTTTCTCAAAAGATGTCAAAACTGGTGGTGTTGTAAACCTAGCCTCACATGTGGTGGATTTTTATAGTTTACTACTCAGAGTGAAGATGCATAATGCAGAAATTGAGACGACGACTACGGTTTGTTATCGTCCAATGGAGTCCAATGAGGGGGGGGGGAGCTACACAAGTAAAAAAACGGGCCATGACCTGCCCATGATTTTACACAATTGCCTAAAAATTCAGTCCAACTCACAATTTTTAATAAATCAATATCACTTATTTTGAGCTCCGCTGCCATCCAAGTGGGACTAACATGACGTCGCCACTATTCTATGTGTTTCTACCTTGGATTTCTTAGTGCCCAATATTGAATTATACAAACGAAAAGGTATTTTTGCTTTAACTGCAACAAAATATTAGTTCTTGTGTCCTCTTTCGCTACTTGTATTCTGGGAAAAAGGTTAATATTTATTCAATTAATTTTGAGAAAATGATTGGAGCAACTTGGGCTCTCTGATACCATCGCGCGTCATTACCACCACTCCTGGACAGTCTGGCCACGAATTATCCACCCCTTTTCGTTGAAAAGACAGGCAATGTTGGATAGATTTCGGTACCATTCCGGATATTCCGACCAAAGCCCAGCGACCCCACTACCAAGTGACACATTCGCCATAGCTCAGATACGCAGAGCTCGTCGATCGCTGCATGCGCGCTTTCCCCATCAGGTACACGACGATCGAGCAGGGACTCAGATATGGCAAACGCGACGGGGGCGAGCACGTAGTGGTGCTGACTCGGAGCCGCGCCGGACACGACGCGGACGCGGCGACTTCTCGGCCGGGCTAGCTGTGGCAGCAGAAGCAAAGATGGATATGGCCGCGACGGCGGTGACCGGAGACTTCGTCTGGGAGGGAAACTGGATATGGGAGGGGAGACCGGTCGACTACTGCGCACTTGCGCCCCCAGATATTTTTAGTTGGAAAAGGTGGTTGTTTTACACGCTGGATCGTCCTGCTTCCACATCACCCGTGGGGCCTAATTCTCCATCTCCTATGGTTGCAGACTTGCACTCTTGATTTGAGAAGGGATGGAGGTGAAACTTTCGAGAGAGTTTCTCTCGCGACCCGCTCCCGCGACCGCGACTCCCCCCAAACCCTAGCCGCCGGCCGGGCCGCCGCCGGCGCGCGCCGCGCCCCCGCGCCCTCCTCTCCCCCGCTCCTCCGTCCCCTGCCTCGCCCCCCGCGCGGGCGAGCAGGGGATCCCGTCGCCCCGGCCGTCTCGAGCTCCCTCCTCCGGCCCCTCTCCTCGCCGCCGCCGGACGGCGTCGCCGGCCGTTGGCCGGGTGCTGGCGGCGGCGAGGCCCCTCATCTCCCCCGCTCGTGGATCCCGGCGCGGGTCGGGCAAGACGGCGGGGGCGCCGCGTTGACCTTGGGCGCGGCGGCGTGGCAGCTCCGGCGGCGGCGTGGATTCAAGCTGGTTCCAGGGCGGCGGCCCTCAAGCGAGGCAGCGGCGTCCTCGGCAGGCTCCGCTGCGGGTGCCTCCAGCCGCCATTCTCGACCTCGCGGGAGGTGGGGTGGCGGCGAATGCGACTGTGACACGGAGCTCCTCTCCCGTCAGATCTGAGGTGCGCTCCCCTCCGTCTCTCTCGCGACCCCGGCTCCGGCCGCTGTGTCCGGTAGGCAGCTCGAGACCAGGGGAAACCCTAGGCTGGCTGGCCCAGCCCAGCGACGTCGACGCCTTCGGGCGCCGGCTTCCTCCATGGAGGCGTTGCTGAGGCCCCTGCTGCCCACCCCGACCCATCTCCCGGGTGAAAGCCCAAAATCTTGCTGATTGGGCAGCGTTGACGTGCTGCGAGCCGTCGTCTTCTTGGAGGCGCTGCCTGGGGAGACTGGGTTCGGGTGAGAGCAGATGAAGGTGCGAGTTTTGGGCGGCTCTTGCTGCCCCTCCTCCGCAGTTCGTGTTCGGCGGCTTTCCTGTCGCTCCTGGTGGGTCAAGTTCTTCGATGAGGTGGCCGGCGTGGTGTGCTCTCCCTCCCTTGGTGGTCGTGTTCTTGGGCTGCTTCCAGGCTCCCAGCACCTCTTCAGCTCCCGGTGAGCTTCTTCCATGTCCGATGGTGCGACGCCTTCGAGCCAGGCGAGAGGGATTGGTCCCCCCTCTTCGGCATGAGATCAAGATGGTGCCCTGGTGTCTTCAGCCTGTGTGTTTGCCCCGATCAAGACCCCCACCCTGCTTCTAGGCAGTGTCCCGCCGTGCCTCACCTGCTCCTGGCGCTTGCCCCCCGAGTGCGGCGGTCTTCACCTTTGCAAGCATGTGCTTGCTTGTGCTGAGTTGTAAGCTGTTTGGTGTGACCCTTGTTTCTGCCGGTGTGTGTGGTGTGTGTGGTTGTAAGTGTGGCCTTGTGTGATTCCCTGGCCGGTTGATGGCTTTGTTAATTCAAAGCAGGGCTCGTCTTGAGCCTGCAGTCTCAAACTTTCGAGAGAGCTTCACTTGCATTGGGTTAACTGAGAACGCCCAACAATAAGAAACGAAAGCAAGATGATTCTGCACACATTTCTATTGGAATTGGATCGGTTATGACATACGTGCACACGTAATTGATAAATGAGTGTTGGAACTTGGAACCCTGTCGTCCTGTTCATACGAGCACTACTGGTAGCTTCTGCTATAGGTTCTGAAACTAAAATGTTCCTGGAAAAGCTCTCTAGCCTGCTAGTAGTAGGTACTCCGGTACCAGAGCTGAGCACAGATTATCCGTATCTGCATATACCCTGGGCCTGCGTGGCGCCCCACCTCTTTTCCCGTAACCGGGCGCCAAGATTGTGCGAGCACATGGGCTGCTCCTCCGAAAGCATTCAAGCCATCCGCCGCGCCACCTGGAGCCGCACCGGTCGACGTCGACAAATCGAGAGCTCACGATCACAGCAAAGGTTTCCGTTTCTCCCCCCTGCCGAAGAATATCTACTCAGCGGTAGCATAGCATGCGGTTGGCCGGTCGATTTTGTGACTCTTAGCCATGGCGTGTCCACGACCGAACGTGACGCAGCCCCACGTACGCTAAAGCTCGCTCGGCCGGCCCTTTTGGCCGGCGAACGTGAACCGCTGCTTTTCCGGCGCCGATGAGCCGCTGCTGACTCGACGCGAATCCCTTTCCCGCCTTTCGTTCCAGATTTCATCGCCCCGGACGCAGCCTATAAAACCATGGCTCTGCCACACAACCTACCCCTCCCCTCTCTCTTCCTCTCTCTCTCTCTCGCTCATACATACTCACAGAGAAGAGGATTAACCATGAGGAAGTCCAGCTGCGGGCATGTGATCGGGGTGCCGGTGACCTGCAAGGCGTATGCCATAGAGGAGCCGACGACGAGGGGCGCCGCCGGGCCGGTTAAGAAGGACGGCGATCGCCTTGCCGTCTCGTTGACGCACCCGAGCCCCTACGCGTCTTTCGGTTACAAGCATGGTAGCAAGGGCCAGGTGATCCATTGGATGAACAAGCTGGGCAGACGCGCTCAGGGCTTCAGGGACCACGTGACCTTGGGGCCGAAGCTGTCGGAGACGGTGAAGGGGAAGCTGAGCCTGGGCGCGAGGATCCTGCAGGCGGGCGGCGTCGAGCGGGTGTTCCGCCAGGCCTTCACGGCCGAGAAGGGCGAGCGGCTGGTGAAGGCGCTGCAGTGCTACCTCTACACCACCAGCGGGCCCATCGCCGGGATGCTTTTCGTCTCCACCCGGAAGATCGCCTTCCGCAGCGACCGCTCGCTCACCGTCACCTCGCCCGCCGGCGACGTCGCGCGGGTGCCCTACAAGGTGGTGGTGCCGCTCAGGAGGATCAAGGCGGTGAAGCCCAGCGAGAACGCCGAGAATCCCGAGCAGAAGTACATACACATGGCCACTGTCGACGGCTTCGAGTTCTGGTTCATGGGATTCGTCAGCTACCAGAGGTGCTGCAAGTACATGCAGCAGGTCATCACATCCCAGCTCCCATGATCCATCGCACTAGCTGCCTATTGTGGGCTTCCGATCCGGCGGCAACGTCTTATTGGAGCGCGCCTAGAAGTCAAGAACCTCTGCTCCACCATTTTTTGATGAGAGCATGTTCCTTCCTCTTGCGATTTGGATTCACAGATGCGGCTATTGCAATTTCTGTTTGTAGGGCCGAGGAACTTGGTCTGAATAGAAAGAATATATTCTTGGAAATATTGACGAAATTGGTTGCTCTAGATGTCAGAATTTCTGGACATGATACAACTCACTTGTGTTGTGTACTTGAACACGGTAAATACTAAGACATATGTTGGATTTTATATGGAAGAAAAACATATATAGGAATTAAACGCCATGTCTAGTCGAAGCTGATAGGAAAAATTATGAGTATATTTGATGTAACATATGTGCTATGATCTTAGCTCTGATATACTGAATCCATGGCACGGTATCATTTGCATGAAATTTGTTACACAAAGAAAAAAACATCCTCAGAAACAACTTTCTTTTCAGCACAGATTTCATGCTACATGTGTAGAAAAACAGTGTTGCAATAATTCGATTATGTTTCCACAATAGTTACAGATTGAAGCTTAAAGTGAGTAATAATTTCCAGACTAACAAGCAGAATTCCAGATTTCATCTTCATGTTTACTGTCGAAAGAATTGAAGTTGGTGAGGCACAAGTCATCAATCCTCCCGCCAATCTCCGTGTTGCAAAAAATGCATACGAGATATAACGAAGTAATTAAAACAGTTTGTCCACAATTTGCTCAATATCTCGCCCATGTAGCCATGGGTGGGGCGGCCCACTTATGACATGCCTCGTACATTTTTTTTCTATAACGCTTGAGGGTGCACGTCTTTTTTTATAGATAGGAAGAAAAACCAAGTTATAAGGGCCCACTTATGACATGCCTCGTACATTTTGCTAGCGCCCGGAGGAAAAAGAATATGATTAAAAAATTAAAAGATGATGCTGGTGTTTGGCAAGAGGATAATGCGGTTCTTAATCCCATGATTTCCCAATACTTCGCTGGGCTCTTTTCTACGGAGGTGGAGGAACCAGACCCATCGATCTTGGAGAAAGTTACGCCAAAGGTTACAGAACAAATGAATTCTAATTTGTTGAAACCGTATTCGGCTGATGAGGTGAAGAAGGCCCTTTTTTCTATTGGAGATATGAAAGCGCCTGGCACGGATGGCTTGCATGCTATTTTCTTTAAAAAATGCTGGAATATTTTGGGGACCGAGCTTACTGAAGAAGTTCTCAAGGCTATAAACGATAAGGTAATCCCTGATGGTTGGAATGATACAGTGATAGTTTTAATCCCTAAAGTTGATGATCCTGAGAAAATTACCCAATTTAGGCCTATTAGTCTATGCAATGTCCTTTATAAGGTGATTTCCAAAATGATTGCGCTCAGGCTCAAGCATGTCCTTGATGATATTATAGCACCTGTTCAGAGTGCTTTTGTTCCAGGACGGCTCATAACGGATAATATTTTGCTGGCATATGAGAGCCTTCATACGATCAAGAACAAAAAGAAAGGGAAGTGGGGGTATTGTCCAGTTAAGTTAGATATGCATAAAGCATATGACCGGGTGGAGTGGAATTTCTTAGAGAGCATGCTCCTTCGACTGGGTTTTGCTTCAGCCGTGGTGGATCTTCTGATGGCTTGTGTCAGATCAGTATCTTATAAGGTCCGATTTAATAATCAAGAAACGGATGGCTTTATTCCAAGTAGGGGGCTCCGACAAGGGGATCCTTTGTCTCCCTATTTGTTTATTATTTGTGCAGAGGGGTTATCAAGCCTTCTGGCTCATAAAGAGGAGGTTCGTGGCATTGAAGGAGTTAAGGTTTGCAGAAATGCACCATCAGTATCTCATTTACTTTTCGCTGATGATTCCTTAATCCTTATGAAAGCGGATATGACTAATGCAACCTCATTGAGACAGGTGCTTGATCAATATTGTGCAAGTTCGGGACAGTTGGTTAGTGAAGCCAAATGCAGTATATTTTTTAGTCCGAATGTGCAGGTAGAAATGAAAGCTCAAATCTGTGCAGAACTAAATATCATGACAGAAGCTATTTCAGATAAGTATTTAGGCCTCCCCTCTATGGTTGGCTTGGACAGCAGTGATAGTTTCATTCACCTTTTGGAGAGAATTATTAAAAGACTAACACACTGGAATCAGAAATTATTGTCATTGGGGGGGGAAGAGATATTACTGAAGGCGGTGATTCAATCAATTCCGGTGTATGCGATGGCTGTGTTCCAAATTCCTAAGAAGCTGTGTAAAGAAATGACTGATGCTATGTCAAGTTTTTGGTGGGGAGATACTGATGATAAACGCCGGATGCATTGGATGGCTTGGTGGCGAATGTGTATTCCTAAGAAGGACGGAGGTATGGGATTCCGAGACTTGCATTCTTTTAATCTTGCCATGCTTGGTAAACAAATTTGGAGGCTTTTATCTAATCCTGATTCTCTTTGTGCGAGAGTTCTGAAAGCGAAATATTATCCAAATGGGTCAATTCTGAAAGCTGGCCCTAAAAATGGTTCCTCGTATACATGGCAAAGTATTGTTGCTGCATTGAGCACGTTTAAAAGAGGACATATATGGAGAGTTGGATCAGGAGAGCAAATCAATATTTGGGATGACCCTCCCCAAGAGGGCAGTGCTTGTTACGCACTGTCAACGAGCTAATTGACTCACGCACAAATACTTGGGATATAGAAGTTCTGGAGGATAATTTTAACCCGCTGGATGTGTACCGCATTCTGAAGATTCCCTTAAGTGAGCATATGACTGAGGATTTCGTGGCTTGGCACTTGACAAAAAATTATAAATAAACTGTCCGATCGGCGTATTATGCCCAATGGTCGCATTCCTTTGGGCAGAAGACAAACCGAACTGATGGTACAGGTACGGCATATGGTAATCCGGTTTGGGAGGCATTGTGGAAGCTTATGGTGCCGGCGAAAGTTAAGATTTTTATTTGGAAAGCTTTGCATGGTACAATTCCGGGGTTGGCAATTTTGGCTGATAAACACATTAAAACTTCTCCTCAATGCCCTATTTGCATGCAAGGCCCTGAAGATATTAAACACTTGATGTTTCTGTGTAATCGAGCACGTCAGGTGTGGAGCTCGATGGGCATTCTTCAGGCTATTGATAAGGTGCTACCAACTGATAGGTCGGGGGGGGTCTGTTGTTCTCGAAAATCTTCTGAGAAATGAGAATCCTAGTATTCCAAGCCTAGGTCAAATTGGTTTTAAAGAAGCTGTAGCGGTTGGAGCGTGGTATATATGGTGGCAACGTCGGGAAGCGGTGAAGGGTGAGAAAGTTGCATCTCCGGCTCAGTCGGCTTTTGCAGTTTTGGCCCTAACTGCTAATTATCAAGGAGCTGCCCCTAATAAAGAGCCACGGGCGATCTTATGGTCTAAACCTCTGGCACATACTTATAAACTGAATATCGACGCGGCCTTCTTCCCTAATGGGACGGGAGCAGCTGGTTGTGTACTTCATAACTACAAAGGAGAGGCGCTTGCTGGTGGATGCTGGCCCTTGCCCAATGTGATGGATGCGGCGTCGGCTGAAGCCAGGTCACTCCAGCATGGACTTGCTCTACTGGAACAGATCGGCGCATCGCCGGTAACTATTGAAACTGACTCTCTCGTGCTTTGCCAAGCCTTTAATGGAGATATTGAGATATGGGGCCCATTCGCGGCTATTCTTGCTGATTGTTTTATGAGTTCATCCCGGATCGGATCCATCACAGTACAACACTGCAACAGGGAAGCAAACTTGGTGGCACATAAATTAGCTCGTCATGCGTACGATTCTGATAGTAGTTTTGTTTGGGACGGAGATCCCCCTAGTTTTATTATCCCGGATGTAATTAACGATGTAAACTTGTTCGAACTGTGAGGGGCTGCAAGTTTCAGACGCACTCTTTTCCTTCCAGGGTACCTAAGGGGATTGGAAGGTTTTTAATGAGGCGGCTTGCAGCTCGGTGGTGTTATATATAGTGGAAAATTCAAAAAAAAAGTTATAAGGGTCCACAACTATGAACTAACACAAAGAGGTCAAAAAGACCTAATAAACAAAGATTACAATCTGTTTCGCAAAAAAAAAAAAGATTACAATCTCACAAAAGTCTTACAATCTTCCACCATGTGGCCTTGGCTATTGTCGTCCTTGTTCATTAAAAGGGTTTAACTCAGAAAATGTTGTGTTTGGTTTGCAAACGGCAAATACTACATATGCTAGTCAAGTTTCTCTGAACTTTCCATGTGACATATGGCCCACCAATGGGCTGGGGTAACTCACCCTTTGGGTAAACGGTGCTAGCACTCCGCAGTCTTCCTGAAAATTGGGTAAACTTGGAATGGAGTGGAATGTAATGGAACCGTTCTACCCCCTGGGAGTGATTCTTGTGTTTGGTTTTGAAGTGGAATGGAACCAACTGATTCCTTAGAGTGGAATGGAACCAACTGATTCTTCAGAAGGGAATATACCTTCTAGATGCGGAACCGTTACGACCAAATCGATCGAATGAAGTGGAACGCTCGCTAACTGTTACGATTAAAAAAAAATTGGCGCTTCTCTCCCACGACCGAGCCTCTCGCTCGCCTCTCCCACGACCAAGCAGGCTCGACAGCGGCGCCGACGCCGGGCGGAGCAAGGAGCCGCGCCGGGTGGCGGAGCAAGGAGCGGCGGGGTTCACGCGGCCGAACCCGCAGACACACGCGGCGGCGCCGGCGGCCATGGCCGCGCAGCACGCCATCCCGGGAGAAGGCGGCGGCGGTGAGCGCGGCCCAGCTTCCTCTTCGGGTCCTAGCTGGTCGCGCCGCCGGAAGCGGGCATCCGCGCCGGCGTTTCGTCCACGGCCCTGTAGGCGCGGTGGGTGAGGCCTTGATCCTGGACGGGGCGGTCTCCATGGATGATCTGATGGCTACTTCGATCCGAGATTTTGTTCTCTTCTCTTGCGCTTCTGGTGAATGATTTCGCGAGCGTGATGAGGATGGATCGGTCACGGCGGAGCAAGCTGTTTAGGATGCGATCTGTGAAGAGGAATTTCCTAATCCATTAGTGCTAGCTTTTGTTTTTGATTAATATTGTGTACTTATTTTTTCTCTAGAAAAATTGTCGTGATTTAGGGCAGCACAAGGAATCGGCATTATTTACCTAATCCTAAATTAGTGCTAAATTAGTGCTAGTATTTGCTTAATGACACCGGTAACCTCACTCTTCATTTGATTTGATTTGAACCATGTCTTTGAATAGTTCCATTCCACCTTATTGTCTCAAACCAAACACCGGAACGAAATGGAATAACGACATTCCATTTTAGTGGAATGGAACCATTCAATTCCATTCCACTTGGTTCCAAAACCAAACACACCCTAAATCTCCTTTAGGGAGAGGAGAGAGAAGAAACCATGAGACTTTTTTCCATCTCTCCGCCTGTCTCCCTATACTTGAGTCCCTATATTTGTTTGCATCACACTGCCATGTGGCCCCCTCTACTTCTTCACTCATTTTGTTGTGTCTCTTATGTCTTGATTCCCCCACGTCTGAGTAGCATCAACCTCCACCGGCGCCACAACGCTGTCGGTGTTATGGCCATAGCCACCACCGCCGAAGCAGTCGCCCGACTGTTCCTTTTCTTTCCAGCACCGTCGCCACCGCTTCGCTCCGCCCTAGCCGCCCCGCTGTTCCGCCATGCATGTCCTTTGGCCAGGGCCGCCTTCACGTCGCTCCTCTGCTGTTCTTCCTCCCCTCGCAGCTGGTCCGACAGTACTGGAAGAGTAAATTCCAGCGTCAACGCAGCAGCCGATCAACCTGATTCAACGGAGAACTTTAGGAACATAGCACAACAGCCATGACCCCAACTAGTAAGGATGAGCACAACAGTAGCAGCCACACAGGTTGTCCGAATGCAAGGCGGAGTCATAGCTATCACTTTCGTCCAGGTTGCGGCGGACGAAGGAGTGGTCGTCCTCGATGTGGAAAGTTCTAATCTGAGGTAGTTAACTCTCGCGCGCTTTGCAAATACTCCCTCCGTCCCCAAATAAGTGTCTTTAATTTGTCCAAATATGGATGTATCTAGACGTGTTTCATGTATAGATACATTCATATTTTAACATTTATTTTGGGACGGAGGGAGTATATTTTAGGGAGTTGTCTTCGGACCTCCTATTCGGAGCGGGGATGGTGATTAAATAAATCAAAGCCTCCCACAAAAATTGGGGTACCTTTAGGAACTCTGTCGGAGTTTTTGTGTGTGGCCTTTTTAGGGACCTGTGGCGTTTTTTATGGGGTCTCGATTTGGGAAACCGTTAGAAATGCTCGCATGCAACACATGCATGGACATGGTGCACTTTGATACCACTTGTGACACCTTGACCCAAACTTGCTCGAAGCTCTGCTCCTCAATTGGGGTGGCTCAGGCATACATCGCACTCCACTACACAACTCGAGTGATGCTGATGGCCCTTCACGTAGTTACCTGCGTGAAAAGTAAATGGGTTAGGTTGAGACTCCAAGTGCAGAGTGTTTAGTAAGTGGAAGACGTGTTTTCCCCACGAGGGTGACTCGAGGATTTAATATCGAACTCTCGGGGAATCAGTAGTGAAGATTTATCTTTCCTATCCTTTTTTTGGTTACCTACAAAACAAAGTAAATGTTTTGGTACTCAACCTCACCTAGTGGTTGTCAAGCACAAGGTGTGAGAATGATATCAAGATAATATGCAATGCAAACAAGAAATAAATATGCAATGGTGGTAAATAAATATGCAAGGATGGTGGTAGCAATGATAAATGATATTTTTGGGTTTTATATGATGAATGCAAGATGTAAAAGTGTTTTTGTATTTTCGAATTTTTAAATGGCAGAAAATGGAAAAGTGGTAAAAGTGGTTGGAAAGGTGTTTCTTATGATTAAAAATGGACCGGGGTTCATGGTTTCACAAATGCACTCTCTCTTTAATAAAGTGGTAGACAATGAAACACTAGACTTGACATATGAGATTGCAACACAATAGTTTAATGACAAGTTATAATTATATGGGCATCACGTCCTAACATAGAGACCTTTTGGTTATTAGTCTCTCTTATACTCCACCAAGATGCGAACTAAATCATAACACCTCGGTAATTAAGATAACTCAGAGTATAGCAATAAGTATCATGACATGAAGTTAAAATAAGAACATGCTAGATCTAGTCATGGGGTAGTGGCAATGGTCACACCCACACCTCCGGTAGCATGGTATTTCTTTTTATCCCTAGTGAGGTAACAAAGTAAGGTAAAACACCCAAGTGGATCGCAGAACTTTCTCTCACGTTCACTGCACTAGCCACCCCCCGTTACTCCAACTAATATACACGTCCCCCTCACACGCTCTCATAAACATGCTTGATCATAACAAGTAAATAAGAACGGGGTACATAATATGCATCTACTTTCCTAACTGAAACAAAACCATTGCAATCTCAAACATATATTAACTCATAAAAAGATCCACCACAAAGGTATTACATAGATGACCGTAATCATGTTCAGCAGCTCATACGGTACTAATTAGTGAAGCTCGAGAGAGAGAGATACATAAGTTACTTCCACAAACCCATAGTCCAGAGGTGGACTACTCCCTCTTCATCATGGAGACGGTGTAGAAGTCGTTGGAGAAGATGGAGACCACGCCGGCAGCGCCCCGCCGGAGTTTTTCCCCTCCAATCTGCAGCTCCAGGTCTCTGTTTCGGTGTTTCTGTGTTTCTGCGGCGCTCCTTCCAGAGAACGTGGGGGGATAATTTTTATAGGCGTTTTTAGATCAAAACGGAGTCGGTGGAGGAAAGATCGACGGCAACGGAGCACCGAGGCCCAAAAGGAGGGGTCCCACGCGGCCAGGTACAGGGGCCGCGTGGGCCCACCTATTTTGGCCCTCGGGCCTCCGCTTGTTTGCTTCCTTCGCCCCCAGGTCTTCTTCCTTCCAAATATTGACGCCCGTAAATTTGCAGGTCATTTGGACGTCGTTTGGGTCCCTGAAATATTAAAATAAAGAAATAGGGTTTTCTGCCTGCGCAGGGTTAATTCCATAAAAAATAGGAAGCATGTCAAATATTCCCAAAATCATTATAAAACAGTGATATAACCCTTATATGATGCAAATATGACTGGAATATAAGTAAAAATAATGCAAAGTTCATGTATGCATTTTACATGCATCAGATGCGCCGAGGTATTACACAACTATGGTTCTCACTTCGAGTAAAAACTTTGACAAAATACTAGGTTGGAGGGGAAAGAGCCCCTCTATTTCATTAAGAGGAGCATACGACACCAAATTGCTAGTGCCTCGAACCCGGGCGGGCTAGGACATATCAGCTCGTCCAAGCCATCGGGCTAAGCCTCAGACCACACCTTTGACAAAAGACATATGACATGTGATACCGCCCCCACTTGTTGAAGCATAAGTGCATAATAGGACGAGACGTAATCGATTGTATTTGCATGTAAAAATGCACATATACTTAAGTACTGCGTCCAATCCAAAGCTTATGTCGTTTTTCAGTTTTACTGGGCAAATAGAAGTTTGATCATCTATTAAAAAAAATAACGGCCATCCAAACACCAAAACCGGTATTATTCAAATTCACGCGTTTTTTAATGTAAATTGCAAGTTTCTAGAAAATGTAAAAAATCTAACAAATCATAAATACATAATGACCATTCTAGGAAGTTTTAGATGATTTGTTCTTTTTCTTAAATCGCAAGTGGGCCCGACAAGTCAATACTGACATTAGCCGGGTGGATTTGGCAGTGTTGTATGATTTGTTCTTTTTTTAGTACATGATGCTAAAAAAAGTAATTACCACATAAATTATGCTTTTATGTCATAGAAACTTCGTGGTAAATCTTTGTTGCAAAAAGGCAGTGGTAAAATTGAAAAATAATCTTTTGAAGTTGTGGTTATACGAAGTTCATTCTTTTGGCAGATATGGGAGTTTTTTTTGTGGGCAAATAGATAAAGGAGGTTTAAGTTTTTTTAAGACGTATGCTGTGTGTGAACAAATGATCCGCTTCTAAAGTGAAATGGAGGCCTAGAGGCCCAGTTGGCCAGTGGCCCAGTGTCAACTAACTATCGTCTGATGGATGTAAAATCCTAGCCCATCTATATCCACGTCTACACTGCGAATTGAAAAATTACTCAGCTAAATAATCGGAATAATTATAATCTAGGAGTAAAAAAAAAACCCGGAAGAATTCCCGACTCCGGCAATGTCTGCATCACCGTCGGAAGGCGATGAGGCTCTCATTAATGAGGTGCTCACCGACGACGAGCTCCGAGCGGTGCTCGCCCGCCTGGGACCGGAGTCGGAGCGCGACGCGTTCGGGCTCGTGTGCAGGCGCTGGCTCCGGATCCAGAGCTCCGAGCGGCGCCGCCTGCGCGCGCGCGCCGGTCCGTCCATGCTGCGCCGCCTAGCGGCGCGCTTCCCGGGCGCCCTCGAGCTCGACCTCTCACAGTCACCGTCCCGCTCGTTCTACCCCGGTGTCATCGACGACGATCTGGCCGTCATTGCCGGGGGGTTCCGCAATCTGCGAGTCCTTGCCCTACAGAACTGCAAAGGTGAGACCGCGCTGTTTGTGTGCGTGAATTTTCAAGTGCAGAAAGCTTGCCTTCTTAGTACTCCGTACATAAGATTTGTCATTTCCTTGTTTCTTACCTTGCAAAAATGAGAGAGAAATGGTCCCTTAAAAACATAACAAGATAGGAGAGAATAGATATTTTTGGACTTCTGAAGAACTTTGTTGCTACATCATTTTAACTTTGTTATTTTAAAATCGTTTAATCACAAACGTGCGAACCAATGAATTTAACGAAATAGAAACTGGTATGCCACATCATATACATGATCAATCCTGCAAAATAAGCCAGACAGCTGCCGCTACTGCTCTAATTCGAAGTGAGAAGTACATACATGAAATTTTTCCCAAATTCTATGGAAGGTCGTTTCAGATGAAGGTTATATTTCACTGTGTTAGACTAGAGAACTCGACTCTAGTGGAGATGTTCGTCTACTGTGGGATCATGGAGATATTTGCAGCCCTGGTTATGCTCTGTTTTGTTCGATATGTCAGGTCAGATGAAAGTGCTCAGCTGACTTCAATTGTGTTTATAGAATATGCTTATTTTTTTCAAGTGGAATCCCATTTGTACTTCTTTTACAGCTCCGAGAAAAGTTCTGTTCGGTACTTTGCCGTGGTAAATAACCCATCAGTTCAATTTGGGTAGTCTGACTAGAGAATTATGAGCTGGGCAAAGGGTACTTTCGAGAAAATATTTATTCACACAATTTATGGTCCTATGTAATATTCTCTGACACAGTGATATAAATTGCTAAAAAAATTCAAGGAAAATAAATATTGCTAGTCTTCAGCGCGGTGAACTTACTAGCACTTATAGAGGCTATGAGTTGTGGTATTTGATGCATTCATGCAGTTCAGAACTGAAACCAACACTTTTCATAGTTTCAATGTGATTTTTTGACTTTGGCATACCATTTTTTTAGTATGGACTGAGACCTTTTGTTTTTTATGTTTTCTTCAACCTAAATGGCACTTAGCTTTGTAAAGGGGACTTGATAAGGGGCATCGGTAATATTTTTTCGGTGTGATATTGTTGCTATTTCCTTAATCTAATGATAATCCATTTACATTTCCATTGTTTATGTCTCTTAGGTATCACTGATGTTGGAATGGCCAAATTAGGAGATGGGCTGCCATGTCTGCAAACACTAGATGTCTCACACTGCAGAAAGCTTAGTGACAAAGGCTTAAAGGTGGTTGCATTGGGATGCTGGAATTTGAGACAGTTGCACATCACAGGTTGCAGATTAATAACTGATAATTCGTTGCATGCTGTATCAAAAAGCTGTTCGAACTTGGAAGAGCTTGGAGCTGCGGGATGTAACAGCATAACAGATGCTGGAATCTCAGCTCTAGCTGATGGTTGTCATAATATGAGGTCACTACACATAAGCAAATGCAATAAAGTTGGTGATCCTGGACTTTGCAAAATTGCTGAGGTCTCTTCGTCATCTCCGGTGTCACTGAAGCTGTTGGACTGCAGCAAAGTGGGCAATAATTCCATCTATTCGCTTGCTAAATTCTGCTGCAACCTAGAGACTCTCATCATTGGTGGATGTCGGGATATTAGCGATGAGTCCATAGAAGCACTAGCTCTTGCCTGTTGTCGCAGACTCAGGAGCTTAAGAATGGACTGGTGCTTGAAAATAACAGACGCCTCATTGAGAAGTATGCTGTGTAACTGTAAACATCTTGCAGCTATCGATGTCGGTTGTTGTGACCAGATAACTGATGCGGCATTTCAGGGTATAGAAGCAAATGTATTTCGGTCTGAGTTGAGAGTTCTGAAGATCAACAATTGTGTTAGCATCACGGTCGTGGGAGTGAGCAATGTGATAGAATCATGCAAGGCACTCGAGTACCTAGATGTCCGGTCATGTCCTCAGGTTACAAGGCAGAGCTGCGAGCAAGCTGGGTTGCAGTTTCCTGGTGGCTGCAAGGTGAACTTTGAAGGTGGCTTGTCGGAGTCTGATCCATCTATTGATAAGTTCTTCTAGGGTCAGCTGTGAACTACCATCCAAGATTAAGAGTAGTTGTGCATAGCATAGCTTAACTCATGGTCTGTACTGTTCAAAGTAGCACTTGAGCTCATGCTGTGGCTTGTCGGAGTCTGATCCATCTATTGATAAGTTCTTCTAGGGTCAGCTGTGAACTACCATCCAAGATTAAGAGTAGTTGTGCATAGCATAGCTTAACTCATGGTCTGTACTGTTCAAAGTAGCACTTGAGCTCATGCTGTGGGCTGTATTGAATTATAATACGAAAAGGTATGATTTGTATCAACTTAAAACAATTCTTCAATTGAACAACGCTTCCTGCGGTCGAGATATGCTTCTTGTGTTTGGCAGTTTTCCACAAGGATTAAAAACTATGGTGTTGTACTACAAAACGCGGTGAAAAGTGGCTCAAGCTGTAAGTTTATAACAAACTCATGATCCAAAATTGAGTTTACTTACAAGAAAAAAAATGACCAACTAAAAAACACTACAAAAATACCTGAGATGATAAGTCACTATCAGACTTCAACACAAAAATACTGAAAGAATAAGAATCCAAATTTGCATCCGTGAGAACTTAAACCTGAGTGGCTGGGTTTTACATCCACTCCTGTAACCAGCTTCTTATACTGCCATGATCTCGTGACAATCAACAGGATGGTTCAAACATACCACAAAGTGGATGTTTCTGATGCATGTGGTGACTTTATCAATCTTGAAACTACTAGTCTCCGGTCTTCAGTGAATGATGATAAATAAATTCATTTAGTGGTGTGCATGTGTGTTACATTGTACTTGGTGCTTCGCAAAACAATATGATGAGTGGGTTTAAAAGAGATGCAGGTTTGTATATTCGCAAAATAATAGTCAAATCCATGAAATGTCCACCTCTCAAGGAAGTGCCTAAAATTTCTTTAGCAAATGAACAGACGTTGTTGATTAACTAAACAAAATACATGATATGAAGAAGAAACTAAAACAAATGCAAATGACCCGATGTTGTTGATTAAATAAGCATCCAAGCTCCTTGGAACCCTTATCTCGAGCTCCACTTGGTGAATAAATTTCAAAAGATCAAACCTACATAAACTAGACTAAAACCGAATATTTCCATGAGCCACATGAGCTACCACACCCCAATATGCGAGAACCTAATATAGTTAAAAACACCGCGGCTACATCTCCTGCAATACAGGTTGTTCAAATGTTTTTTTATCGTCTTGGAGAACTACGACCAAAATAAACTTGGCATGCCGATTCACCATCACCACCATCAAAACTGATTGAATCACTAGACGATGCCGGATTGGAAGCTGATAATCGCATAAACATAACACTACAACATCCCGGTTGTTGTCCACACGCATGATCGAGCAACATCACCTAAGGCACACAAATTAACATAGAGGAACCCAACTTGTGTGGGGATACGCCGAGTGCACACTTGCATAACGAAAACTTTTTGAAAGTGCATGTGCCCTCATGTGTGGTTTTGGTAATTAATGACAATCTCTATGGACTAATGTTTGCATTGAGATATCTTTATAGATCTTGTCCATGAAGAAGATTGGAGTTCATGTGTTGGACTCTAGAAGATTATATGATGACCAAGGTTCTATCCAAGGGTTTATATGAAGAAGATTGGGTGAACATTTATGTTTATCTCCAAGCCATCATATACATCAAGAGAAAAAGATGAAGTGCAAGTGGATACATGAAGACGGAGCTTAGCAAGGCTCTCCCATCATGGAGTATGGGGGAGTATTTGAAGAAGTCTTCATCAAGCATGTGCTAGCAAGCACAATCAAGAAAGGTGTTCCAACTTGAGGGAGTCAAGATCGTCATCATCTAGCTCAAGTGGAATGCGCAAGGCAAAGGTATGATCTTGATAGGGTTTCTATTTTACCGGTCTCATGGTGTTAGTGGGAGACCGGGTTATAGGATAGACGACGTACAATCAAGAGGGGATCTCAAGTGAGCAACTTGATCGCATCTTTGTGGAGAGCTCAAACCTTTGCATACTTGGCATATCATCTTTCTTCGTTCTTATTTGGCTTTTATCCATGTGAGAATGTAGAGCTTGTGTTCATCTCCATACCAAGCTCTAGTTCATCAAAAAACGGATTTCATATGCATATCTTGTTGCCTTTTTGATATTGGAGGTTTTACCGGCTTATCTTTTCTAGAGAGGTCAAACTCTCTCCTTGTGGTTTCCTCCTCACGTGATGGACTATGATGTGTATATGCATGATCTTGTAGGGCTTGTGATTATCTTTGAAACAAGCCCAAAATCATAGAAAACGGAGTCTTGATGATTATCTTGTTGAGTTTTGATGTTGAATGATTTACCGGTTGTTCTTTTATAGAGAAGGTTGATACGTCTCAAACGTATCTATAATTTTTGATGTTCCATGTTGATATTATACCAATTGTTACATGTTTTACATACACTTCATATCATTTTTATACATTTTCTAGGACTAACCTATTAACAAGATGCCACAGTGCCAGTCCCTGTTTTCTGATGTTTTTGTATTTCAGAAAAGTTGTTAAGTAAATATTCTCGAAATTGGACGAAAATCAACGGAGGTCCCTATTTCACCGACACGTCCACGGAGTCCAAAGGAGAGACGGAGAAGCGCCAGGAGGCGGCCACACCTGGGCTCGGCGCGGCCCCCCTGCCTGCCGCGCCGAGGGGTGGTGTGGGCCCCTCGGGTGGCCTCCGACGCCGCCCTTTCACCTATTTATTCCTCCCGTCTGAAAAAAACCTAAATACCCGAGTCATATTCCACGAAAAGTTCCAGAGGCGCCGCCGTCGTCAACCCTAGCTCGGGAGGGTTCTGAAGCTCTTCCCGGCACCCTGCCGGAGAGGGGAATCATCACCGGAGGGCTCTACATCGTCATGCCTGCCTCCGGAGTGATGCGTGAGTAGTTCATCCTTGGACTACGGGTCCATAGCAGTAGCTAGATGGTTGTCTCTCCACTTTATGCTATCATGTTTAGATCTTGTGAGCTGCCTAACATGATCAAGATCATCTTATTGTAATGCTACATGTTGTGTTTGCTGGGATCCGATGAATATTGAATATTATGATCAAGTTGATTATTAATCTATGTTACATGTTATTTATGATCTTGCATGCTCTCCGTTACTAGTAGATGCTTTGGCCAAGTAGATTCTTGTAACTCCAAGAGGGGGTATTTATGCTAGATAGTGGGTTCATGCCTCCACTAATCTGGGCGAGTGATAGCACGTCTAAGGTTGTGGATGTGCTGTTGCCACTAGGGATAACATAACAATGCTATGTCTACGGTCATATGTATTTGTTTACATTACGCACATTACTTAATGCGATTATCCGTTGCTTGCAACTTAATACCAACGGGGGACACGGATGTTAACCTGACGGTGGATTATTAGTCATAGATGCGGTTGGATAACGGTCTATGTATCTTGTCGTAATGCCCAACTAAATATCATGGTAGTCATCTTGTCATTTATATGCATTGTCATGCGCTCACTATTTTATCAATTGCACAGCTGTAATTTGTTTACCCAACATGTTATTTATCTTTATGGAGAGACACCACTAGTGAATTGTGGACCCCGGTCCATTCTTTTACACTGATAAAACCACCAACTGCAAACAATTGTTCCCTTTTACTTCCTGCAATTAAATACTACTAGTCAGCAACCCGTGCATCCGCACGGGCTAGTTATTTTGTGATGGATTTGTACATTTTTTTCATAATTATTATTTTAATTGTTTCTATTTCTTGCAAGTGAAATATGTATAGGGTACGAAACAATATATTTTGTTCTGTTTTACATAACTTTTTTCTAAGAGTGAATATTTTTTGAATGACATGTATTGGTTGTGTACTGCGTTTAACATGTATCGGGTATGAAACAATATAATTTGTTCTGTTTTACATGATTCTTTTGACGGACTTGCACAACGTGGTTAAAGATATTTGAGCATTTTCATTAGTAATAACAAAGTAGTTAAACTTTGAGAACCAACCAAATCTTACTTCTTAATGCGGGCTATTTTAATGTTTGAGACAACGTTCCAATTGGTACTCAGACATATTTGGTGATTTTGCATGTAATTTCGTTGCGTAATCTCAAATTCTAGTGATTTAAGTTAAATTGAACCGTCTAATAGGTTCAGGACTTTATTTTCGATCAGGATTGCCTAAGTTTAGATGAACCAAGTTTTTTGTACCTAACCTTTTAATTTGCTTTCATCTTGTCAACCCTCAATAAGCAGCAGAAGCTTGCTTAACATATGTACCACTCATCACGTAAGATGCCAACCATATACGCTGTTTGGAACATACTTCTTTGTGAACCTCGTGAAAATCATGTGGATTGATAAAGCAGCACGTACTTACAGTTAGAGCTATGTACTCTGTTGGCATCGGCTTTAGAGATGACATCCTTGAACTCCTCGGCGTCGTGCAGCTTTTTCTCCGCAAGGCTTACTGCAGCTCTTCATTTGCGATTTACCTGGACGAATATATGAGTTAAACATGTGTGCAACCTAGTCTCTGGAAGTTCAGAATCCAGATGCCTGACATGTACGGATTATCCACTTCTCGTGTCTAATTTACCAACTGTTGTCCTTGTTGAAGTACTGGAATGTTGTGTAGAGATGCTCCCCCCTCTCCACTCTGTTCATGTGCACCGGTGAGGTGACGAACTCCGGCATGGAAAGTGAATTAGAAAATATTTTGTATTCAAATAAATATGTTAACCGTGTTATCTGAATTAAGACTCACTGCTTCCATTAGTTTGCTGAATTTCATTGTTTGTAAGCTAGGTGACGTGCTTTGTCATCCCGTTCTTGAGGTCTTTGAGTGTGATTGTGCTGCTGTTGTCCTTGTCAATGTTCTTCAACATCTCCTTGAGCCTGTTGATCTCCTCCTCTGACAGGCACCCGGTACTGTTAATCAATTGGCAAACACACTGGTCCCTCCTTCATTTATGTATTTTCTAGGATTGATTTGAATAATAACAGTAGTTGATACTCCGTCGATGTCCAGTATTATAATTCTACGATCTATCACCACAGTTTTGCACTAAGCCGATATCTCTAGCAGCTTCACATCATCTCTCGTCCTTCATTCATTGACACTATAAACATGTACATGGAAGGAAGCTTGTAAGATAAAGTAAACCTGAGAATATTGCATTTAATATTCATATTGTTATGTCAAAGGATTTTGAAATTAGTAATCCAAGAAACACAGTAGATCAGCATTTGATACGTAGCTTTAGTAAAGTTTCTTAGATGACATAATTTAGGGAGGCTTTACTAAAGACGCATTGGCACAAACATGCAGTTAACACCTCTGCCTAGTCTGAAGAAAAGAAGGACACGACCAAGGAGGCTGCAGAACATATAACTTGATATATGAAATTCTTTAGAACGGAAAGTACATCCCGGAATAATAATACAATACATAAAGTTAAATCCAGCAATTCTTACACACCTATACTTGCAGTTTTTCTCCGGTTCTCTACAACTATCTGTCAATGCTCCTTTTATCTGCTTGGACAGTCAACTTCAGCTAAAAAGGACGGTACAGAAGAAGGAAAAGTAGTAGATGGAAGTGAATGAATAACACACTGCAACTTAGTTGTTGGTATTGAGTAGGTACAAAAGAATTCATCGGTTAGCTTAAGTTACTCTAGACTATCTGAATCTCTACAATACGTTTGTCAAACAACCAACCTGCAACAACCACTTGAAGCCATACAACAGCACTCTGGGTACAAAAAAATCAATTTGTCAAAAATCTGACCTGGAACAGCACTCTACGTAGATAATTGTATGCTTAGATGTAAAAAAAGAAAGAGAATTGATTGCTTAGTCATGGAATTAATACCTAGCAGCTCCTGTATATCTGGCCCATTGAGTAAGAGAGATCATCGAGCTTACTTTCAGATCCGATCATCCCTCGCGCATTGCTGAAAAAAAAAGATCCGATCATCCGACTACATACATGGCCGCTGACTAATTGAGGATTTTCGCCAAGTATGGCCGCTGCTGCCGCGTGTGGCGGCGGATGAGCACAGGAAGACATGAGTAGATGATTATCCCCTTGCACGATTGCACCAGCGAATCAATCCGACACATGAGGCCACGATTAGATGAGATGTGTTTTTACTTCGGTTTTTTTATTGCGGAAGAGATAGAATGAGAGAGAGTCCTCGTTGCGGAAGAGACACGATCGAAGAGCCTCGGTTATTGAACGGCTATCAAGGCATGGTTGGATAATCTGATGGACGAAAATCTTTTAACCTCTAGGATTAACGTGGTGCTTTGTACGGTGCCTCCAATTAGTAAATATAAGATTTTCCACACCATATGTTTAATCCTTTGTTACAGCAAGCCGGGAAGATTGACAACCTTCCTGTTTCGTTGGGGCAAAGTAGTTTGATTGTGTTGTGTGCAGGTTCCACGTTGGTGATCGAGCAACGGCGCCACCAACAACCTTCTGAAGTGCTTCTACTCCTCCTGAATCTGACAACTTTGGTTTCTTACTGAGGGAAAACTTGCTGCTGCACTGCTTCATACCTTCCTCTTGGGGTCTCCCAACGAACGTGTGTTTCACGTCATCAAAGGTTTACCTTCCTACATTTGGTTTTATCCTCCCTTGGTGGACTATGATGTTTCTCTGCATGATCTTGTAAAGCTCGTTGTGGTGATTCCAACAAGCACAAGAACATCAAAAACGGAGTTCGTATGCGAAAGTTGTGTTCGTTTTGGTGTTGGGGTTTCTGCAGTTTATCAGTAGGACGGTAGTACCGGATTTGGCCCAGTAGTACCGAGTTTCCATGCCCAGTACTACCGTGTCAAGTACCGGGGCTAGTACCGCATCTCCCCGGATGGTTCTGATGTTTCCGCTTTCTTGCCCAGTACTACCGCGAAGAGAGTAGTACCGGGTCAAGCCCAGTACTACCGCCCCGGGGCGAAAAACTGCCCAACGGGCAGATTTTCTGGGACCTATTCAAGGGACCTTCTTCCCCAAACGGTCCCCAACTATTTGAGCACGTTTTTCCCATCTTTCTCCTCCATTGTTGACCTTGGAAAAGCTTGCCCTCTCTCAATCCCTCCCATGATTCTTGCATATCTTTGAGGGAAAAGTGAGAGGAGATCTAGATCTACAATTCCACCAATCCATCTCTCCTCTAAGTGAGGGGAACCTAGTAGATCTTGATCTTGGAGTTCTTGGTATTTCTCCTTCTATGTTCTTCCTCTCTTCTCCCCCCATAAGCATTAGTTGCTTTTGGTGGGATTTGAGAGTGAAGGATTTGAGCACTTGTGCTCTTGCCATTGCTTTGTGCATCGGTTTGTGCTCTCCATGAGGATTCGTGGAAGTTGAAAGTTTGTGAGCTTGTTACTCTTTGGTCTTTGGACCCTAGACGCCATTGTGGTGGTTGAGACCTTTTGTGGTCACTTGTAGCCATCCGGGAGCCCCTAATCCAGTTGTGGGTTGTGCCCTGGGTTGTTGTTGTAAAGGCCCCGGTTTCCGCCTCGAAGGATTCTGATAGTTGAAGGTGAACCAATCCTTTGTGGTGCGGTTCATCGGAGAAGAAGGTGAGCCTTTTTTGGCGTTGATACCAACCTATTGTGGTGGTCTCACACCTCTCCAACGAGACGTACTCCCCTAAAAAGGAGGAACTCCGGAATACATCTTCGTCTCTGCGTGCCTCGGTTATTCTTATACCCGAGCTCTTAGTTATGCATTTTACATTGTGATAGACTTCGTGCTTGAAGTATTCTATTGCTATCACCTTGTCACTTGTCTTGCCTAGCATAAGTTGTTGGTGCACATAGGTGAGCCTAGTATATTTAGATTGTTGGCTTGTTAATTTAAACACCTAGTTTTATTCCGCAATTATCAAGCCTCTTTTTTTTTTTTTTGAAAGGTCCGCAATTATCAAGCCTCACTAGTACAGAACGACACATCGGATACCCCTCTATGGAAACGGCAGGCGTTAGGCGACGGAGAATCGTGCTTTCCGCGCGGCCAGTGCGTACAAACCTGACCTGGGCCGCGGCTGGCCCGTCAACATAGGTAACGGAGAAAGTATTAACTCCGTTACCCATAGTATTGGCAACGGTCTTAATTCTGGCTCCGTTTTCGATATGTGCCTCTATAGCAACGGAGACTTTTGGGTGTCCGTTTCCAATGTGGACACGTTCCATCTTGGAATTCGAAGCGAGCCGAGTAAATGCCATGACGTAGTGGCACCGCCCACTACTCCTTGAAAACCCCAATCCTTGCTAGCTCAAGACGCCACCGAATCTGCTCTCTCTCTCTCGCTCGCTCGCTCCCTCCTACTGATTAGCGAAGATGCCTCGCAGCAACGACACACAGGAGCACACTGAGTCGCCGCGGGACAGTCCCCCCGTCAGCGGCGAGTCCGTTGAAGGACCGACGCCGGAGACGAGCGACGACGAATACGCCAACTTCCATGATCCCACCTTGATGCTGGGCCCGCCGAAGGTTGATTCTGATGACGAGTCAACCGAAGAGGAGAAGGAGGAGGAGGAGGAGGAGGACGACGAGGAGGACGAGGCGGAGGCGCCGGTCCCGAAGAAGGGAGCCCCGACGACGGAGAAGAAAGTCGCCGCCACCGCCTCCGATATGTTGTCGCCGCCGCCGCCGCCACCACCTCCAATGGCCCCCAATAAGCGAGGCCGTGAGAAGGACGAGGATTGCGCGGAAGCAGGGCGCAAGAAAAACAAGAAGTAGCTAGTAGTAGTTCTATAAGTTCTCCAACTGTAATTTACTTTATTATTATTAATATGTATTGCGTATGTAATGTAGTAATCACTAATATTAATATAAGTATCCTATAAGTGGTTTTCTCCATATAGTAGAGATTAGGAAAATATTATTCCTGAGAGTAGAAGAAATTCCACAGAGTGGGCGCGTAGGTCCCACACCTCAGTGGAAGAAACACAAAGGAAACGGTCCTTCTAAAGAACCATTTCCTATGTTTTACCTATATATATGGGCGTACAGAGCAAAACCTAACACTCGTTTCCTCACTCTGTCCTAGTATGCTAGATCTGTTCGTGGCGGCGCCTCCTGGCGTTGCGGCCATCACCGGCGCCGTGGCGGCGCCGTCTCCGCCCAGACGACGGCTATCACGGCGAGGTCTTCGCCATCTCCCCCGACACGGCGAGGTCTTCGCCATCTCCCCCGACACGGCGAGGTGTTCGCCATGTCCCCCGACACGGCGAGGTCTTTGCCATCTCGCCCGACACGGCGAGGTCGTCGCTCTGTCCGCTTCCTCTGCCTCCACCACTTCCGGATCTGCTAGATCGATCCAACGGCGACGTGAAGAAGGTATCAGATCCACATCCGGTAGTTCTATCTAGATCATTTCTTGATGTAGTTAACTTGCCTATTGTGCACTTGCAACTAGTTGTAGTTTAGCTTACTTGTTGATAGTAGTTCAGTTCACATCCGGTAGTTCTATCTAGATCATTTCTTGATGTATTTAACTTGCCTATTGTGCACTTGCAACTAGTTGTAGTTTAGCTAACTTGTTGAAAGTAGTTCAGTTCACATCCGGTAGTTCTATCTAGATCATTTCTTGATGTAGTTAAGTTGCCTATTGTGCACTTGCAACTAGTTGTAGTTTAGCTATTTCTTGATGTAGTTAACTTGCCTATTGTGCACTTGCAACCGGTTGTAGTTTAGCTAACTAGTCCATGTGAAAACAGGAGTCTATTTCGGTGACACTGCATAAAAAAGTCGGAGACACAGAACAAACAACGAACATTACTCAAGAGAGTAGTGTTTGTTGACTTTCCCATAATGGCCTCCAATTATATACACAGGTCAGTACACACTATATACTACTGTATACTTCATATTATTGTGTTAAATTGTTTGTTCTATCTAGTAGTGTCAGAACTAACATAAATCCTTATTTACATTTAGGGATATCAAGTTGTTCCCTTTCAAACTCCACCATACATATCCACCGTTGCTATTGTGACGTTTTGGTACACTGCATAAAAAACTTTTTTAAGTAAGAGTGTTTTATACAGTGTAGCCGAAATGTCACATCGGTGACGTATTAGATTAGATTTTGGTGACACTGCATAAAAAATCTAGAGCCGGTGGTGGCCTCCATGGAAAGGATGATCGTTGTCAGGCATCCTATGAAGCCGCTGACATCGCAATATCTTGTTGACAAGCCGTGTGTTGGCTGCTCCGGTTCATCAATAAGAGCCACCTCAAGACATAAGTAAGATATCGTTTCAGTTTGCTTAAATTCATAGTGTATTTGTTTTAGCATATGTATTTAACAATTGTAACTCTATTTACTAATGTATAGGGTCCAAAGCTTCAACATCCTTCTCTCAAGAAGTTGAGATAAGAAGAGATAGCTAGAGTGACACCTGCGAGGATTGTGGAAAAGGATGTAGGGAAGAAATCATATATTCTTTCCGTCCTTTGACATGATAGGCTTAGTATAGATAAAATCTGTTATCGTTTTACCTCTTATGTTTGTCACATCTTGTGATGCAATTGTAAAGGTGAAATTGTGATGGAAATGTAAAGTTACATTGTGATATGAATGAAATCTGTTACCGTTTTAGTATTTGAGCTTGTGCTGTGAGATTTTAAGTATCTAGTGGCATTTGTAAACGTGGCATCCTGTAACCGAAATATGAGAAATGCTCAATGCAAACGGGTGGATGGCAAACTCCGTATCTGATGAAGGAAAACTAAGGAAACGGAGGTCTGCGCACAACCGTTGCCAAATGGAGACCTCATCGGAAACGGTTTTTGGCCTCTGTTACCGATGAAGGCCTTCACATCAGTGACAGAGGCGGGGATACGGACCCTTTCTCCGTTGCCGAAGGGGTTTTTGGCCCGTTTCCGATGTGTCGTTCTGTACTAGTGCCTAAACCTAGAAAAGTTTTAAATCACCTATTCACCCCCCTCTAGGCGACATCCGTGTCCTTTCAGTTGGTATCAGAGTCTCGGCTCTCTTTTTGGGCTTTACCGCCTAGAGAGTAAAGATGTCGTTTAGAGAATTAGTGCACGATCCCACTTTCATATTCGATGGCACAAATTATGATATGTGGAAAATTCGCATGCTTAACCTTCTTAGGGACATAGACCCAAATTTTAAGAGAATTGTTGATATGGGTTTTTCTCCTCCGAAGGATTCCCAAAAGTTATCTTTAGAGGATAAGGAAAACTCTTATCTCGATACTCTTGTATCTAATGGTCTTATCTATGTTGTGAGCGATGTTGTTCTTGATTCAATCATGCCTTATCGGAACGCTCATGAGCTTTGGACCAAGCTTCAATATAAATATGAAGTGTCCAACATTACTGAGGATGATTGTTCTCCCTCCACCTTCGGCCGTGATGAGTTCACATCTTCGTCCACTTCACCTACATGTGATTTGTCACAAGGTAATGATATGGTGAGTGGTGATAGAAATTGCTTTGTTGATAGTGAATATTCTATGGACTATACTTTATCTCTACCTCATTGCAATGTTCTATCTTTGGACTTGAACACTTCTAGCACTCCAAATGTTTTACATGCTAGTGTTGATAGTCTTTGCATATCATGTAATAGTTGTTTAACTAAATATAATGATGATATGCTTCATTTGTCTTGTTGCCATGAAAATAATTCTTCCATATCCTCTAGTATTTGTGTGGCTAACAATGTAGAGGAATCCCAACATTTGTTGGAACAAGACATGGATCCCAATGGAGCTTCAAGTATTCTTCCATCATCACCCTCCGGTTCTCACTTGTGCCTTATGGCTAGAGATTCGCAGGTATCTCCTACCTCGAATCCCAATATATCTTGTGATGATGTGGATGAGGATTCTTATGAAGAACATATTGATGTTGAATCCTTAACAAAGAAGGGTGATATGGTATTTGGTGCTCTCCCCAAAGGTAGCAAAGCTATCCCTCCTCTATGTGAAATCATTGCTTATGCTATTAAGAGTAGGGAAATCATTGAGGGTTTGGAAACTCAAATTGATGAGAGATATAAAATTGAGAGAGAGGATGCTATTGAAAAAGCATCCTTAGAAAATGCTCTTGATGAAGAACAAGAGCTTCGAGTGTCTCTTGAGGAGAAACTTGAATCTCTTGATGAAACAAATGATCTTATTATTGCTAAAATTATTAAGGAAAGAGATCATGCTATTCCTAAATATAAAGTGCTTAAAAAGGAAAAAGTTGAATTTGGTGTTGGCAATGCTAGACTAATTAAGGACATAGAGATTGACAAAGCCCACAAGGCTTTAGAAAGTGAACACTCTCTCCTTATCAAGTCTCATGATCAACTCCAAACTCAACTATCTAAAAATGATGAGCTTGCCAAGTTGTCTTCTTCCATTTCTAATATTGATGATGCTTGTGCTACTAACTCCATTTCTCGTGAAGCATCTATTTTGAAGGAGAATGTTGAGCTAAGGGCTCAACTTGAGTTGCTAACTAGCAAATATAGGAAATTGGAACAAAATCATGAAAAGCTCTCTAGCTCTAATGAGGATCTTCTAGCATCCTATGCTAAGCTAAAGTTAGCTCATGAGGCTATTATGTCAAAGGTAACATCTTGTGAGCCTCATGTGGACAATGGCACAACTTCCTCTCAAAATGCTTTATTGCCATGTGCTAGTCCTAATAATTCTACATCACATACTATTGCTAAATCTTGTGATGAATTACCTTCCATGCCTTGTTGCTCTAACAATGAAGCATGTACTTCCTCTAGTGTTTGTGTTGATACTAACCATGTATAGGAATTAAAAGAGCTCAAGGCCCAAGTCACTTCTTTGAAGAAAGACTTGAAAAGCGTCATGTTGGGAGGTCCACACTTGACAATGTGTTGAGTGTTCAAAGACGCCCCAATGACAAGAGTGGACTTGGATTCAACTCCAATAACAAGAACAAGTCCAAGTCTAACAAGAAGAACAAGGGCCAAGAACAAGTTAAGGATTCGGCCAAGATTGTTTGCTTCAAGTGCAAAGTTGAAGGGCACCATGTTAGATCTTGCCCTTTGAAGAAGAAGAAGCCTCTTAGTGAGAAGCAACAAGGGAAGCAGCCTCAAGTTCAAACTCAAGTTTCTCAAGTTAAAGCAAGGTCTCTTCCCAAGAAGAATCAAGCTACCCCTCCTCAAGTCGAGATTCCAACTAAGAAGAAAGGAGTAAGCCAATGTTGCTACATATGCCGTGAGAAGGCCACTTTGCTTCTTCATGCACTAATGGTACCTTATCCAACCCAATTATAATTGATAATGTTTATTCTCTTCGGAAGGATAAGGTTGGCAATGTGTTTGCCAAATATGTTGGTACTCAAAGTGGTGTCAAGAAAAGCACCATTTGGGTTGCCAAGCCTATTGTGACTAACCTCTTAGGACCCAACTTGGTTGGGGACCAACAAGCTAAAACTTGATCAATAGGTGTTGTTGGAGGGCATTGGAGACTTGGCTACATCATGAAGAATTAAGGGATCTTCATCAATTATATTCTCTCAAGCCAAGTCATTTGGATTATATTGTTCTATCTCATATCCAATGTTCCTCCTTGCGGTAACTTGTGCTTATATCATATATACATTGAAAGTTGCTTGCACCCTTGCATGTGTTAGGTTTTGTACCTTGCTAGTGTTTGTATGTGTTGTGCTCTCTACTTACTTATCTTGAGAATCAAGTATGTGTATGTTGGTTTGCACACCATTTACTTGTTTTGAGCCTTATTTTTTATATTTGATATCTTATCTTGTTGGCTCTCTTTTGAGAGATTAATGGACTATCCATTTTGGGGGAGTGATGTGCTCCGTGAACTTCACAATCCTAAAAATGTGTGTACATGAGTAATACCACTTAGTGATGATATATCAATATTATCTGTTCTCTATGTGGTATGTCATTCTCATGAGAAATTCAAATTCTATAATGTCCATTAATTATCTCTAGTTGGTTTTATTTGCCTCTTGTTAAGAAAATTTGGATTATCACATTATGGGGGAGTAATAAGCTTTGTGCATATTACAAACCTAAAGAATGTGAACATGTGAGGTATTGCCACCTAGAATTGATATTCTTCATTATCTTATTCCTATGTGGCATGTTTCAAAACAAGTTCCCTTTTTGCTAAAACAATTTTATTTACTCACTCAATTGGATCTTGTTTGTGTTGGACGTTCTTGGTACGACTTTCCCAAATATGTTCGCATATATCTTTTGGGAAACCGATTGCTTCAAGCTACTCTTTGTAGTTGATTTGCATGATCGCGCGAATATTTGAAGCTATCAAGAATATCTATTTATCTAAGCATGGCTTTTAAATCTTATCCTTTGCCATATGCTTACTTGTTGTGAAATTGGTCTTCAATATCATTCCTATATACAACCGATAAATATCTCTATATACTCCTTGTCCATGACAAGTGATGCTCATATTGTGGTGGAATTTGTGGACCATCTTTACTTTGGCTCTTGCTTTGAATTGCCTTCTTTTATTGCCAAAACTTGTTTTATCAAACTCCTTTTTGTTGTCCTTGTATCTTTTTGGATTCGTTGTGCTCTACCCAAAATTTGTTTTGTGCTTTCTTGAGTTAGGAAAAGCAATGATCCCATCCTTATGCATTTACATTCAAGTCATACTTCTAGATAATGCACTATTCTTGGGAAGCTATCCTACATTGAGTAGAACACTATTCTTTAATTTGGTATTGAATCTTATTGCTTTCCTTGAACATGACTAGTGTTTGAATAATATATATGGAGAGTGATGATCCCATTTGTGTGCATTTTGTATTCAAATGCAAGATCATAAATAATGCACAAATCTTGGGGGAGCAATCCTATATGCTTTTGAAACATTAGTTGTCTTCAATTGGTATTTGATCCCGATGACATGTCTCTTTGAAAGACAAACATTTCTCGTCTTGGTACTTTGTGCCATCATGAAAAATGTAGAGGGTTTGGTTTATTCCTTGATGGTATTTTCATCTTTTCGCATATTACTTTCATTTGGTGTCTTCTCAAAAGTGGTATCTTCAATCATGTGTTGATTTTTGTCTTTGATATAATTTGGACAATTCTTTTTCTTGTCACACTTGTGTGTGATTTCTTGGTTTAATTGGTATTTTGTCCAAATTGTATCTAGTTTGGTTCTTGAAAGTCTTATGCATGCATATTTACTATATGTATATCTTATGGCATGCTTACTTTCGTTGATCCAATATATAGGATAAACTTCATCAAATCCTAAATGGCTAAGATGTGCATGAAATTCAATTTCATATCAATATGCACATATTTATGTGGAGTTTGTCCTATATATTGTAGTTGCTATAACTACTTTGGACCCAATGAGTTTGGGTACCATGTTGTACTTGAAGTTGTTTTAGGTACATCGAAGGTGCATTCGAAGCTTGTCTCATTTATAAGGAAGGTGTTATCACCATGTGCTTATTGGAGCCAAGCTTGGATGATCATGAACTCTTATCTTCTACATCACCAATGCTATCTCGGTAACAAGTATCTACCTCATGCATACTTTTCTAGCTTTCAACCTTGTGTAGGTTGTTTCATGGCATGAGTCTCTTTTGTTGCAATTCTTTTGGTTCTTGCAAAACATCTTTATTGCAAATGTGAGTAAGCCGGGATGATTACATATCAAAGGGAATATATATAATCATTTCCATGACTCACCAATCCCAAATATGTTAATCTAGCACTTTCTACTCTATGTGTCGCATATGCAATATTGATGATTTTTCAAAATCATTTATCTTTTGCGATACTTGTTATCTTTCTCGGAGCATCCCATCTATCTTTTTTCCCATATGGATATTTTTTATGCTATGATGAGATTGTGTTGGAACTTCATCTATATTTTCTTTTAAGATAAAATTGAGCTTTGTGCTATGCTTTTAAGCAATGATCTTATTGGTATATATGACTTCCACTTGGATATCATGTTCTTCACCGTAGTATCTATTTTGTGTGTGCATGTTTCTTTGTGGGATTATATCTTCATGATTGATGTCTACTTAGAAACTTATACACATGAGAGTAGTTACATCTTTAATTGGTATTCTAAAAATACTCTCTTGCACTTGTTGCGCCTGAAACGCGTCACACGAACACGTCCTCGTGTACCCGCGGTGCCGGGGGAGGTACTCGGCAACTCGCCCCGCGGGAGGCCGGCTGGAAGCGCGATACGCAAGCCAATCCAGCCGGCTATTTTGATACCAGACGCCCCAGCCCCTCGGGACAAGCCCCGTCGGAGGAAGCCGGCGGCGATTGGTTGCTCCAGGTCAACCTAATCGCCCCTAGAGCCTCGTGACCTTGCAGCTTGCCGGCATGATGACCGGCTTACGAAGGAACGAGAAGCATAGGTACAAAGGTAGGGATAAATTGAACACGCAAAGGTGCGATAGATTTGATAGATTCGATTGGTGTTATTCAACCAGCCGTCACCTCTCACATATATATGAGGCGGCTAGACTTGCCGTGCAAGCATAGGACTTTCTCTACAAGGAAATTACATCAAAACCGTCCTAAAACCCTAGACCTAGTTCAAGTCGAACTCCTGTCCAGATTCGCAGCACCTCCTGACCTGCTTCTTGTCGTGGCCGCCAAAGTCGCATACAAACTCGGATGGATATGGCCCAAAGACCAAACTTGTACGTCTCGACGAGGCGAACAACTCTTGCGAGTATCATTTTTCCATCTAAATCCGTCTTCATGACTTTCCGGGTCCATCTTCATCTTCAGATCGGATTATGGTAGGTGACAAGTTAATACGCCCAGATCTCGTCGTATCTCTGTAGACCGCATACTAACTCAGATGAAGAAACCTCCAAAAGAAATATTGTGTACCTTGACGATACATACAACTTTGTAAGCCCGATGTTAACACTCCATCGGTTGTGTATGCTAAGGGCGATAATTTCTTATCGGCCGTATGTATGCTCAGGCTAGTTGCCACCTGGGTAGAGCCTCTCAAGTATGCATTCCGTGGTGTAGCCCGCCTAATCTTCTGACTGGGATCCTGCGGATAAGAAAAACATATTCATTCCAGCCGGCCATCCGGCTTGCACTAGATCCTCTGTCAGTGGCCTACTTCGTAGTCAAGTCGTCCATATAGGTATTGGTGAAACTGAGCACCGGCTTTCAGGAATCAAATAAACCATGAAAAACGCTCCTAGCCAGATGCCAGCTTTGCCAACACAATGTATTCTTAGGGCAATATGCAAATATCGGCCATGCGTCCTCATCTTAAAGGACCTGGAGAACTCGTCCACCAAAGTGTGAATGGCCGAAATAAATCAGATGTTTCGGCTGGGGATAAATTCTGTAGCGCCGACTTTGATGGTATGGTTGGAGAACAAGGATGACACGCCGTCTGAGGTCTCCTATAGCCAGATGAAGATCGCCGGCTTCGCCTGCCGACTTTTTTCTTGTCCTCCTTCCCTCTTGCCGGCTTTGCAACAGTGGGTGGTGCATCCTTGTTGATTTGAGGGCTTCCTTTAGGAACCCACGCCATGTTCCTCTTTTCCAACTCGTCGGCTCTAAGCCGCTTCAGCTGCTACTCTTGTCAATGCGATAAGCCGAGTAGGTATCTCGGCTGTGATTTTATTTTATGCACTGACAGTTCTTTCTTGTCTTTGAGCACTTCCGGCTTGGCCTGCACAGACTCGACGACTGGATCCTTGGAGGTTACTGAAAGGATCGTATGACACCTAGAGGGGGGGTGAATAGGTGCTACTCCAATTTTAATACTTTTTCAAATTAGGCTTGACACTAAAAGGTAAATTCTCTAGATATGCAACAACGGTGAATTTACCTATATGACAAGCTAGCAACTAAACAAGATACACGAAGTAAGGACTATAAACAAGGATAGAAGTAACCGAAGTGAAAGCACGCGGAGACAAGGATGTAATCCCGAGTTCCTCCTTTTTAGGGGAGTACGTCTCGTTGGAGAGGTGTGAGCTACCACGAAGGTCAAAACTCAACCGCCACAAAGGCGTCACCTTATTCTCCGATGAACCGCACCACAAAGGTTTGGTTCACCTTCCACTATCGGAATCCTTCAAGGCGGAATCCGTAGCCCTTACAACAACGATCCGGGGCACAACCCACAAGAGGATTGGGGGCTCCCGAACAGCTACAAATCTGTCACAAAGACAACAAGTGAGTACAATAAGAAGCTAGGTTTTCCCAATGGAAATCCTAGCAAAGGGTCCCTCAAGTGAATGAGGGGGAAATGAAGAACGGCTTGGTGAAGATGTAGATCCGGGGCTTCTCCTTCAATCCTCCAAGTATCAACGAGTTTGGGTGGAGGGATTGGGAGATCTATCAAATCTTGAGCTTGCAATTAATGGTGTTCTTCAATGTGGTCAAGCTCCTTGTCCAAAGGTAGGTGAAGGGGTATTTATAGTCCCCTTCAATAAGTGACCGTTGAAGGGGTAAGTCGTCGTTGCGCAGAGGAGAGCCGGCCGTGGGGCCGGCCTAAAGGCCGGACCACCTCCCGAGCAAACCGGCCACTGGGTCGGTCTAAACCGGCTGGGAAGCCGGTTTGGTCGCTGGAGAAACCGGCCGAGGCACGAGCCAAACCGGCCTTGGGGCCGGCCTAAACTGGCAGAGGGGGCGGCCGAGCACCCGAGCGGTCCGGCCTTGGGGCCGGCTCAGACCGGCTGGGGGGGGGGGGGGCGGGCACCCGAGAGGTCCGGTCTTGGGGCCGGCTCAGACCGGCTGGGGGGCCGCTGGGCACCCGAGCCAACCGCCTTGAGCCCGGTTTTGGCCGGCTGGGAGGTCAGTCGCCTCCCTGCGTTTCTTCTCCCTTCACGTTAGACTTTTCGACAATCCACTTTTCTTCCCTTTTTGCATAGAGATCCACTAGTATCTTTTGATATAGATGGTCATATTTCCTGTAGACACTTAGCGGTGTGTTAAATACTTCCAAGTGTTGTGATCAAACATTAAAACAAGATTAACGGACTATGTCCTTTCAATCTTCCCCTTTTTGATGTTTGATGACAATACAAGGATTTGCAAAAGAGATAACTCATTTAAGCACGACAAAGTTTTTGAGGGAAGCTCCCCCTTGAACTTATAAGCCAACAAGGTAAACAAGAATATATGCTCAAACGAGAATCATGAAGCAAGCACAATATATAGACTATGTGAGCAAGGGATATGCGATAATTCTCACCATAGACATCATATAGTAGAGCAAATTTCTCACCATAGGCTTCAAATAGATATAGTCTTGGAATACAATCACCTTGTAATGGACTCCAAAATAATAGAAGATAAACCGGGGAAGTCCTTACAATAACATAAAGTAGGTCCATAATATCCTTACAATAACCATGACATAAGTTCCATAGTACACCACAAATAGAGTTCACTTAAAAACTTAAAACAAGTTCGATGCAAATGAAAACGGAAATATGAAAGCGCAAATGAATGCAATGCAATGCAAATCCCGGGAGATCTCTCCCCCTTTGGCATCAAGTCACCAAAAAGGGAAAAAGTGATGTGAAAGCCCATGATCACTCATCGTCCTCCTCATCATCATCCTCATCATCATCCTCAGCAGCAATCTCAGCATCATGAGCAGCGGGACCTGAGCTAGACTGACCAGGGTCGCCGCCCTGCCAATATGGAGCAAGAGAGGAGGCATCATCACCAAACCAGTAAGTGTACGGTTGCTGGGCCATATAGGTGTTCTCAGAAACTTCAGCGGAGCTAGATGAATAGGTAACACCGAGTTTATCCATGATGGCACGCTGATGGCGGCTAGATGCTTTCTGCTTCTTGTAAGACTTGTATTCAGATTTCTTCTTGTGAGCAAAGAAGCAGTTCATCCTCTTGAGAGCTTCAACAAGACCACCCTTGTGCTGAGAATCATCATCATCATCTACAGGAGCATCACTAGGAGGCGGAAAAACAGGAGCACCCTCGGGAATAGCACGGAAAGCAACAAGTGGAGGGTGAACCAGCACATACTTCTTGACAACTTTTTCAGGCAACTTGGTGTTGATGAGAGTCTGCAGGAGTGGACAATAAATGGGAACCTTGCACTTGCCAACCACAATCTGCATCTCTTCCCAAATATAATCAAGCACATCAATTCGCTTCTTCCTGAGATAAAGATCATAGATGTGATGAAGGCAATTACTCATCCGTTCACGAACAAGAGTCTTCTCTCCAAACTTGCAGGCAAGGCAGTTCCTCAGAATGGTGAAAACAATTCTCCAAAAATGATACATATGAATAACACTGGGAATTTTTTCACGAAGCCCTGCCCCGGGAGGGTAGCAATGACGGATCCCGACCTCAGCTGGAATAATAAGATGGAGACGAACATACAATGGGCAGAAGGGCAGTTCCTCAAGACCAAACAGTGCTCCAAAATCAGCCAAGGAAGAGGAACACTGAGTATCTGCACTCATCCAGGTCATAGTCCTCTTACCACGCACTTTGGTGAAAACAACAGTAGCATAAAATTGCTGAATTAACTCAGGAGAATATGGGGTGCCAACTATCATGAGCTTAGAAATCTGATGATAATCCATAACATCCATCACAACAGGCCAAAGTTCTCTAGCTTGAGAATGGTTGTAATAATCCACAGCAACATGATTATTCTTTTGGACTGCTAAGCATTCATGAAACATTTGCTGATGCATCTTGCAATAGAATCTATGATCATCTAGGCATGTGGACTCATCAAACTCATAAGGATTGAACTGCAAGCGAGCTTTCTTGAAAACACTAGGTTTCACACCTACCCAAGTTTCACGAACTGGTTCATCGGGATTCTCACGAGGCTGTTTACCTTTCTTTGGCTTGGACTGCACAACCTTGGGAGCATGCCTGGCCGTGGTCTTCTTGATTGCAGCAACCTTCTTGAGTTTCTTGGCCTTGGGCATGGAGGAGGAATCAGCTAGGAAATCATCATCATCAACAATGTTGTCCAGCCCATCAAAGGTCTTGCTCTTGCTCTTGCCAGCCCTGCTGGACTGAGGCACCTCATCAAAATCATCATCCCACTCCTTCATCTTCAAGCTTGAGAGGAGCTCCGAAAAGCACCAACAATGGAGGAGAACACCCCAAATCAACCACCAAAGGAGAAACTATATGGATGGGGTGGAAGATCGGGGAAGTTGCTTCAGATCCGTGGTGAGAATGGAGTAGGGAGAGGCTCAAAGTGTGGGGGAGTTGGGGGAGCTCGAGGTGGGGAGAGGGGCGGCTGACGAGGGGTAAACTCATCAAGACCCATGGTTAAGGTCCCTAGGTTATGAATATGGGGGAGAGAACGTGGTAGAGCTGGAAGTGTCGTCGGCTGACAAGCAGGGCAAAGATTTTACCCAGGTTCAGGGCCCTCGTGTGGAGGTAACACCCCTACGTCCTGCCTGTCTGTTATTGATTTGTGAATATGATGGTTACAAGGATCCCGGCGAGATGTCGATCTCGCTAGGGTTTGTGGCTCTGGTGGTTCGTTGTCTGGTTCGATGGCCCTCCCAGTCCTTAAATAATAGGCTGGGTCCCGGGTGTTCGTAACCGACTCGATTTACAAGTAAGGAAACTCTAAACCGACTATTGCTTCGCCAAACTTGAAGGATACTTCATCTTCGTGGGCCTCCCTTCATGGGCTTCATGTAGGCTCTGATAGTTGGGCCTAGTCGATACGTGCACCAGGTACCCTCATGGTAGGGTACCCGATAGGCATACCCATGTCAGTAGCCCCCGAGTACTTGTCTGATTCGAAGAGTCGGGCATGGACTCATACATCATGCACGTTATATATACTTTTTACATCTGTATTTAGAATTCTTATGAAATAACACATGTTAGCAATGCCGAGTGTTTTCATCGACTATGAGTTTTTGCTTATGATAATCAAGGGATATTAGCTTAGCAGGCCCGGCACACACGACGGATCGGGGCCGGTTAACTACCATTTGTGGCAAAACCATACTAGCTTTCAATCAAACTCGAGTCCCCGGACTCGAATCTGGAACAAACTGGACAGACTCGAAACGGCCGTTGAGGTCTTACTGAATCGAACTGCAGTATAATTTTGAATCTACCCAACGCGTCCGTCGGGGATTTTCATCATGTCTGCTGACATGGAACATTTAAGGATAACGCTGCTGGAGCGGTCCTTAGCCCAGCTCGACTGATCGGCGGGTCTTACCTTTGCACTTATGCATGCAGCATCCAAGGATCGTCGGATCAACTCGGGAATATTTTGAGTGTGATTTTGCTTATGAACTTAGTCGAATGTTCCGTCGACTGTACTTTTGCCATTATTCTATCGGGTGCGCGACAGCGCTCCCGATGGGAGTAGCCCCCGAGATTGTGCTTTATTGCTTGCAATGGAGGATAATCTCAAATTCTTTTACCCTGCACATTTTAGTCAAAGAAATTTTTTGATACGCTCCCGATGGGAGTAGATGCTGCAGTCGAAAGAATTTCGACTGGCCTCTATGACTTTTGCTAAAAAACCAACCGAAACTTATGCGAGAGACCACCCGAAGATATCATCGAGTGACGTTTTATGCCAGTTGTGAAAAGAGAACAACGTCAGCAATGACGCATTTTGCGACTGCTATCTCTGACAAACGATGGCGTGCCTGGAGAGGCTTTGATAAGACGTGACCCTGTTCTGTGGGCCCGTTTTTGCAGAGCTGACCAGGGATAACGCCGCGTGGACTTGATTTGACCGTTCAGGCCCTATTTTCACGGGGCGTGATGATGGCTTCCTGGATTCTCGTGCGTAGTGGGCGGAGTGGCCGGCGACGGTTGCTCTCCGTGGCCGCCACGTGTATGGCCAGATTTCGCGCGGAGCGTATGGATTTGTTTTAACGGCTACGATCGTTTTTGCGCTCTGTGGTAAATAGGGGGGACGGCGCTGGCAAATTTTTTACTTGCCATTTGCCCCCTGCGCCGCCCCTCGTCTCCTTCCTCGCGCTGCCCCTCCATTGTTCTGCGCCCAAGCTCTTTGCCCCACACCTCCTCCACTTTAGCAATGGCGAAAGGTGGAGGTGCGAAGCGTGGTGCTGCTGCCGCCGCCGCGACCGATGCGACCAAGGGCAAGAAGGCCGCGGCGGGTACATCTGCATCCGCCGCGCTGAAGAAGGGCAGCGGGGACTGGGCGAAGTCCACCGTCAAGGACGCCCATCTGCTCAAGCTCCGCGAGCAGGGATATCTGCCTCCCGCGGAGCAACTCGCCGTCCGCGCTCCCTCGCCTAAGGAGGTATGCCCCGAACCACGCGCCAACGAGCGCGTTTGCTTTGCGGAGTTTGTATCCAGGGGCTTCTCGCTTCCCCTCCACGACTTTGTTCGTGGCCTCCTTTATGCCTACGGGGTGCAGATCCACGATCTCACCCCGAACGGTATTATGCATATTGCGTGCTTTTCACGCTATGCGAGTGTTTCCTTGGCGTCGCACCCAGCTGGGCGCTATGGAAGACCATATTCATGGTGCGACCCAACAGAGGAGGTGGTCGCACCTACCCCGTGGGCGGCTGCGGCATACAGGTGCGCAGCGACACCCGCTATTTCCGCCTGAAGACCGTCGACTCCGCAAGGCTGGAGGAAAGGGTGGTTTTATGCGAGTGTCGAGCAAGAAGGAGTCGCCACCTTCTCGACTGCAGCTTACGTCAGGACCAAGGCGTGGGATCACCAGCTTTCAGCCGAAGAAATGGAGGAAGCACGCCCTTTGCTGACTCGAATCGACGGACTGTTGGACAAGGTCACGGGCATTCATTTGATCGCCACCTTTGTGAAGAGGCGGGTGTGGCCCATCCGTGCCCGAGCGCACCCCATGTGGGAGTATGAAGGCGCGGGTGACATCACCCGAATGAACGCAGAGGAGCTTTCAAGGAGTGAGCTGCTGACGCATGTGCGTCACATCACCAATTTGACGACAGGCGACACTTGCAACGTCGACTGCCCTGTTGCACCATATGGGTTGGAGAACCCTTTGCTTGAGGTATGTATGTGTTATAGCCTGCTTGCAATGAAGAGTTTGCCATCGCATGTTTTGTGATACGCGATTTTTGATTCTGACTTTGCAATTTGTGATGTGTGCTATGCAGGGTCACTCGACTGCTGCCTCCCTTCCTCCTCTGCCTGAAAATGGCGAGACTGAAGAAACACAGGCACAGGTGGTGGACCCGAAAGGGGATCAGTCGCCCATCCCTTCCGCCACCACTTCACGTGTGGAGGATGCCGAGGAAGAAGCAGCAGAAGAAGTCCAATCTGAAGACAAGGCTCCTTCTGACCAAGAAGTCGATACCGCGCAGCCAAAGCGGCGTCGACTGGCCAAGAAGGCGCCTTCTGCTGCCAGTTCGCCCGCGAAGGAGCAAGTCTTGGAGGATGACGAGGAATCAGATTCACCTCCTGTTTTCCAAGCCGCTCCTTTGCGTGCGTGCTCAACAAGCTCGACTCTTCCGCTTCAGTCGAGTGGTACCCCAGCCTTTGGAGGACCAATTTTTGGCGACTCCGAAGACGAGGAAGATGAGGAGCACAGGTATGTGTGTTTTTGAGTATGATATGAAAATGTTTGTGCTGTCATATTTTTGTGCTGACCATCCTTTGTTTTGTTGTGTTGCTCACAGTGCTGAAAACAACCAGCCTGGGACTCCTCCAGTCGAGAATGTTCCAGCCGTGGAGCACTCGAAGTCTGCACCGACTGGAAACGAGGCTGCCCAGCCCATGGCCACTGACGCTGTCGTTGAAACAGCCAAGGCGGCAACTCCAGATGTCGGGACATCGGTCGCGGCTCCCGAGCCGTGGATGAACCACGTGAGTAACTTTTTTGCTTGACCCGTTTAGTTGTAGGTCTGTGAGAATTTTTCGATTTTTGCTGAATCCGTGTGCTCGCAGCCCTTCTACCACACCTTGGCAGATTCTGCCAAGGCTTATGTCCAGGTGGAGCAGGAGAGGGACACCATGCGCGCCGAGCTCGAGCGGCTCAGTCGTGAGTTTCCTTTTTGCTTTTGTTTTGCCCAACTTCTTTTCGCAATGCCTGATTTTGTCGAGTATTGAATACACGTAATTTTTGCTGGGCCAGGCGAGAAGAAGGAGCTGGAAGACGCACTCGCCGCGCAGCGCGAAGAATCGAAGAAAGAGCTGACTGCCGCCACCAACTCAGCTGCTGCACGCGAGCGAGAATATGCTGACCAGCTCGCGCACTCGCGCAGGCCATGGGAGGTGAGTAATCTTTTCTCCTTTTGATATGACTATATAACTTGTCGAGTGTCGTACTTATGCCTGTTTTGAATTGTGCAGAAGCTGTTGGCGCACCGGCCTCTGCAGACGTGGCGAGTGACGATCTTTCGCTGGAACAGGCTGTGGGCGGCTTAGGCGCTCTGTGCAACCAGGCGAAAGAAGCACTCGCCAAATCAACGAGCACACTTGGTGCTGTATACCAAGTGGTGTTCCCTACTGGCGTGGTGCCGTCGACGGTGGATGACTTCGCCAACGTGTTTGGCCCCGGGACGTCCACCATGGCGGGTTTTGCTCGCGCCAACACGGTACGCGGATCCGAGTCCACCATCAAGCTTCTTATGGGACATGGGATAGATTGCGACTATGAGGCAGCACTGTCTGCGTTCCCTCAGAAGCCAGACGGGAAGCCCATTTCGCTGAAGGGGGTGAGCGGAGCAGCCGCGCGACTGGCTGAAGTTTTCATGAACACCATGGAGCGCCGGGCACTCGAGACTGCCAATCGTCTGCTTAGGAAATCGAAATCTTAGGCTTAGGGTAGCTGTACCCTTTTGCTTTTTTATGCCTTGTAATGATACCTTCTGAACTGCGCGAGTCTGCGCTTTGTTTTTGCTACCTTGTTTATGCAAACTGTCTTTTGCCAATGTCTTTCATTTGGAGAGTTGTATGCTTATGACGCGAGTCTTACAAACTTTGTGTTTGTGATTATGCTCTTTGAACAGTCACGAGAACCTGCTACTGCGACTAGTTCCTCGCAGGCTCCAACCACCACCCGATCCCAGGGTCAGGTGGCAAATGATGCCAAGGTGATGGAGTATATGAAGGCTAAATATGTGAGAATGGAGCAAGATCTGAAGGACGCCCAGGCTGAGCTGAGTCGATTGAGGGCCAGACCCGCGTTGGCCACCCAACGCGAGGATTATGTTCTCGGGGAGATGGAGCTTGTGAACAGGCAACTCGAGTGTAAGTTCGAATCTTGCTTTGTTTTACAAGCTTTTTGTGTAGCTTTTGTCCTTTTGATCTAACTGGTGCGCCCGTATTTGTAGGCTTTGTCGACAACTTCCAGGCTGAACAGATTCGCGTGGAAGGACGCCTGGATAGCGTGGTTGACGACCCTACAACTGGGCGTCAACACTTTTGGCTTGATAGGTACCATGCCCGCATACTTGCCACCCTGAAGGATCGCGTCTGGCGAAGTGCTGAGCTGCTGGAGTTATGCCGGGCATCGTTTATTCGTCTGAACGAGACTCTTTTTCCTTCGGGGCCACAACCACAAGGGATTCGTGCTGTGTTGAACATCTTCCGCCAAACAAATCCCATTCGAGAGTTGCTGTCTCAAAGACTTGTAATTGGAGCCAACGCTGCAATGGCGTATATGCGTAGTCGAAAACCAAGGTTGGTGTTGCGGACACCTGCAGCCGGAGAGGTTCTCGAACAAAAAGACTTGGATGACACGATCCAAGCTGCGGAGACACTGATCGAGTGCACTCGCGAACAACTTTGCGGCCCCGAGCTGCCCGTAAAAGACGAGCCTGAGGATTAGAATGGTTTGCGAGTGCAATTTTTGTATAGGGGGCAGCCCCCGAGTGTAATTTTTGACTCTTTGTATATTGTATAGTTTGTATACTTTGATTTTTTGCCGAGCCCCCGAGTCAATCGAGCGGGGTTTGTGAAATATGTGTTGGTTATGAACCGATGACTGTGCAGCCCCCGAGTATTCGAGTGCGGCTGCAAAGTTTTTATGTTCTTTGTTCGGATCCTTGTTACGCAGGGTCTCGGGTATGAATTATGCAGGTGGTAGCCACAAAGGAGTCGAAGGAACATTGATTTTATTCCTCTTTTGAATGTTAGGCTGCAGGCCGCCTCATTAAAAACCTTCCAGTCCCCTTAGGTACCCTGGTAAGGAAAAGAGCGCGTCTGAAACCTGCAGCCATCCGACATATAGCCTATTACATTGTATGACTGTGAGCACTTTATGCGTAGAAACGGCGCAGATGCGCAACGTTCCACGGATTGTGAGAGGGTTCGCCTGTCTTCGCGTGCTTCAGTCGATATGCACCTCCACCAAGGACCTCCGTGATGATGAAGGGGCCCTCCCATGGGGAAGCGAGCTTGTGCACCTTCTTTTGCTTCAGTCGAAGAACCAGGTCGCCAACGACGAAGGACCTGGTGCGCAGTCGACGGCTGTGGTAGTTGCGAAGGTCCTGCTGGTAAACAGCTGTGCGGGCTAAGGCCGTGTCGCGCGCCTCATCAAGCAAGTCGACTGCGTCTTCGAGTGCCTCTTCTGCGTCTTCTTCATTGTATGCTTCAACTCGTGGTGCGTTGAACCTTACGTCTGATGGCAGAATCGCCTCTGCACCGTAGACCATGAAGAATGGGGTGAACTGCGTAGAAGTGTTGGGAGTTGTGCGTAGGCTCCATAGCACAGACGGTAGTTCTTCGACCCAAGCACCTGCAGCTCTTTTGAGTGGCACCAGGAGGCGCTTCTTGATCCCACTCGTCACAAGCCCATTGGCCTTTTCGACTTGGCCATTGGATTGCGGATGCGCCACGGATGCGTAGTTGAGCGTAATGTCCTGCTCTTTGCAAAAGGTTTTGAACTCCTCAGCCGTGAAGTTTGTGCCGTTATCAGTGATGATACTGTTTGGGACACCGAAGCGATAGATGATGCTCTTTATGAAGTTGACTGCCGTAGTAGCAGTCGAATTTGTGATGGGGACCGCCTCGATCCACTTTGTGAACTTGTCGACTGCCACCAGTAGGTGAGTATGCCCGCCATGCGATGATTTTTTGAGTGGCCCAACCATATCGAGCCCCCATTGGGCGAAAGGCCAGGCCAGCGGTATAGTCTTCAACGCCGATGCGGGTGCGTGCGGCCTTGTTGCGAATTTCTGGCAGCCGACGCACCTTTTGACTATGTCCTCCGCGTCTTTGAGTGCTGTAGGCCAGTAAAACCCTGCGCGAAAGGCTTTGGCTACGAGTGATCGACTGCTGGCGTGATGCCCACAGGTACCTGCATGAATGTCTCGAAGTATGGCTTGGCCATCTTCGAGTGCGATGCATCTTTGGAACATACCTGATATGCTGCGCTTGTATAACTCGCCGTTGATAACGGTGTATGCTTTTGATCTTCGAGTCACGCGTCGGGACTCGGTTATGTCATCTGGTAGCTCGCTACGGAGTATGTAAGCCAGAAAAGGTTGAGTCCAGGTTGGCTCAATGAGAAATACCTCGACAGGGGGTCCTCTGTGCTAGGCATTTTGCTTTTGGGTGGCGTAGTCGACGGAGGAGGCTCTCGTTTCTCCTTGATGGATCTGTGTTCAATACGCTCGAGGAAGACACCAGGTGGAATTTGTGCGCCAGTTGAGCCAAGATTGGCTAGCATGTCTGCTTCTTCGTTGCTTTCCCTTCCTATGTGCTCAACTCGCAGCCCTCGAAGCTGCCTTCTAGTGTGTTGTACAGATCGCGATAAGCGATCATGTTGTCCGCGATTGCGTCGCAGGCCTTCATTGTTTGCTGCACCACGAGGTTGGAGTCGCCGTAGATCATCAGTCGAGTGCACCCGAGTGCCTTTGCCATCCGCATGCCATGGATCAGAGCCTCGTATTCAGCCTCGTTATTGGAGGGTAGCTTGAATCCCATCTGCAAAACATAACGTAGCTTGTCCCCTTTTGGTGATATGAGGACGACGCCTGCGCCTGCGCCTTCATGTTTCTTGGACCCATCGAAGTACATGGTCCAGGAATTGGCCACGTCTGGTGCTCCAGGTAATTGGGCTTCTATCCACTCGGTTGTGAAGTCGGGTAGGACTTGTGCTTTGATAGCCTTCGGGTGCTCGTACTTGATATCTCTTGGAGCCAGCTCGATGAGCCATTTTGCCACTCGACCCGTTGCATTGGGGTTTGTGAGTATATCACCGATTGCTGAGTTGCTTACCACGGTAATCGGATGCTCGGTGAAGTAGTGTGTCAGCTTCCTTGAGGACATGAATACAGCGTATGCCAGCTTTTGATAGTGCGGGTACCGCTGTTTTGATATGGAGAGAACCTCGCTCAGGTAGTAGACTGGACGTTGTATGCTTTGGATGTGCCCCTCCTCCACGCGTTCGACTACCAGTACGGTGCTCACCACCCTGTTTGTAGCCGAGACATACAGGTAGAGTGGTTCCCGTTCCTTAGGTGCGACGAGGATTGGAGGGCTTGTGAGGATCCGCTTGAGATCTGTGAAGGCTGCTTCAGCTTCTGGCGTCCACTCGAACTTGTCCGCCTTCTTCATCAGTCGATAGAATGGTAGAGCCTTTTCACCCAGTTTGCTGATGAATCGACTGAGCGCCGCTACTCGTCCTGCTAGTTTCTGCACATCATGAAGCTTTGAAGGCCTTTGCATGGTGAGGATGGCCTGTATTTTCTCCGGGTCTGCTTCGATTCCACGAGCAGAGACTAGGTACCCTAAGAGCTGCCCGGCTGGAACGCCGAACGTACACTTCTTAGGATTGAGCTTGATATGGAAGCGTTTGAGGTTTGCGAACGTCTCCCTCAAATCGTCGAGTAGTGTGCGTTCTTCCCTTGTGGTAATGACAATGTCATCAACGTAGACCTGGACGTTGCGTCCAATTTGCTTTTTGAGGCAGTCCTGCATCATGCGCTGGTATGTTGCACCCGCGTTTTTTAGCCCGAAGGGCATAGTTGTGTAGCAGTAGACCCCGAGTGGGGTTATGAACGCCGTTTTTTCTTCGTCTTCTTGCTTCATCCTTATCTGGTGATAACCTGAGTAAGCATCCAGAAAGGAGAGTCGTGCGCATCCGGCGGTGGAGTCAACGATCTGATCGATCCGGGGTAGCGGGAAGTGATCCTTTGGACAGCACTTGTTCAGCGCTGTGAAATCCACGCACATCCGAAGGATGTCTGTATGCTTCTTTTCTACGAGTACAGGGTTGGCCACCCATTGTGATTTCTTGATTTCCCTAATGAATCCTGCTGCGAGTAACCGGTCGACTTCGGATTCGACTGCGGTTCGCTTTGGACCGGAGATTCGACGCATCGTTTGCTTGACTGGCTTTGCATCTGGAAACAATTGGAGAGAGTGCTCGGCGAATTCCCTGGGAATACTCCATCTGGCATGGTTACCGTGCATGGGAATTGTGCAGGCCTGCGAGCGGCAGCGTCTGCGGATGATTCTGCGGTGAAGGCCACGTAGACCTGATGGGGCGTGACCCGAGGATAGGTGTATGTGCTGTCGATTCCAGTCATGGACTCGACATCGCCATCGAGGCTCGTGTCAGAGACAGTGTGTTCATCGAGTAGATCTTCGAGGCGAATCTCGTTGTCGACTGCGGCCATGGTGGAGAAGAGCACGGGGTGGAGAGAATAACTGTTGGAGGAGATGCCCCGTGCTCACGCGCGTGAGAAGAAGTAGCTTCGGCGAGCCGGCCCTGGATCCGGTTTCGACCGGCGGGAGACCGGACAGAGACCCGAGCCATCCGGACCCCAGGCCGGTTTGAGCTGGGCGGGCGACCGGGCGATGGCCAGAGCCAACCGGACCTGGGGCCGGTCTGAAGACTGGGCCACCATCTGAGCCAGCCGGACCTGGGGTCGGTTGTGGCCGGGCAGGGGGCCGACCAAGCGCAGGAGGGGGGTGCAACGCAATCCTTCTCCGACAGCCGTCCAATCTCTTGGCGTTGACGAACATGAGCTCCAAAATCCTTGCATCTTCAAGAATACCACAGCTGAGAAATCCGTCTTCAAGAATATCCATTGAGCAACCCTTGAGTACTCCGGGGAGATGCGAAATATGAAGAAGAAAAACTTCACACATCCAATGGAAAAAAACATAAAACTCCAAAGAGGCAACATTGGATGATTCAAAAGATGATACACAACGAATATGCATCAAAAACTCACGAAAGAACCAACTCTTCAAAGAGAAGAGGGCGGTGGCCTAGGCCACCATATATGAGTGTGTGGTGTGACACCGCGAAGATATATCTTGGGTTCACGGCCACTACTCATCATTGAATCTCACAATTCATAGAAACGAATAAGATAAGCACATGATTTCTTAATGTCGGCATAATGGGGGAGGGATAGTCCAATGGATTAGGACCGCACTCCCCCTATGTCCATGCCTACACCTAAACCAAATAGATAGTCAAAATATAGGTGTGTATGCAAGATGGTCAAGTCAAGCTCCTAGAATCCACGATATTTAGCTCATGCCTCAAGAAGGTGAATCTTGCTTCATCAAGTGGCTTCGTGAATATGTCGGCAAGTTGATCTTTGGTTGGAATATAGCCAAGCTCAATATCACCATGAGCAATATGATCCCGAATAAAATGATGACGAATCTCAATATGCTTCGTTCTTGAGTGTTGCACCGGATTGTGGCCAATCTTGATAGCACTTTCATTGTCACATAAAAGAGGCACTTTGTCACAATTGACACTGTATTCCTTTATAGTTTGCCTCATCCATAATAATTGAGTGCATGCACTAGCGGCCGCCACATACTGGGCTTCGGCGGAGGATAGAGATATGCAATTTTGCTTCTTAGAAGACCAACTCACCAAGGAACTACCAAGAAATTGGCATGCCCCGGAAGTTGATTTCCTATCATCCTTGCAACCGGCCCAATCCGAATCCGTGTACCCGGCAAGAGAGAAATTAATGCCCTTTGAGTACCACAAACCAAACCTTGGGGTATCAACCAAATATCGAAGGATTCTATTGACCGCCACCATGTGGCTTTCTTTAGGAGCGGCTTGATACCTTGCACACACCCCTACACTCAACACAATATCGAGTCTAGATGCACAAAGATAAAGCAAAGAACCAATCATAGAGCGATAAAGTTTTTGATCAACATGAATGGACTCAAGGCGAGCCACGGGTGCATAAGTCTCTCCAAAATCAATGCCTTCAACTTGAGAGTACCCTTGTGCAACCAATCTTGCCTTGTTTCTCACAACCATTCCAAACTCATCTTGCTTGTTCTTGAATATCCACTTCGTGCCTATAACATTGCGGCAGTTTTTTGGCTTCTCAACTAGATTCCACACTTTGTTGCGCTTGAAGTTATTGAGTTCATCATGCATAGCTTCTAACCAATCCGGATCTTCAAGAGCTTCAAACACTTTCTTTGGTTCCACCATGGAAATATGAGTTTGATGTTCACTAAAGCTTGCCAATTGCCTTCTTGTGGTAGCACATCTCTTGTGGTCACCAAGGATGTTTTCTAGACGGTGACTCTTTATTTTGTAGTCTTTTTCAACTCTTGCTTTACGACGGGCTTCGATATCTCTATTGCATCTTGGAGGTATCTCTTGATCATCTTGATCATTTGAGTCCCCGTCTTGACCGGAATGTTAACCTTGATCATCTTGAAGCACATCTTCAACAATGGAAGGAGAGGGTTGATCTTGGTCATGACCTTGGCTAGCATCAACAATAGGAGAACTTGGTTCTTGCATAGCAACTTGGTCAACATGAGGAGGGTCTTGAACTTGTTCTTGGGGTGGTGCATCATTTGCTTCCATGATAGGCGCCGTTTCAACTTGTGATAAAGAGGCCTCCACTTGAATGGAGCTTGGACTTGCTTGAGGAGACTCGTAATGAATCTCAACGGGACGATGGAAACCAATGCCCATTCTTCTTATAGCATTTTGAGGCTCTTCATTATCTACATCACAAACATGAAATTGCGCCACTTGGGAGCCGTCATTCTCATCGAACCTCACATCACAAGATTCTATGACTTTCCCAACGGTTTTTTCATAGACTCTATAGGTGTGAGATTCGGCACCGTACCCAACAAAAACACCCTCTAAAGCTTTAGATTCAAATTTAGACAAACGAACACTTTTGTTCTTATAGAAACACTTACAACCAAATACTCGGTAGTAGGAGACATTGGGCTTGTTGCCGGTGAGCATCTTATAAGGTGTAAACTTCTTGCCAACGCGAAAGAATAGCCGGTTTGAAGAATGACACGCCGTGGAGATAGCTTCGGCCCATAAAAAGCGGAGACTTAAACTCCGCCAACATAGACCTAGCCATATCCATGAGAGTCCGGTTCTTTCTTTCAGCTACACCATTTTGTTGAGGGGTATATGCAGCGAAATATTGATGACGAATCCCCTCTTCACTAAAAAACTCATTTAAGGTGTAGTTCTTGAACTCGGAGCCATTATCACTCCTAATGACCAATATAGGGACATTGTGTTGGCGTTGAACTTCATTGGAAAAGTCGATGACGGCTTGTTGGGTCTCATCCTTCGTCTTGAAGAAATAAACCCAAGTAAATCTTGAATAGTCATCAACAATCACCAAACAATATTTCTTCCCACCAAGACTAGGTTGAGGCACGGCACCAAAGAGATCAACATGAAGAAGTTCCAATATCCTCTTTGATGAAATGATGGTCTTGCTTGGATGGGGAGAATCATGCATCTTTCCTTCAACACAAGCCCTACAAAGACGATCTCTAGAAAAAGAAACATTGTCTTTTAGTCCAAGAATGTGGCCACCCTTGTGAAGACTTTGCAAAGTTCTCATGTTGACATGGGACAAGCGGCGATGCCACAACCATCCCACGTCGGCCTTTCCGAATAGGCATATTGCTTGAGTGTTGGTAGACCCCGAAAAGTCCACCACGAACAACTCATTTTCAACATACCCAACGAACATGACCTTTATAGTCTTGCTCCTCAAGAGTACCACCATATCAATAGTAAAATGGACATCAAAATTCATCTTATTAAGTGCACGAACGGACATAAGATTGTAACCGAGGGACTCGACAAGCATGACATTTACAAGGGTGATATCCTTTGCAACTACCACCTTGCCGAGACCCGTTACCTCCGCTTTTGATTTATCACCATAGGAGACGGATGCTTGATTTATATTTGGTCCCAACTCCGTCATGATCTCCTTGCTTCCGGTCATATGACTAGTGCATCCACTATCAACCACCCATTTAGACCCACCGGAAGCATAGTCCTACAAGAAATCATTGCTTGGTTTTAGGTACCCATTTCTCAATGGGTCCTCTTTTGTTAGCAACAAGGGTCTTAGGAACCCAAATAGAATAAGCAATGTAACCATCATAAGGACCAACATATTTTGCATAAACATCTCCATAATAATCAACATAAAGAATGTAGTTGGGATTGTTATGCCCCGCAAAGTCACTACGAGTGGTCTTGCCCCTAGTGGCATTACCACCCGCAATGGAAGTCTTGGCTTGTGCGGGCTTGGCATTGGTGTTGCTCTTCTTCTTCTTTGCCTTGGCCACATAACCAAGACCCTCCTTCCCTTTGTGTGGCTTTTGCTCAAAAATTTGAGCAACAACCTTTTCTTTACCTTTAGGAATAGAGGTCTTGGCACTAGTGGCCTTGGCAAGCTCAACCTTCAACCTAGCATTTTCCTCAATAACATTTGCATGATCACAAGAGGGAGTAGTAGTGCTAGGTGAGTTAGATTTAGAAAGTTGAGTTTGAAGTTGCTCATGAGACTTGACTAGAAGAGAGTGAGTACTTTCCAAGGCCTTGTGAGCCTTGTTAAGTTTCTCCATATCCTCAAGGAGTCTAGCATTAGCAACCACAAACTCGGCTTTCTCCTTTTTAATCACTTTATATTTAGCAAAGACATGGTCTCTATCCTTAATGATTTTAGCAATTATTTCATCATTTTTATCATCAAGAGACTCAATTCTTTCCTCAAGAGAGGTTCTATATTCACTCTCTTCTTGAAGAGAGGCATTCAAGGATGCAATGGTGAGAGCATCCTCTCTCTCTCATTTTTCCCTTGTCATCAAGGATTTCTTCGGCCGCATCAAGTTGTCTCAAGAGAGACTCAACATATGCCTTAGTTTCACCTTGCAAGTTAGCCACAATAGTATCGGAAGCAACAAGTTCTTTCTTAATCACAAGACTAGTTTTATCATCTATTTCATGCATAGTCTTGGGAGTAGAAGATGATACCTCGGTGACGTGAGCCATGAGGCAACGAGCGGTGTTGATGGAGAGGTTCTCATTGGGGGATTCGAAGAGAGAAGAAGGTGGAGTTGATACAATGGCCAAAGCGGCCACCTCACGAGTGGGTTCTTCTTCTTCTTCGGAATCCTCGGAAGGATACTCTTCTTGAGTCATCAACACAATTCTTGGTGCTTTCTTGAAGAATGGCTTCCTCTTGACAAAAGGCTTCTTTTGTATCATGTTTGATTGGCCTTGAGGACAAGCCTTCCACCGTTTTGCTCTCTATTCTCATATGGACAATCTTTGATGAAGTGATGCTTGTTATGACAATTGTAGCAAGTCTTTATCCTATTAGCAAACTCCTTCTTCCCACTTGGATTGTTTGTACGATCAAGTTGAGCCTTTGCCTTGGCCGGGTCATTCCAAAATGTCCTTGTTGCAAGAGCTATGTGACCATGGAGGGCTGTTCAAGTTCATCGGGAGGAAGGTTGTTCGGGCATGCTTCAACTTCATCATGTTCATCAAGGCACACAACCTTGGCCTTCAAAGCAAGAGAGGGACCTTGTTTCATTCCCATGGCCCTAGCACGGTTGTCTAGAGCATTCTTGGTGGCAACCTTGGAGGCTTGCATCTCTTGCATAACTTCATTGGATGTCATCTCAAGGTAGTTGAATTTTCCTTGTATGGCCTTCAAGTCAACGGGCTCGAAGGGCATGAGAGCATTCACATACTTCCTCTTGATCCAAGCATCATCCACATAGGTTGCCCCAACATTATGAAAGGCTTTGGCAAGAATCTTGAGTCTTCCATACATCTCTCATGAGTTTCATTATCAAGCATGTAGAAACCTTCGGCCTCATTGCTCAAGCATCATATCTATTCCTCTTCATGCTTTCATTTCCAAGAAATGCCACCTCAAGGCATTCCCAAGCTTCTTTGGCGGTGGAGACATGTTGAATGTGATGAAGCCACTTTCTCCAACGGCAAGTTCAATCATGTGGAGAGCGGAAGCATTGAGTTGTTTCTCGGCCACCTCTCTTCTTGTCAAGTTGTTAGGATTCACGGCCTTGTATCCCTCTTGAATGATCCTCCAAAGCTCGATAGAGGAACTGTTGATATGAGATTTCATTAAGTGTTGCCAAGTAGCAAAAGCCAATGCATTAAGTTTAGGAGGTGGACCCAAAGGGTTTATGCGAGTATGATGGATAGGTGGGTCGGGAGAGTACACAAAGGGAACCCCATGGTACTCCGGCTTCCCACCTTCGGGTATGGTAGTAGAAGTGGAAGATTTCTTAGGGTCGGTTTCTTCATCTTCAACCCCTTTCTTTTTCTCTAATTCCTCCTCGGTATCACCGTCATGGGAGGTAGCGGAGTCCTCTAGTGGGGTGGTCTCCTTAGGAACCATGCCACTTGCGAGTTGCTTGATCAAGTCACGCATCTCGGCAAATTGGGTACCCATGGAGGATTTCAAAGATGTCTCCATCAATTTGAGATCGGCCATGGATGCTGATGCATGTAAAATGCATACATGAACTTTGCACTTTATTCACTCATATTCCAATCATATTTGCATCATATAAGGGTTATATCAATGTTTTATCATGATTTTGGAAATATCTTAATGATTTCCTATTTTTATGGAATTAACCCTGCACAGGCAGAAAACCCTAGTTTTGTATTTTAATGTTTCAGGGACCCAAACGTCGTCCAAATCACCTGCAAATTTAGGGGCGTCATTTTTTGGAAGGAAGAAGACCTGTGGGCGAAGGAAGCGATCAAACGGAGGCCCGAGGGCCAAAAGAGGGGGGCCCACGCGGCCACAGTACCAGGCCGCGTGGGACCCACCCATCTGGCCCTCGAGGCTCCGTTGCCGTTGATCTTTGCTCCACCGACTCCGTCTTGACCTAAAAACGCCTATAAAAAGGTCCCCCGACGTTCTCTGGAAGGAGGCGGCGGAGAAACACAGAACCACGAAACAGAGAGTCAGAAGGCTGCCGCCGGAGAAGATCGGAGGGGGGAAACGCCGCCGGAGTCACCTCCGGAGGGCTCCACCCCCCTCCGGCGTGTTCATCATCAACATCTACAGCAAGAACTTCTCCACCATCATCACCATGATGAAGGGGGAGTAGTCCACCCCTTGGATTTGGGTTTGTGGTGGTAACTTATGTATCTCTCCTCTCTCTTGAGCTTCACTAATTAGTACCGTATGAGCTGCCAAACATGATTACGGTCATCTATGCAATACCTTTGTGGTGAATATTGTGGTGTGAGATGATTTGTTATGCATTTACCGTTGTGTTGGAGCTTTTGTGATTTGTCATACTTTGAAGTATGATGTATGTGGTACGGGATGGCCGATGTGACACGACATAGGTATTGAGTGACACAGTACCGCCCAACATCCTTTATCTGGGGGTAAAAAGAAAGAGTATGATGTGGGAGTGAGAGCAACCACGCTAGCCTTACGAGGGTGACCTAGCAACACAAATGAGTATTTCTTTCAACTATGTGTTTTAGGACATATAGCCGTTATAAAAGCTACCATTAAAACATGACAATTGTGTGTACTTTATCTATAACATGATAATCACAGTAGATGAGGGAGAGAGGATTCAGTGAACACATGAACCCATGTCCATTGTTCCTATAAGAAACTCACACTTGAGCTGTCCTCTTGCTGCATAGAGGATTGGGCTTTCTCTCTCTTTGAGAGCTTTTGCTTGCTACCATTTGTCTTGCCCTCTTGCACTGAAGAGGATTGGGACACTTTTACATTCTTGCTTGGTTACTTCCATCCATCAACCACCTTGTTCTCCAAACTTGTTTAGTGCATAATCAACTAAAACTTGTGACACTTTAGTTGTAGGGAATAGATAACTTTTCCTTCTTGCTCCTGCGGATCGATACCTTACTTTCACATTGAGAGGTGCTACAGTGATCCCTTGCTCTTGGGGTTATCAAGTACTTTTCTGGCGCCGTTGCCGGGGAGTGTAGCGCTTAAGTTTCTATTCTTGTGTGCACTAGACTAAGCTTGGGGAGGTTTCTTTATCTTGCAATCATCTAAGCTTGGGGAGGTTCTTTGACTTGTTTGATGATACTATGTCTCCTATTTATGATGATGAATATGATATTTTCAGTTCACCCACTATTGAGTATAAAGTTTATTGTGATTATGATATGCCTCCTATATATGATGATTACAATGATTATTATGAATGTTTTACTCCCACTATTCCTAATGAAACTGTTTATGCTTATGTGGAGAGTAATGATACTTTTATGCATATGGATCATGATAAGAATGTTTCATGTGATAGATATATTGTTGAGTTTATCAATGATGCTACTGAAAGTTTTTATGAGAGAGGGAGACATGATTTCATATATCTCAAAATATTAAGTCTTCTCTCTTTTTGTTGAAAATTTTGAAGTTGCACTTGCTTTGCCTTCCTATGCTAGTCACTTTGTGCTTTATTGATTTATTTTCTTACAAGATCCCAATGCATAGGAAGTGGGTTAGACTTAAATGTGTTTCATATTTTTCTCTTGATGCTCTCTTTTGCATTTCAATTCTTATTCCTATGTGAGCATCATTAAAACTATCAAGCCTAGCTATATGGCTATAAAGAAAGCGCTTTGCGGGAGGCAACCCGGTTATTTTTTTGTGTGATTTTCTTTGTGTCCTCTTGCTGTACCAAGAGACTTTGTTTATAGTTTAGGTTCTAGAATTTACAATAAAGTGCCAAGTTTTACCCTTTTTGGTTCGAAAAAGTTGCTCATAGCGTTCGGAGATTTTATTCCTGCACGAGTCAGTGCACGGTATGATTTTTAATTCTCATTCTGTAACTCCGAATGAGCTCATATTTGAACTGTAGTTGCAACTTTTCATCCTATGTGTGGATGAATGTTTTCGGAATTTTTCGACAAAGTTTGGTAGGGTAGAAAAATACGTTTTGCTGCTGCTGTTTTTCTGGACAGATTCTGTCCCATTTTGTTTGATGCATGCTTTGAGCTTTTAAGTGGAATATTTTTGATCCAATTGAGTTTATGAGTAGGCATACAACATTATACACTTTCTGGACATGTCATATGAATTCAGATGACGTAGTGGCTTGGTCCTCCGCGGGATCACCCTCACTTCGTGTCATACTTCTCTTAGGCGGTTAAGCCCAACAAGAGAGCCGAGGCTCTGATACCAATTGAAAGGATCGTATGACACCTAGAGGGGGGTGAATAGGTGCTACTCCAATTTTAATACTTTTTCAAATTAGGCTTGACACTAAAAGGTAAATTCTCTAGATATGAAACTACGATGAATTTACCTATATGACAAGCTAGCAACTAAACAAGATACACGAAGTAAGGACTATAAACAAGGATAGAAGTAACCGAAGTGAAAGCACGCGGAGACAAGGATGTAATCCCGAGTTCCTCCTTTTTAGGGGAGTACGTCTTGTTGGAGAGGTGTGAGCTACCACGAAGGTCAAAACTCAACCGCCACAAAGGCGTCACCTTATTCTCCGATGAACCGCACCACAAAGGTTTGGTTCACCTTTCACTATCGGAATCCTTCAAGGCGGAATCCGGAGCCCTTACAACAATGATCCGGGGCACAACCCACAAGAGGATTGGGGGCTCCCGAACAGCTACAAATCTGTCACAAAGACAACAAGTGAGTACAATAAGAAGCTAGGTTTTCCCAATGGAAATCCTAGCAAAGGGTCCCTCAAGTGAATGAGGGGGAAATGAAGAACGACTTGGTGAAGATGTAGCACTAGTACAGAACGACACATCGGAAACGGGCCAAAAACCCCTTCGGCAACGGAGAAAGGGTCCGTGTCCCCGCCTCTGTCACTGATGTGAAGGCCTTCATCGGTAACGGAGGCCAAAAACCGTTTCCGATGAGGTCTCCATTTGGCAACGGTTGTGCGCAGACCTCCGTTGCTTTAGTTTTCCTACATCGGATACAGAGTTTTCCATCTACCCGTTTGCACTGAGCTTTTCTCATATTTCGGTTATATGCCATAATTCATGAAAGGCTGATTGCACAATGCACTAAAACGTTATTCAATTCATAACATAGAACAAATGCCATCATTACATTGGTATACAATAATATCACTGTTTTTTACAATTTGACTACAATCATATCTATCACACATTGGCATAATGTAATATCACCTATTACACTTTGTCGGAGAATGACTCCCACGAAACAGGGGCAGTCACACTCGCGAAGAGAGTTCGTGTAAGGGGCTGAACACGACGTCAATCAACCCTCATCCGGCGCGACGACGCTGCTCGTCGTGCCTGAGGAGGGACATCACAGCAGAGAGAGACACGGTGCGTACCCAGGTTCACGGCCCTCTTGTGGAGGTAAAACCGCTACGTCCTGCCTGTCTGTATTGCTGCTTGTAGAGATTACAGTACAGCGTGCTTGCCGAGGGCACAGCTATAGCAATGGCGTGTACAAGGGGAGGGAAGCTACTGTCTTCTTCTCCCTTGCGCACAAGTAGCTAGGCTAGGAGTCAAATGTGTTCCATCCCTCGGTAGGGTGGTGCGCCAGCTCCTTCTATAAGCGCCCCGGGCCTCCTCCCTGCCCTTGTGCAGTGGAGGGGCTACCACATGGCGACAACGGTCGGGAGCACGGTGCACCGCTGCTTGGGCGTCCATGAGCGCGGTCCATGGGCACAAAAGCTGAGGCCGCAGCAGAGAGGCCGCCGTCCATCCAGGACGGCCAGCTGCTGCCGCAGAGGAGCGGGGGGAGTCCCCACGGTGACGTCGCGTTTGGCGCGTAGCGCCGGCCTGCTCCCTTATCACCAAAGAGGAAAGCATGGTGGTCTGCGCCGTTGCCCCCGCTTTGTTGACTCCTTTATCACCAAAGTGGGACTGTAGCTCCGTCGTCACCCTGCGCAGAGGCGCGGTCACTCTGCGGCCGCTGCGGAAGCCATGTGCGCTCCGCAGAGCTTGCTTTACAGTGAAGGAACCCTCGCGTGGGCGGGAACGCCCTGTGGAGGATTCTGCGTTGACTTCCCCTCAGGGAAAGCTTCCTTGGAGAGGGGGTAGCGGAGTAGAGGCTCCACAGGCCTTAGCTGCCTCCTCAGGCCTCCGCGAGGCGATTCTGCCCCGCGGCTCCCCAGGTTTGCAGACCTGGTCCTTAGCGAGATTCACTCGCCGAGTGTTGAGGGTTATAGAGGCCTGGCCCAGTACACCCTGGTTCTTACTGGGCTGACACACTTTGACTACAATCATGAACTCTAAACCTATAAGCAACTAACCTAACAAGATGGAAGGCTGGCTTAATTAAGCCAGCGTTCCATCTTTGACTTGGAGCTCACCTTCTATGAGCTCTCGGTCGTCGCTGTACCCACTCCGAGACCAGTATCCACGAAATTTCCTTGCCTTAAGGTTTTTGGTTCTCGGAATGGTTCATTGGTACTTTTATGCAGTGTTGCCGAAATAAACTCCTGCATGAAAGAAAAAAAAAGATTAGCGAAATGTAAAAAATACATCTGGATATAAAAAACCGGTGGCTATTTTCCAGCAACTGCTTTGTTCGGTTGCCATTTTCGAGAAACTGCTAAGATCGACGGCAAATATCCAGGAACTGCTCTGTTCGGTGGCAGACAGTTCGCATTCCTTCCTTCTCTTCTTCCTCGTTCCACCCCAATCCCCCACCCGCCATGGACGACCGCAACAAAACAACAGAGACAACTACCGTCCGTACCCACGGCACCGTTCTGGAGGTGGTGTACACGAACGAGGAGCATACCGTGGAGCGGATCCTCGACAAGTACGAGGAATGGCTAGCAGAGGAGAAGCATTGGTTCATCGGCCTTGACATGGAGTACACCCGTAATCGTCGGCACATGTCTGTCCTGCAACTCGCCATGCGCCAGCATGTCCTCGTGTTCCACTGGTGCAAGTCCAAGAAGAATTGTCCAGAGTTGGGCAAATTCTTTGAACGCAAGAATATCACCTTCGCAAGCGTGGACATCACCAACGACAGCAAGGTGCTTTCTTCTGTCGGCTTCCACATTCCACCGGAGTACTACGTGGACATCCAACTCGTATACAAAATCAAGGGTGGAGACGAGAGGGACGTATTGGGTGATCTAGCGGCAGACCTCATCGACAAATCATACGCCAACATGAAGGAGTTCCCATCCAACCAGCACAATTTTTGGGAGTGGATGCCGCTGCACAAAGTTAACCTCGACTACGCAGCAATAGATGGGTACGTGACCTACGAGTTGTATCGCAAGATCCTAACCTTGAAGGACAGGCTACGTCCAACATGGCAGGAAATGCTCTGCCCTAGGTGCAAGAATGCCCTAGGTGAATTGCAATAGGCTTTGGATGTGGGTGTTTAACTAGTTTGTACAGTTGGTGCTTTAACAATAAGTGTTTGTAATTATCAGAACATGTATGTGTGAATTTGCACTAGGAATTTGTTTATGTGATGAAATGCTCATACGTAGAACCTAGTTCATCGGCATCACAGCCGGTCACAGAAAGATTTATACCTTTCACCCGGCGGAGAGGAGGTGCAGGCCTCTGCCAGATGCGCTGAGATGCTACCAGCGCGCTGCGACGCAATCACCTCCTCCTCCTCTCCTTCGTCGACATCCACCTCCTCCTCCTTCTCCAGATCAGACACCACCTACAGATCCTCCACCACCTCCAGATCGGCCACTTCCTCCTCCAGATGGGTTTCTGCCGGTAGATCCGCCGGAGGTGCTGCACCACCACCTCATGAATGACCTCCTCCACATCGGCCTGGCTCAGAAGAAGCCGGGCATCACCGGAGGAGGAGGGCGTCAGATGGTGGCGCTGCCGCATCATTAGCGGACGCATGGCCGCCTCCAGATCGACCTTCCCCTCACGAAGGGCTGCCGCTAGAACGGTGCTGCCGTGGCGGCTAGAGCCGCGGCCGCGATGGCCGGATCTAGAAGCGCCGACAGAGGAAGCCATTAGAGAGAGTGAGGAGAGTTGAAAGCCACAGTGTGCGGCGGCTAGGGTTGGAAGAGAGACAAGTGAGAGAGTGATAATGAGACCGAGCCGGCAGTATATATAAGCGCCACATTGGCAACGGACATTTTATATAGCCGTTTCCATTGATTTTACACCAGCGAGAGACCACTTAGCAGCTAGTGCTACTACATACGGACTTGATAATGAAGTAAACGATTACATATATGCTACTACTAGCTAATGCTACTACTAGCAGCTGCTGATGAAGACTTGGGCTCGTCGTCGCTGTACACGAGTGCGTCCCTCCGGCATAAGGTACCGTCGAAGATCTTGATGAAGAACCCGTTGTCGCCGTCGAACTCGAAGCACAAAAAGTGCCCCTGCTCAAGCTTGTACGCTTGGGCGAATGACTTCCATCCCTGGCCGAGGTACAAATTCCCACCGGCACTCACGGCCGTCTTCACCGCCCAGCTGCCGTTCTCGCAGTCCTCCATCTTCAGATGCATGGTAGCTGCCACCATGCCTTGGAGCTTCTCTGCGAACGCCCTCGGGAGACTCAGGCGGCTCTCGATGCCCTTGTACAGGATAACCAAGAACTCGAAGCCGCGCAGCTCCGGGGACATGTCTTCAGAGACGGTGAGGGCGACACCGACGGCGTGGTGCGACTGCGCCCCCTACCACGGCCGCGCCCTCGTCCACGGCCGCGCCCATGTCCACGGCCGCGACCGCTGATGGTACCTCTCGCCAGGGACATGTATTCAGAGGACGGTGAGGGCGACACCGATGGCATGGCATTGCCGCTGCGCCCCCTACCACGGCCTCGCCCTCGTCCACGGCCGCGACCGCTGCTGGTACCTCTCGCCATGGATTTGTTCGGAGGGGATCTGGCGAAGTTTGAATAACTATAGGCGATGGACTGGGGCTTCAAAGAGACCGCTGCCTAGTACCTCTCGCCATTTATACTCGCGGGTCTGCTTCGCCCACCTCCCCATCTGCCCATTCGCTAGCCTCCACGTATCAACATTTTCAACGGTTGGAAATTTCTATCCGTTACCATAGAGGCAAATATTGGAAACGGACAATTTTATTAACCGTTGCCAATATAATAGGTGACGGAGATTGGAAAGGGTCCGTTGCCAATGTAGGCGGGCCTGGTCAGGTTTGTACGCACCGGCCGCGCGAAAAGCGCGATTCTCCGTCGCCTAACACCTGGCGTTTCCATAGAAGGGTATCCGATGTGTCGTTCTGTACTAGTGTAGATTCGGGCTTCTCCTTCAATCCTCCAAGTATCAACGAGTTTGGGTGGAGGGATTGGGAGATCTATCAAATCTTGAGCTTGCAATTAATGGTGTTCTTCAATGTGGTCAAGCTCCTTGTCCAAAGGTAGGTGAAGGGGTATTTATAGTCCCCTTCAATAAGTGACCATTGAAGGGGTAAGTCGTCGCTGCGCAGAGGAGAGTCGGCCGTGGGGTCGGCCTAAATCGGCTGGAGGGCCGGACCACCTCCCGAGCAAACCGGCCACTGGGTCGGTCTAAACCGGCTAGGAAGCCGGCCTGGTCGCTGGAGAAACCAGCCGAGGCACGAGCCAAACCGGCCATGGGGCCGGCCTAAACCGGCCGGGGGGCCGGCCGGGCACCCGAGCGGTCCGGCCTTGGGACCGGCTCAGACCGGCTGGGGGGCCGGCTGGGCACCCGAGCCAACCGGCCTTGAGCCCGGTTTTGGCCGGCTGGGAGGCCGGTCGCCTCCCTGCGCTTCTTCTCCCTTCACGTTAGACTTTCCGACAATCCACTTTTCATCCCTTTTTGCATAGAGAGATCCACTAGTATCTTTTGATATAGATGGTCATATTTCCTGTAGACACTTAGCGGTGTGTTAAATACTTCCAAGTGTTGTGATCAAACATTAAAACAAGATTAATGGACTATGTCCTTTCAGTTACTCGCTCCTCTTCCTTGCCCTTTCTAGCCAACATCATCTCAGCTGGCTTTTGGTTAATTGGAGTTGGGTCTACAACAACATCATTGCGGCCATCTCTTCTTACTATGTATACTTGCTTGACCACCTCCTTCTTTCTCCATGAGCTCCTGGCCGACTCTTGATTAAGTCGGTCTTTGACATATGGTTGCCGGCTTGATTTTCTTGGAGTTGTACAAACTTGGCGAGGTGATTTAGCGTAAGACTGATGGTGTGCTCGTGAGTCATACCTGTCCCATGATTGATATGAATAGAAGCCGACGTGGGAAGGTATGGATGATTTCGGCATTGGCGGCCCAAAAGAAGTTTGTGGAGTCGGTATGTTGAGCTTCTAGTTTCGCCAATCCTGGTCCTCAGATTTACACCTTGGTGGTGACTTCGATGCCTTTGCTTCAGTTGGCCGATAAGCACTTTTTGCTGCACACATCTTCTGATACTTCTCCAATAACTGAGCGAAGGTGACTTTAGATTTCCTCCTTCGGTGCTTATCGTTGCCTTTGTCCTTTCTATCATTGCCGGCATCAGTCTTTGGATTTTCGTGTTGCCCCCAGTGTTAGGCGTCCTTGCTGGAGCTTTGATGGAACGTTCGTCTTCAGGATTGCTGCCTTGAATAATTTCTTTGCTTGACGAATCAATCCCATCATCTCTAGTGTGCACCCGTCCGTCTTCGGATGAGCCGGCTTGAGTCAGCCGAGTCAACACTTGATCACCGTCAAGATTAATGTTAGCCGGCTGGCTATCAGCTTGTCCTTTGACAAATTCCAATCGTCCTTCGAAGGCCGATTGTGCATCATGAAACACATCGCAGTCTTTGATGTTCTGCTTGAACGAATCAGGCATTCGCTCTTGTCTTGACGGCTCGACATGGTCATCTTCTATGATGACTGAATTAGCCGGCGATGGACCGACAATGTGATTCCCCATGCCCGGACTGATGGTACAATGTCCGTTCCTTAGCCGACATTGGGATACCGGCCTTGGAATTATGAAACCGAGTGGTGCCGGCTTGATGTCACCCAACTCGGCTATGCATCGTCTTTTGCCCTCCTCATCCGATTTTTCTGAACCGGCTATGTTGAAGGACTTCGCACCTGGCTTTGTGTTTCTGCAACCAAAGTAGCTACAGAATTTATGTCTCATCTCAGACCAAATGTTAGCTAGGCATGAAACAAGCAAAGTTGCCCATATGAATATAAAGCTTAGCCGACACGACGGGAACAACATTGGTTGCGATAAATTGTCACTATTAGCCTCTATGAATGGTACGATATGTTGACCGACATAATTAGTGACAAGACTATTCCTAGCAGACAAGTTACTCATCCCGATTGGTCTTTCAACATTAATTAAAATCGTGTTGGCAAACGCATCAACAATATGATTATGACCAAATCTAAAGACAAGTAAATTGTCGGCTAGGCATACCTCTCCAAAGACGTCAGGAAACTACGATCTTGGCGCATCGGGAATAATGCTTTGCTCCACCTTTGAATAATTCTCTGACGCCTTGTCTTCCTCTTCTGGATTCCGCGCCGCATCACTGGATGCTCTTTATCAACCAAACATGGTTCGGCTTCTCTTTCTGGCTCTTGATGTTCATCATTAACCGAACTCTGTTCGGTCATGTCTTCTTGTTGTTGATGCTCATCATCCTCGGCACGGAACTCGCCAGAGAGTAAGCAAACTCCCTCGCATCCAGAAAAGTCAAGCACGGCCGGCTCGTGTTGCTCGCCGTGCTCCTCCTTGACGAAGCTCTCCTCTGCCGGCTTGATAGACCCGGCATGAATGCCCAACTCGCCATTGCCGGAACCGCTAAGTTCGGCTTCTGCAAAGTCGGTCACGATAGCCGGCTCGGTCTTCCTTTGCTGATTGGACCCGCCGCCTGTATTGCATGACCCGGCTTGTTTTGCCGGCTCGATCATAATGGCTGGGTCAACCATGTCCTGTTGGTTGATCTGCAGAGCTTCGTCTTCTTGTGTCGGTAACGCAGAAGGCTCGACATGATTGTTGCGTGGAAGAATAGACGCTCGAATATCTTTCTTAAGAGTTGCGTAAAACATCTGCAAGTCTTCTTCATCACGCTTCTTTTTGAGAGCTTCGAATTCCTCTTTGCGCTTTCTCCTGATAACTTCATAGCCTTGACGTTGCTCGTCTGATAATTCTTCAAGAGTTGGCATAGTGAAGTTACCGGCTTGCCCCCCGACTCTTTTGGCCTCTGACTCCTGCTTAAATATAGCCATTACTGTAGCGGAGTCACAAGGTTGCCCACTTTCTCTTAGCTCCTGGCGGATTCCATCAATTCTCCTGCAGTTGGCTCTAATCATCCGCTTCAGGTTCTCATCTTCTGGTCGGGATTGCCCCCCAGCACTCTTGGTTTCTTTCGGCCACGGGTTGACGAAATTTTGCAATTGTGCAGGGGAAGTATTGTACGCCATAGTATTATAAGCCGGTATATGTGCTCCCGCGAAATCTCCACTAATCCGGCCATCACCCTGAAGGTAAGCCGAATTGCGAATATCGCTAGTCGCATAAGTTACCGACTCAGTGCTCACATAAGGCGCAATATAAGCCGGCTGGGAATAACCGGCCGAGTAGCTTGTGGAAGCATGGCCGATTCCCCCATCCATCGGCCCGTTTGGGGACGACCCCGCGTATTGCGAGTCGGCAGCCGATGGATAAAACCGTGAGACATCCTCTAGCCTACGAAGTGTCCCATGTTGATCAATCGAGTACTCAATGTTATTCATCGGCCTATAATCTATGGCAGCCGATGCGTGAGGACTCGAACAAGCTCGCCATGAGCAGGTAAGGCGGTTCTCAATCGGCTTCTGCTCATAGCCATAACCAGAGCTAGCCGATAAAGTATGCCCACCTGCACCGACGCAAGGGCCATTGGCACCTACGTAATCAGCTTGATGATACATGTTGTCGTAGTAGATTGCCGCCTCTTGATGCGCTCCTCGTAGCAAGAACGGGCCGGAGACCGTTTGCTTCGTCCCCAGCAGAGTTGCCAAAAAGTGTGTCGCGCCTGAAACGCGTCACGCGAACACGTCCTCGTGTACCTGCGGTGCCGGGGGATGTACTCCGCAACTCGCCCCGTGGGAGGCCGGCTAGAAGCGCGATACGCAAGACAATCCAGCCGGCTCTTTTGATACCAGACGCCCCAGCCCCTCGGGACAAGCCCCGTCGGAGGAAGCCGGCGACGATTGGTTGCTCCAGGTCGACCTAATCGCCCCTAGAGCCTCGTGACCTTGCAGCTTGCTGGCATGATGACCGGCTTACGAAGGAACGAGAAGCATAGGTACAAAGGTAGGGATAAATTGAACACGCAAAGGTGCGATAGATTTGATAGATTCGATTGGTGTTATTCAATCGGCCGTCACCTCTCACATATATATGAGGCGGCTGGACTTGCCGTACAAGCATAGGACTTTCTCTACAAGGAAATTACATCAAAACCGTCCTAAAACCCAAGACCCAGTTCAAGTCGAACTTCTGTCCAGATTCGCAGCACCTCCTGACCTGCTTCTTGTCGTGGCCGCCAAAGTCGCATACAAACTCGGATGGATATGGCCCAAAGACCAAACTTGTACGTATCGACGAGGCGAACAACTCTTGCGACTATCATTTTTCCATCTAAATCCGTCTTGATGACTTTCCGGGTCCATCTTCATCTTCAGATCGGATTATGGCAGGTGACAAGTTAATATGCCCAGATCTCGTCGTATCTCTGTAGACCGCATACCAACTCGGATGAAGAAACCTCCAAAAGAAATATTGTGTACCTTGACGATACACACAACTTCCGTGTTAGGCACTTTCCCATCTGAGGCCATCTTCTTGGTGTTATCGTGCAATCTCCGTATGATGTCCTTTGAATTCTCTCTCGAGTTGCCACCTCAACCGGCTACTAGGCTTGATTATGGCATGACCCGGCATGTCGGCTTTAACAAGTGAAGAATGAAGGCACGCCAGATCTCTTTGGTATATGGCAATATGCCGGCTTATTTTCCGACTTACGTTATGGCGGTGCGGCGGCTCCTCCTCTTCCTGCGGCGGGGGTGCCGCCTTAACCTGTCAAATGGGTCATGACAGCGTACATGCCGGCTTCTAAGACATGAGCCGGCACCTGGATAATGCCGGCTTTTGGACGATGGCGGCTCTGGTCGGCTCCTGGGAGAATGCCGGTTTATGGACGATGGCCGGCTCCTGAGAATGCCGGCTTCTGGGAGAATGCCGGCTTCCGGATGATGGCCGACTCCTGGGAATGCCGGCTCCTTGGAATGCCGGCTCCTTGGATATGAATGTCGGGTCTGATGCCAGCTCTTGGGGACATTGCCGGCTCTGCAGCGATGGCGGCGCCTTGGCCGGCTTCTGGGAGAATGGCAGTGCCTTGGCCGGCTCCCGTAGGACCAAATGCCGGGTCCTGGGACATGGTGGCCTGCAGCTTATGGCTTTACCAATTGAGACATCGCTTGTCTCCTTCCTCCATCTCCATGTCTTGGCGTCTTCTCCCCTGGATCAAGGATATCTGGGGTCGGGCCGGCTAGGTGCCAAATTTGGGTGCGAACAACACTTGTTTGTGTTCTAAAATTGTCTAGGAGGGTGTGAAGATTCCATGTTGTGCACTCCATAATGAAATGACCTTGGGGAGCCCTCTCTTGATTTTTCGAACACCTGGTTGATCTTATCATAATATGTTCTTGTGTCCAATTGGTTTTTCGGATCCTTTGATAGCTTGCCTCTTTTGTTGAGATATCTTTCCTTTTGCTATTTTGGTGCAATCTTTGGATCCTCAATATAGTTTGATTTCCTCCTTTTATTGATCAATGGAAATGTCCATTTGATTCTACTCATTTTATGAGAAAACTTAAACTCGTGGAGGACTCTCACTATGTTGGCCTTCTAAAGCTTTTTCCCATTTCGGCAATTGTTGCCAATGGGGGAGAAGTTTTGGAGGGTTTATGGCATTTGACTTTGTACTTTGATTTGTTCTTAAGTATTTGCCTTCTTGCCTTTGCAATTCGTTGCTTGGTTTTGTATATAGTGGAAACTCCACCACCGGTAATAGTTGACAATATATGCAATAAATTCATGTTCATACACACATGCATAGATTGTGGGGGGAGTTTGCTCTATATATGTTGTTGGACTAACATCACATACTTTTGTAGTATTTGATGTTAGTACAATTGACTCTAGCTCGTTAATTTCCATATTATAAACCCTCTCAAAAGAGATTGTCATCAATTACCAAAATGGGGGAGATTGAAAGTGCATGTGCCCTCATGTGTGGTTTTGTTAATTAATGACAATCTCTATGGACTAATGTTTGCATTGAGATATCTTTATAGATCTTGTCCATGAAGAAGATTGGAATTCATGTGTTGGACTCTAGAAGATTATATGATGACCAAGGTTCTATCCAAGGGTTTATATGAAGAATGGTCATCTAGAGTTGAGCTTATTGCAAGCATGGCTTGGAAAGAAGATTGGGTGAACATTCATGTTTATCTCCAATCCATCATATACATCAAGAGAAGAAGATGAAGTGCAAGTGGATACATGAATACGGAGCTTAGCAAGGCTCTCCCATCATGGAGTATGGGGGAGTATTTGGAGAAGTCTTCATCAAGCATGTGCTAGCAAGCATAATCAAGAAAGGTGTTCCAACTTGAGGGAGTCAAGATCGTCATCATCTAGCTCAAGTGGAATGCGCAAGGCAAAGGTATGATCTTGATAGGGTTTCTATTTTACCGGTCTCATGGTGTTAGTGGGAGACCGGGTTATAGTATAGACGGCGTACTATCAAGAGGGGCTCTCAAGTGAGCAACTTGATCGCATCTTTGTGGAGAGCTCAAACCTTTGCATACTTGGCATATCATCTTTCTTGGTTCTTATTTGACTTTTATCCATGTGAGAATGTAGAGCTTGTGTTCATCTCCATACCAAGCTCTAGTTCATCAAAAAACGGCTTTCATATACATATCTTGTTGCGTTTTTTATATTAGAGGTTTTACCGGCTTATCTTTTCTAGAGAGGTCAAACTCTCTCCTTGTGGTTTCCTCCTCATGTGATGGACTATGATGTGTATATGCATGATCTTGTAGGGCTTGTGATTATCTTCGAAACAAGCCCAAGATCATAGAAAACGGAGTCTTGATGATTATCTTGTTGAGTTTTGATGTTGAAAGATTTACCGGTTATTTTTTTATAGAGAAGGTTTACCTTCCTACATTTGGTTTTATCCTCCCTTGGTGGACTATGATGTTTCTCTGCATGATCTTGTAAAGCTCGTTGTGGTGATTCCAACGAGCCCAAGAACATAAAAAACGGAGTTCGTATGCGAAAGTTGTGTTCGTTTTGCTGTTGGGGTTTCTGCAGTTTTTCAGTAGGACGGTAGTACCGGATTTAGCCCAGTAGTACCGAGTTTCCATGCCCAGTACTACCGTGTCAAGTACCGGGGCAAGTACCGCATCTCCCCGGATGGTTCTGATGTTTCCGCTTTCTTGCCCAGTACTACCGCGGGCTGGCCCAGTACTACCGCGAAGAGAGTAGTCCCGGGTCAAGCCCAGTACTACCGCCCCGGGGCGAAAAACTGCCCAACGGGCAGATTTCTGGGACCTATTTAAGGGGCCTTCTTCCCCAAACGGTCCCCAACTACTTGAGCACGTTTTCCCCTCTTTCTCCTCCATTGTTGACCTTGGAAAAGCTTGCCCTCTCTCAATCCCTCCCATGATTCTTGCATATCATTGAGGGAAAAGTGAGAGGAGATCTAGATCTATAATTCCACCAATCCATCTCTCCTCTAAGTGAGGGGAACCTAGTAGATCTTGATCTTGGAGTTCTTGGTGTTTCTCCTTCTTTGTTCTTCCTCTCTTCTCCCCCCATAAGCATTAGTTGCTTTTGGTGGGATTTGAGAGTGAAGGATTTGAGCACTTGTGCTCTTGCCATTGCTTTGTGCATCGGTTTGTACTCTCCATGATGATTCGTGGAAGTTGAAAGTTTGTGAGCTTGTTACTCTTTTGTCTTTGGACCCTAGACGCCATTGTGGTGGTTGAGAACTTTTGTGGTCACTTGTAGCCATCCGGGAGCCCCCAATCCAGTTGTGGGTTGTGCCCCGGGTTGTTGTTGTAAAGGCTCCGGTTTCCGCCTCGAAGGATTCCGATAGTTGAAGGTGAACCAATCCTTTGTGGTGCGGTTCATCGGAGAAGAAGGTGAGCCTTTTGTGGCGTTGAGACCAACCTGTTGTGGTGGTTTCACACCTCTCCAACGAGACGTACTCCCCTAAAAAGGTGGAACTCAGGAATACATCTTCGTCTCCGCGTGACTCGGTTATTCCTATACCCGAGCTCTTTACTTATGCATTTTACATTGTGATAGCCTTCGTGCTTGAAGTATTCTATTACTATCACCTTGTCTCTTGTCTTGCCTAGCATAAGTTATTGGTGCACATAGGTGAGCCTAGTATATTTAGATTGTTGGCTTGTTAATTTAAACACCTAGTTTTATTCCGCAATTATCAAGACTATACTGAAAAAGTTTTAAATCGCCTATTCACCCCACCTCTAGGCGACATCCTTCTCCTTTCACTTTTCCCTACTTTGGAATTAGGTCACGAGTTTACCACTAGACTCGCATGTGTGAAAATCAAAGTAGCGTGTCAGCAGTGAGTCCAATCCATCGAATCCCTCAAACAGCTCCGCTCTACTGGCATTCCACAAGTTCAGGGCGTAACGTCAGGCGGCGGATTGCTAGATCCGTTGACCTGGGACTTGGTGGTGGTTAGGGTTTCCAACTCTTGGAATATTTGTTGTAACCTTTCGGTTGCCTATGACTCACCTTATATAGGCCTCCTCCTGGGTGCACAACACATGTGGCCCATTAAATCCTAATCAAAGTACTACACGAGTCAAATCCATGCTAGACTATGTCCTGGTATCACTCAGGTCCAACCCGCACGACTTATTTCAGTCGGATCACAAGTTTGCGCCCCTTCAAGTTCGCGACCATTTGAACACAACTATATAGAGTTACTCCCCGAGTTCCCTCCATGGCTCCAAGTCACCACTCCATGAACACTCAGCCTCAAGTTAATACTTTGTACTGCCTCTAGCACAATGTGCCAACTACTGAGGTTTTAATAGCTCAATATCTCTTTTCGATCTCATGATATTGATTCACTGGACTAACTCTTGGTTTGGGTTCTCGGTTAATTCCTAACTGAAGTTGAATGGACCATACCTCCTAGATCAAATCACTCGAGAGAGCCAAGAAAATATATCTCTGAGTCGGAGGGGCAAATTCCATCTTGATTAAGGATGCCATGCAGTTTTCTTCACGCCTAACCTGAAATCTACCTTTGTAACAACCCAGTTACATAGTAGCGTATGATAGATCCTAAGCTAGTTGATCCACAATTCCGGTCATGCCAGGACCATAGGTCTAAGTACATGGCATATGCATTGCTCGAGACTAACAATTGACAACTTGCTCACATAGCGTCTCAAATCTCAAAGTGGGTTTGTCCGACTTGGTAACTCCTTTACGAAAGTTAGTACTATCGGATTGACACCACCATACCTCAGCTGAATCGTGCACTAGTCAAGGATATGTGTCCTCCTAACCTTATCGATTAGGGACCCGTAGTTCCAACCGAATCACGTATTTGATGATACATATCATTGATGATGTTCAAGAACAATACATAGAAAATATCATCATCACGTGATTGTCTATAAGGCATATTTCTAACAAATTGTACTCTAAAAATTGACCTATTGCCCCCGCGCATCTGCCAATGCTGAATAGAACGATGGATGTGTGGGGACCTAGTGGAAACCACGTCCCTAACTCGTTGGGACTAGATGTTTTACATTCACCTCTCTCTCTCTCTCTCTCTCTCTCTCTCTCTCTCTCTCAGTCTTTGCATTCCCGGTCCATTACACAATAAATGTCATGATATATATGTTTGTTTTACAACTGAAAATAAAACATATCCTAGCCATATTATCGTTTATAATGGAAAACCCCTTTCACCTTACTCTCTTCTTTGTCACGGTGTACTCATGGCTATGCACTTTCCTCTATTTTGGTGCGGTCCGAGAGAGTCAATTTGGGATAAAATCACCATAAGTTGAGCTTATTGGTGTCTCAAGTGATATGACACACGCACACAGGGTCGTGGCCCAGGAGGGGAGGGAGCCGGGAATGTTTTCTTTGAAAAATAATTAGCAAATTTGAGTCTATATCTCTCACAATCTCTTCCTGTAAGCTCTGGTACCATAAATGCCTCTAAGTTTGATCACATCTTCGCACCAGTCACCATTAGGATACCCTCCGACCCTACTTAGTTCAATTAAATGAAACTAAATTTCAAAGTCTCATAATTTTTTGAAAAACTAGTTCATTTATTTTAATAGTGACTCATTCGCATCTATATAGCTCCGCTACCGGTGCGACTTATCAGAATGACAGGTCTAACCTAAACCTAGGGTTGACCATTGTACTGGCATAATAATACTTACCAAAAGAAATCAAGCAATGCTTGTCAACATGGTCACTAAATTGTCTAATTCATTTTATTCTATTTAGGTTAAGCTCACAAGTTGGCGAAAGGGGTATAGGACTAGGACTAGATTTGACCCAACATTCATATGTCTACAATTTTGTGGACTGAAAAAAATCGTCAAAAAGTTAACATGGGAATTTCCAGGCTAATCCCAACCAACGAACAATCTGAACCGTCGAAGTCCATCTCCTCCGCAGCTAGATTTTCCCTCTCCACCATCCCTCCCCTCTCCCCTATCCCCTCCCCCGCGCAGCCACCCTGCTCTCGTGCTCCGGCCTACCCAAAACCCAGCCAATACGGCTCCAAAATCTCACCTACACTCCAACACCGCTGTGCCCTAGAGCTCCCGACGTGCCGTGGCTTACCTTCACCGGCTCTCCCCAACCCTCCCGCGTCGCCGCCATCGCAGTTCCCCTTCTGCCTCGTCGCGTCCCGGCTGCCTCCGCCCCATCCGCTTCGAGGTACGAAACCTTTGGTTATCCAGTGATTAATTAACCCCGAACTAGTTTGCACAAATATCTGGTGTGCACGCCAGCAGGCCATGTAGATCCGCCCCTGGTTTTCTGACCTGGTTGTCTGATTATTTTGCACCTACAGCTACAACCACACCCTGTCGCAAACTTGCTGAAATAAGAGTCTGAAAGACTGAAACATAGATATAATTGTCGAGTTCCGGTGCCGTGTCTGACGCCATTCACGACTGCACAAATGCGGCTAATCATCGGGCAAGTTCACCGGAATGTTCTTGCCTTGGCATCATCTCGGTCATGCTTTGTCGTCGGCGACCATCTCCCGTTCAGAATGCTGTCGCTGCCGCGCGCAGCTGGGTTTCATCAGAGTGCTTGGAGGGGTAGCCAGGCTGTCGAGGATAGCGGCAGCAGCGCACTGACTCTAGCTAACCTAGAAGTCCAAAGCAAAGCTGACTATGTGAAGAAGGATAGGGTGCCACGAACTGGAGGTCCCAGGCCAAGCTCAAGGGACTCTTCCTTCAATGTGAAACCAAAGAAAGCTTCTTCTCTGAATTTCAAGCCAGCCAAGAGTGAGCTGCCAAAGTCACCGGTGGTGAAGAAGAAACTGAAAATTGATGAGGCTTTATTTTCTGCAAGTTCATTTGAGGAGCTCGGTTTGCCGCCTTTGCTCATTGACCGGTTGAACAAGGAAGGCCTGACTTCTCCAACAGAGGTCCAGTCTGCTTCTATTCCTGTCATATCACAAAAGCATGATGTGGTTATCCAATCATATACTGGGTCTGGGAAAACCCTTGCATACCTTCTCCCCATTCTTTCTGAAATAGGCCCCCTGAAGAGGGCTAAAGAGCAGGGTGGTTCTGACAAGAGAACAGGTATAGAAGCAGTTGTTGTTGCTCCTTCGAGAGAATTAGCAATGCAGATAGTACGAGAGGTGGAGAAGATCTTGGGTCCTGATGATAAGAGACTTGTCCAGCAGCTTGTGGGCGGTGCTAACCGTACGAGGCAAGAAGAAGCATTGAAGAAGAACAAGCCAATTATTGTTGTTGGAACACCTGGCCGTATTTCAGAAATTTCAGCAGCGGGCAAACTACAAACCCATAACTGCCGTTTTCTTGTACTGGATGAAGTCGACCAGCTTTTATCATTTAATTACCGTGAGGATATGCATAGAATCCTAGAGCATGTTGGAAGGAGATCTGGCACTTCAACTTCTAGTGGCATCCTTGGTCCACTTGCTAGGCGCTCTGACCGCCAGACAATCTTGGTTTCAGCAACAATACCGTTTTCAGTTATACGTGCAGCCAGGACTTGGGGCCATGAACCAGTTCTTGTTAGGGCTAAGAGTGTTGTTCCTCTCGACTCAATCACCGTTCCAAGGCCCATGCTGTCCCAGGGTGAACCTAACTCCGATTCTCCATCAATGTCAGTGAATCAAGCTGCAGTTGACAGCTTACCTCCGTCGTTGGAACATTATTACTGTACAACCAAGGCTCAACACAAAGTTGACACTTTAAGGAGATGCATCCATGCCCTCGAAGCGCAGACAGTGATTGCATTTATGAACAACACCAAGCCACTGAAGGATGTTGTATTCAAGTTGGATGCCCGTGGGATAAAAGCTATCGAGCTACATGGAGACCTTGGAAAGCTTGCAAGGTCAACAGTCCTGAAAAAGTTTAAGGCCGGTGAATTCAGAGTCCTAGTCACAAATGAGTTGTCTGCCAGGGGATTGGATGTGCCAGAATGCGACCTTGTGATTAACCTGGATCTGCCAACAGATTCTACACACTATGCCCACAGAGCTGGTCGGACTGGACGTCTTGGGCGGAAAGGGGTTGTCGTTTCAATATGTGAAGAAAGCGAGGCATTTATTATGAGAAAAATGCGCAAGCAATTAGGTGTGCCCATCAAGCCGTGTGACTTCACTGAAGGCCAGATTAACGTTCATAAGGAGGAAGATGTGGAATAAACTCTGCAGTGTGCGCATGAGGCATGGCTGCTCAACTCTATGCTATCACTTAAGTTTTTTCTCCAAGCGGTATTGCTTTTCATGGGCATTTAGTTTATTGTAATTTCTTGAAGTACTGTCAGTAGACATCTTTGCTCAACAGAGATTAGATACGTTGGAAAATACTAGTCTTCATGGTATTTAGCCGTTTTTCTTATGAAGGATCGGTGTTTGCCTCTATTATTATGTTTTTTGTGCCTTCTTATGGAGCCATATTATGATTTGTAAGGTGACAACTGCAATGCCTTAATTCTGCCCTGGTGCTATATATTTCAAATTGCCTGTGTGAAATATGGGAAAAAAACAGGCGAATGCCTCCAAGGCTCCAACTAAGTCGAAATCTTAGCTTACACTTACAGGACGTGTAGAGACAGTTTATTGACTTGTCTGATCACAGATGACAATCAGGTAGTTGATGCTTGGTGTAAGCTGATCTATGCTTATTCCTTTGTAATGCTTCTCCGAACTTTATATTAAATATCCTTCGACGGTAGTAGGAGCATCGATTGCCCGTATAGCTCAGTGGTAGAGCGTCAGTCTTGTAAACTGAAGGTCTGTAGTTCGATCCTGCATGTGGGCAACATTTTTGCTCTATTTTTACCATGCCATTCTATTTTACTATCTCAGGCAATGCCTTTAACCGCGATGATTATATACGAGCCAGAATCGTAGAGCAAAACGTTCTTCAGTTCGTACTTTGCTCGCCAAATGCAACACAAATCCTGTATTCCAGATACAGCAATCCGCGATGACTATATACGTGCCAGAATCGTATAGTAAAACGCTCTTCCGTTCGTATTTTGCTCACCAAAATGCAACACAAATCCTGTAATGCAGATACAGTGTGGAACTGGAACTACAAAGGCAACAGTAGCGGCAGACTGGCAAGCAATCTGCATCCTGCTCATGGTTTCTCCAGCAAACAAGGACCAAAAAGTCCTTTCTCTGTAGTAATGTTGCAGCCTTTCCAAAGCCTGGCGACATACCTTGATGAGGTAATGGCAGAGAGATCAGGAAAAGAAGAGATTGCCAACTGGGATATTTCAGGGGTTGAGATTTCGAGTTCCACAAGATTCAGATGTTGCTTAAGAGCAAAACGTTCTTCAGGCAATGCCTTTAACCGCGATGATTATATACGAGCCAGAAACGTAGAGCAAAACGTTCTTCAGTTCGTACTTTGCTCGCCAAATGCAACACAAATCCTGTATTCCAGATACAGCAATCCGCGATGATTATATACGTGCCAGAATCGTATAGTAAAACGCTCTTCCGTTCGTATTTTGCTCACCAAAATGCAACACAAATCCTGTAATGCAGATACAGTGTGGAACTGGAACTACAAAGGCAACAGTAGCGGCAGACTGGCAAGCAATCTGCATCCTGTTCATGGTTTCTCCAGCAAACAAGGACCAAAAAGTCCTTTCTCTGTAGTAATGTTGCAGCCTTTCCAAAGCCTGGCGACATACCTTGATGAGGTAATGGCAGAGAGATCAGGAAAAGAAGAGATTGCCAACTGGGATATTTCAGGGTTTGAGATTTCGAGTTCCACAAGATTCAGATGTTGCTTAAGACGTTGCAGAGAACTATAAGAATTTCTTTTTTATGGAAAAGAGAATTGCAAGATTGGTGATACAGAAAGTACAATGTAGAAGAATGCATGTTCTATTCAAAGATTCAAATAAGATGATGCAGTAACAATGTAGCCCGACAGGTAATTCATGGCTACACTTGGTTGCTAGCAGCAGTAGGCGGCAAACCTGTGATCGGCTGGACCAGATCATCGTGGTACCTGTTCCGTTGTCCCTTGATAGTGGAACCGGTCCTCTTAAGGTCGTATGGAAAACACAGAAGAAGACAATTCATGGCTGAATCTAGCCCAGAAATAGCTAAATGCGCTTCGGCTATAGTTTTGCACTGGTCAGAGTCAAAACTGAGTTTCAGACCTAGAAAACAGTATCGCTTAAACCCTAACTTCACGATTGATAAAATATTCGACACATATTGATCACAAAAAATTATCTCTTACGAACAAAACAAGTACTGATCACCAAAATGAAGGGTGAGAAAATACATCCAACACCAACACAAATTTTTCAGCTTGTCAAATGCCTCCAGAAGCGCCACCATACAAGGTGACAAAAAATCTTATTCGATGACCAAGAAGGATAAAACAAAAAGGGAATCTCACACTCACTAAATTCGCATAACTATCATGGCCAGGAGCCATCATCCACATAAGGGAATCCACACTTCAATCTAATGCAAGTATGCCACACAATGTCTGTCACGACAGAAACATGTCATAATTGTTTTGTTTGATTCATGGCTACATCATCTTGCTGCAATCAACTTATTTCAGAACAAACACTAGTTCAGTCAATGCTTCTTTGACATTCATGATCCAGACTCCTTTGGAGTTTTCGCAACAATGGAGATAGCATGAAGACCCGAGTTCAACTCATCGTTCAAGAGATCATACACCATCCTGTGACGCTTCACAAGGCTCTGCCCCTCAAACTTGGGTGAAATTACCTTGATGTTAAAATGCGTCTCATTTGCATTGTCCTTGACAGCTGCATGCCCGGCATGTTGGTAAGAAACATCCTCAATATCTAGCGCACTGGCCTCCAAAGCAGACTGCAGCTTTTGCCTCATCCGAGCAGCCCTTGAGAGCACAGCACTGGTACCTCGTGAACCCATCATTGTTACAGTCTGCTTCGAAGAAAAATGTACGGTTATGCAAAATAGTCACTATTAGAAGGATCACAGGAAATGCAGAGAAAAAAAGTGTTATGTACCGTTACATAATTCATGAACATGAGAATAGATTGATAGATAAACAAACAGTCCAATAGCAAGGCCAAGATTGCATAACATAACAAAATAGGAATGCTTCCTTATCCTACCCTATTCTCAACAGTTATGCGAAGTCACCATTAGAAGGACCACAGGAAATGCAGAGATAAAAAGTGTAAAGCACCGTTACATAGTTCATGAACATGAGAATAGATTGATAGATGAACGAACAGTCCAATAGCAAGGCAGGATTGCATATAACATAAAAATTAGGAATGCTTCCTTATCCTAAACTATTCTCAACAGTCCAGTAGTCATGAATAAAACATATAAGAATATCTCTCTTTATTTCTATCACGGGGCCAACACCTTGGTTCCGTTTTCTATTTGCAGATTCCAGTTTCTGAACAACTGATATGAAATCAAGATACACAAAATTGAACGAACATAACAGTTTATCTTCATTTGATCCAAGTAATCCCCATATGTCTGGAAAAAGATCGAAAACAGCCTAACAAGTAACAACACCATCGATTCTAACTTTTAAAAGTTAAAACTATACCCAGTATCCTTTCATCTCGTCAAGAACAAATAGCGAGATGCAAACCCCATAGAGAATCAAAATCTAGATGGTGCAATTGGACACAAAATTATAACCTAGATGATGAATTTAGACCGTCCTTACAAAGATGGATTACACAAAAGGCGCAAACCGAGCTAAAAATTACAGGGGTGTAGGGTATGAGGGTATCTTGAAGCGGATCTGACGAGAAGCTTACAGGGAAAACAAATATTCTACGGTTGCTGTGATCTCCCTACGTAATGGAGATAAGATTAACTGGCTGCACAAATTTGGAGCGCAATGGAACAAACAGTGAAAAAGGCAGTAGAGCTTACGTCCTTGCTCGAAGTTCTGTTGTCCTTGTGTTGGGGTCGGCGGCGGCTAGGGTATGGAAGGGGAAACCAGAGGGTAAAAAACAAGCCAGGTATACCTGGAATTCCGATGGACAAAAAGAGTATATGCGGTGAGCGTGGATCGAACACGCGACCTTCAGATCTTCAGTCTGACGCTCTCCCAACTGAGCTATCCCCGCTACATGTTAATTACTCCCTCCGGTCCATATTATTTGAAATATAATTAAACTGGTACAAATCGCTAGCACCTATCACGACAGATTTTCAGGATCAGAGGGACTACAAAATTTTACTTAATAAATACGTGGACTATACGTGCTTGCATTGGTTCTGTTATGATGCGAATTTATTCTTTCGACGTTAAGGCGTGCTCGAGCCACAAGGCCGGTGGAGACATTCCATATCTCTGGCCAGCTCATGAGCTACACAAAATCTCGAGGCAAATGTTTGAAGGTTGCGTTCACTAATTTCACGGAAGAATTTACAATTTGCAACAGTTTAGTTCGGACCTCTATTATTTGCCACTCTTTACTTTGGCTTTTACTATTTGCCATGTATTAGACCAACTTCTTTACAATTTGCCCTGTTTCTCCATTATACAGATTTGTTATTATTCTTAACTTCAAAATACGCTCTAAATACAGTATCTGCGTACCCCTGTACCTGCCTAGACCGAACCGGGCCGGGCTGCTCGCTCTGGAGCTGGAGGTGGCGATGCGGATGCAGGGGACAGCGGTGATCGTGGCCAGCCTGTTGCAGCGTGGCGGCGAGCTTCACGGGCCCGGTCTGGGCCCGACCGGACCCTATTAGGACTGGTGTGTCCCATGGGGGCTTTACGGGCCCGCTGGGCCCGGCCGGACCTGACGGGGACTGGTGTGTTTTGTGGCTTCGTCCGGTCGACTACCGCCAAAGGCGGTGGAGGTTGGTCCCACCCTCCGGCTGCGGTACTGCTGACCCCAGGTCATTCTACTCCTCAATTTCGGCTTGCAGACCACGTGGTAGCTTCTTCGGTGAGACGATGATGGTGGCTTCGGGATCGTTGGCGCATGTTGGTGGGCGGCTAGTCTGGTGGTGTCGAGGCTTGTCCTCGCGGGGCACCTGTGCTACGGATCGTCCGGGGTTGTGGAGATGAGGTGTTTCGGGAGAAATCCTTGTCGGTTCGTCCGACACCGACGCGGTGCCGCCTTCGGGTGGCATCTTTCCTTCTTGAAGGGCGTCGTGGCTATCCGTCGTTCGCTTCTCTCTGTGCCAAGAAAAACTCTAGGACCAGTGCGCTGGTTCGGGCAGCAGCGTGGCGTTCCTTCTTGAAGGTGCTGCCTGGTACTTGTCGATTCGATACTAGGAGCGTGGTGGTACTTTGTCGGAGAGGCGCAGTGGTTGCGGGTCAAAGTCGTTTAGTCGATCCGCATATGTCTCATTTTTTTTTTGGGTATATGTTTGCTGCAGCCACAGCATTGCAAGTCTGTTGGTTGTATCGGGTGTTTGCTATATTTATATAGCGGGGCTACGGCCTATTTCGTCGATGGCATGGAAGTTGGTTGTACACAGTGGCGGAGCTAAAAAAGAATAAAGGATAAGGGTGCCTACCGGTGCCAAAAGAGAGAAAAACTAACTTTTTGGGGTGCACATGTGATGGAAAAATGGTGTTTTAGGGCATCTCCAGCCGTGCCCCCTAGGAGCCCCCCAGGACGTGTTTTAGGTTCGGTTTTTAGGCTCGGATGGCAAATAGCGCCAAAATGCTACCAGCCAGCCCCCCAGGAAGTGAAATAGCGCCGTTTTGCGCCGTTTTGGCGCCGGCGCACCCAGGCCAAACCCAACAGTCTGGGTTCGGCCTGGGGGGCGATTTTGCATGCAACGGCCCACATGTCAGTGTCTCTCTTCCCTCTCTCTCCTCTTTCTTTTCTCTGTCCCTCTCCCTTTTCTTTTCTTCCACCTACCACCGCACTTCCTCTCTCTCATAAATCCGGCCGCCCTTCCCCTCCAGCAGCTCCGGCCACCTTCCTTGACTCCGACCGCCGTTCCCTCCAGCTCCGGCCATCTTCCTCGGATCCGCGCTTTTTTTCTCTTCTCCTCGACCTCCGGCTCACCCAGCTCCTGTGGCCGCAACGCGCCATGGCCACGCACCGGGCCTCCTCCACCTCCAGCCGTCGGCTTCCTCCTCGAGGTCGCGCGGCCGGCCGGCTCGCCGCCCAGCTCCGCCCTCTGCTCACGGACGGCGCAGCCAGCTCGTCGGGGGACACGAGGGACACGACTCACGAGCAGCTCCTCGCGGGGAACCCCGGCCTCGTCGGTCAGGAACCGCAGCGCGGCGGTGTGGTCTCGAGTCTCGACGGGCACTGGCCGTCGCCTGGCCGCCCTCGCCTCTGGCCGCGCATGGCCGTCGCGCCTGGCTGGCCGTCGCCTGGCCGCGGCCGCCCTTGCGCAGCCGTCCTTCTGTGCGACCCGCTGCTGGTGCGCATCGAGCTCGGCCGAGGACCGACCGCCGCAGCTCGACCCGTTGCTGGTGCGCCCGCTCCCGACGACCGCGGCCTGACGAGCTCCCACGGGCCGTGGACGCCGCACCAACTTCCGCCCGCTCGCGCCGGAGGCCAGACCCCAGCTCCAAGGCATCCATGTCCATGGCCGCGTCCTCCTCGTCTCCTCGAGCTCGCGACGGCAGGGGCGTTCGTGCCGGCGCCGCCACGGCCACGCCTCACCCTCACAAGCACGGCCACCTCTGCTCCGGCGTCCAGCTTCGTCCTCGTGCTCGCCGTGGGCAGGACGGAGGTGGGCGAGCACGGCCACGGCCGACGACGGCTTCTTTTTTTCTGGCTTTTCATCTCTTCTTCTTATCTTGGGTGTGGGGTGCGACTGGAAAACCGGCTCCCCCAGAACTCAAATTAGCGCCGTTGCCCCCCCCCCCCCCGAGCCTAACTTGGCGCCGGTTTTGCATCCTGGGGGGCTAGACGGCTGGAGATGCCCTTACAAAGAAGAAGAAAAAAGGCCACCCGGGCATGCAGCGGTAAAAGAGGGTAGCCCGGCGCCATAGGCCGAGCAGGCTCACGTTTCACTCAACCTGTATATAACGCTGTCAGCGGCTAGCTGACGGAGACCAAAGCTTACAGCATCCAGCTTATCCACTGCCGCACGCATGCAGGCGCAGGCGGACCGAAAGCACGAGCCGACCGAGACCGCTACGTGCGTCCGTCCGTGCAGGAGTCGCCGGAAAACTTGCCAAGTCTTTGACCAAACGGAAGCCCAAATACAGCAACACTAGCAGCACTGGCTTAAAATTAGCTGGAGCGCGGTGAACCGCCGAGTAGACGTGACTCGTGAGACAGTGCACGCAGACGCAGACAGGTCCGGCACGTGCTGCTACCGTCTCTCCAATGGCAGAGGAGGAATATGCAGAGGTGCCGCCACCAAGCAGGCAAACCAGCTGTGGCACGGCAAAGGACGGGCACGTACGCCAGTGACCAGCAGTGTTGCTATGAGATCTGTGCCAGCCGCAGTTTGCCCGGCGCGGCGGTGAGGTGACGGGTCACGCCGGTCGCCGGTCGGGCATCGCCGCTTTAAATTTGCAGGAGTCACTGCACGCCTAGTTCCGTTTCCGTTCCGCCGAGCTGCCTGCCTGGCGCTGCATGCTGTCTCTGACACGATGTACGTTGAGCCGAGACCACCAACCGACATGTCCGTGCGTCTCTCTCTTGTTCGGGACCTTCTCACAGTCACATTTGACTCAGTTTTCCGGTCCTCTACATTACCTACACTGGCGTATCGTAGATACTACTCCCTCCGTTCTAAATTAGATGACTTCCATTTATACACATATGGATGTATCTATACTTGTAACATGTCTAGATACATCCGCATGTGGATAAATAGAAGTCATCTAATTTGGAACGGAGGGAGTAGTTTGATGCATTTCATACATGTAACAAAAAATTATCACCTTAATTAATGATATAAGAGTAGATATTAGCATCACAGGGTAGGTAGTTATATTTAGGGAGAGACGTTTTGGCTCCCGTTCTCATATGAAGGGCTGGAATTAAAACTTGAAACTCGTGAGTTAAACGAGTAGTTCGGAACTCGACTCGGCTTGACTCAAACTCGTTGCTAAACGAGCCGAGTTTTCATTTTTAACGATAAACGAGTTCGAGTTAAACGAGCCGAGTTCCGAACTACTCGTTTAGCTCGTTTAACTCGGTAAACAAATATTGTTACCTATATTCTTATCTTTGTGAACAATTTTACCTAATTATTATAGTTTAACGACTAGATATTACTTGATAGTGTTATATTGTTATTGATTGTTTTGATAATTACATCATACATGCCCAAATAATTAGAAACAATTATATATAAAAAATATTATAATTCGTGTTAACAGCTTTACCGAGCTAAACGAGTTAAACGAGCAAACTCGCGAGTTTACCGAGCCGAGCCGAGTTCTAATTATGGACTCGCGAGTCGAGCCGAGCTAACTCGTCAGTTGACCGAGATTCAACAAGTCGAGCCGAGCCGGCTCGGCTCGGCTCGAATTCCAGGCCTACTCGTATGGTTCCGTTAGAATAAAAACAATAAAAAAACACTAAACATTATTTAAAAAATGGTGATTAAAATATATAAATGTTATACATACGTGCCAAACCTCATGCTTAAATGGCATGTGTGGTGCTCTATGAGAAAAAAAAATAAAATCAATGCTCAAAAAAATATTTTTTAGATCTTATTTTGGCCACTGATTTGTTTTTTTGCACGGCCAAATGTCAAATCATCTAGTAGCAATTTGACAAGTATGTAGAGCATTTGTCTATGCTCATCACCAATATATTTTTAGATCTTTTTAAAACATTTACTATTTTTACAAATTTTTATTCTAACAGAACCATATGAGTTCCCGTGCCATTTTCAATTTATGTTGCGTAACACATTTCAATACAAAATGAGTCTATAAATTTAATACATTTCAATACAAAATGAGTCTATAAACTTAATAAATATAATATTACATATTGAGATAAACGCACCATTGGTCACTGAACTTTAATTAGATGAGTACATTGGTCACTGAACTCTCAACTTGTTACAAACTGGTCACTGAAGTCTCAAAAGATGAGTATATTGGTCACACTTTGTCCAGCGGAGCTAATTTTGTCCGACGTGGCATGCTAACTAGACAATTGACAGCACTAGTCTTGCTGACAAGGTTGTTTCTTCTTTGCAGATAAGACCCTGGTGAGTATTTTTTTGCAGATACGGCCCCAGGCCCATCTCAGCAGCCACGTTAGCGAGCAGGCCCATTGTTTGGTTTTATTTGGTCAACCCGACCGGCGACGCGGCGGTGAACTCCCGTGAGCTCGGGCTCATCGTTCCCAGCACGCATGCGTCGTCTCTCTGTAGAGGGTTTGAAGGGAGACAAGTGGGGAGTTAGACCAGATGTTCAGGGGGGGTTTCTGCAAGAAAATTGGTCTTCCCAACTGGTCAACTATCTAGTCAGCATGCCACGTTTGACAAAATTTGCTCCGCTGGACAAAGTGTGACCAATATACTCATCTTTTGAGAGTTCAGTGACTAGTTTGTAACTGAAAGTGCATGTGTTTTCCCATGCGTGGTTTTGGTAATTAATGACAATCCTTATGGACTAATGTTTACTTTGAGATATACTTGTAGATCTTGTCCATAGGAAAAGAATGGAGTTCATGTGTTGGACTCTAGAAGATTACATGATGACCAAGGTTCCATCCAAGGGTTTATATGAAGAATGGTCATGTGTAGAGTTGAACATATTGCAAGTATGTCTTGAAGGATTCAAGACATCATCTTCATGAAGTCGGACCGAAGATTACATGATGATCAATGCTCTATTCAAAGGTTTATATGAAGAATGGTCATATGAAGAATTGAGCTTATTGCAAGCATGGCTTGGAAAAGAAGATTGAGTGAACTTCATGTTTATCTCCAAGCCATCATCTATATCAAGAGAAGAATATGAAGCGCAAGTGGATACATGAAGACGGAGCTAAGCGAGGTTCTCCATAATGGTGTATGGGGGAGCATTTGGAGATGTCTTCATCAAGCATGTGCTAGCAAGCACACAATCAAGAAAGGTGTTCCAACTTGAGGGAGTCAAGATCGTCTTCATCTAGCTCAAGTGGAATGCGCAAGGCAAAGGTATGATCTTGATAGGGTTTCTATTTTACCGGTCTCTGGTGTTAGTGGGAGACCGGGTTATAGGATAGACGGCGTACTATCAAGAGGGGCTCTCAAGTGAGTAACTTGATCGCATCTTTGTGGAGAGCTCAAACCTTTGCATACTTGGCATATCATCTTTCTTGGTTCTTATTTGGCTTTTATCCATGTGAGAATTTAGAGCTTGTGTTCATCTCCATACCAAGCTCTAGTTCACCGAAAACGGATTTCGTATTGAAAACTTGTTGCGTTTTCGGTTTTGAGGTTTTGCCGGTTCATCTTCTTTAGAGAGGTTTTACCTTTCTACATTTGGTCTTCTCCTCACATGATGGACTATGATGTTTCTCTGCATAATCTTGAAGTGCTCTTCGTTGCGATTCCAACGAGCCCAAGATCATCGAAATCGGAGTCCGGATGAAAAAGTTATTGCAGTTTTCTTTTTGCTGTTTTCAGGTTCTGGCAAGCCGGCCCACAGGCCGGCCAGGCCGGCTCACAGGCCGGCAGCCTCGGGTGGCAGGCCGGCTCACAGGCCGGCCCAGGCCGGCTCCCAGGCCGGCTGCCTCGGGTGGCAGGCCGGCCCCCAGGCCGGCCAGGCCGGGCCCCAGGCCGGCTTCCCTGGGAACGAGGCCAGCCCCCAGCCCGGCCCCCAGCCCGGCCAGGCCGGCTCCCAGGCCGGCCTCACAGTTTTCTCCAACGGTCAGTTTTTTGAGGGGACCTATTTAAGGGGTGTCTTCCCCAACGGTTCCCTAAGCTCTTGAGCACGAAAAAGCCCCCCATTGTTGACCTTCTTGAGCTTGGATTTCTCTCTATTCCTCCATGATTCTTGCCTCAAATTAGAGGGAAAGAGAGAGGAGATCTAGATCCACCATTCCACCAATCATTCTCTCCTCTAAGTGAGGGGAAGCCTTTGGATCTAAATCTTGGAGGGATTTGGTGTTCTTCCTTTGTTCTTCCTCTCTTCTCCCCCCATAAGCATTAGTTGCTTTTGGTGGGATTTGAGAGTGAAGGATTTGAGCACTTGTGCTCTTGCCATTGCATTGTGTTGCATCGGTTTGCTCTCTCCACGAAGATTCGTGGAAGTGAAAGTTCGTGAGCTTGTTACTCTTGGGTCATTGGACCCTAGACGCCTTTTGTGGCGAGTGGCGCCTTTTGTGGCGGTGCAAGGCCTTTTGTGGCCGCTTGGGTGCTCCCGATCCTTTTGTGGGTTGTGCCTCAAGTTTGTTGTAAGGGACTCGATTTCCGCCCAAAAGGAAATCAATAGTGGAAGGTGAACCGAGCTTTTGGGCAAGGTTCATCGGAGAATAGGGTGAGGCCATTTGTGGCATCTTGAGTTTGATACTCACACCCCTCCAACGAGACGTACTCCCCTAAAAAGGAGGAACTCGGGAATACATCGTCGTCACCGCGTGCCTCGGTTATTTCTATACCCGAGCTCTTTACTTATGCACTTTACATTGTGATAGCCTTCGTGCTTGAAGTATATATCTTGCTATCACTTGTTGTTTCTTGCTTAGCATAAGTTGTTGGTGCACATAGGTGACCTAGTTTATTTAGGTTGTTGGCTTGTTAATTTAAACACCTAGTTTTATTCCGCAATTAGCAAGCCTAAACCGGAAAAGTTTTAAACGCCTATTCACCCCCCCTCTAGGCGACATCCTTGTCCTTTCAATTGGTATCAGAGCCTGGGCTCTCTTTATAGGGCTTTACCGCCTAGAGAGTAAAGATGTCGTTTAGAGAATTAGTGCACAATCCCACTTTAAATTCGATGGCACTAATTATGATGTTTGGAAAATTCGCATGCTTAATCTTTTTAGGGCCATGGTCCAAATTATATCAAGAGTCTTGTAGATGTGGGTTTTTCTCCTCCAAAGGATTCGCAAGAATTATCTTTAGAGGAGGAGGAAAACTCTCATCTCGATACTCAAGTATCTAATGGCCTTATATGTGTTTTGAGCGATGTAGTTCTTGCTTCAATCATGCCTTTCCGGAACGCTCATGAGCTTTGGACCAAGCTTCAAGATAAATATGAAGTGTCCAACATTATTGAGGATGATTGTTGTCCCTCCACCTCCGGACGTGATGAGCTCACTTATTCTTCCACTTCACCAACATGTGATTTGTCACAAGGTAATGACATGGTGAGTGGTGATAGAAATTGCATTGTTGATGGTGAATCCTCTATTGACTATACGTCATCTCTATCTCATTGCAATGTTCTATCTTTGGACTTAAACACTTCTAGCACCTCAAATGTCTTACATGCTAGTGTTGATAGTCCTTGCATATCATATATTAGTTGCTTAACTAAATCTCATGATGATATGCTTCTATGTCTTGTTGTCATGAAAACAATGCTTCCATATCCTCTATTTGTGTGGCTAACAATGTAGAGGAAAACCAACATTTGTTGGAACAAGACATGGATCTCAATGGTGCTTCAAGCAATTCTTCATCTTCATCGTCCATCACTCACTTTTGCCTTATGGCTAAGGGTTCAAAGGTATCTCACCTTTGGAACCCTCTACATCTTGTGATGATGAGGATGAGGATTATTATGGATTAAAAGCGAATGATATTGACTCCTTAAAAGAAAGAGTGAGATGGTTTTTTGCTCTCCTAAAGGTAGTCAAGCTTGCTCTTATTTGTGTGAAATTTTTCTTTGCTATTAAGTGCAAGGAATCATTGAAGAAAAGGGAAGGATGAAAGAGAGGATGCAATGGAAAAGCATCCTTAGAAAATGCTCTTGAGGAAGAACATGAGCTTCGAGTGTCTCTTGATGAGAGAAATGATTTAGTGGTTGCTAAACTCATTAAGGAACATGAGCATACCATTGCAAAATATAAGTGCTTAAAGGAAAAGGTTGAATTTGGTGTTGGCAATGCTAGACTATTGAGGATATAGAGAGACTTGACAAAGCTCATAAGGCTTTGGAAAGTGAACACTCTCTCCTCACCAAGTCTCATGATCAACTCCAAACTCAACTATCTAAAATTGATGTGCCTAGCTCCTCTACTTCCTCTTGTAATCATGCTAATATTATTGAGGAAAATGCTAGGTTGAAAGATGAGCTTGCTAAGTTGTCTTCTTCCATTTCTAATATTAATGATGCTTGTGCTACTAACTCCACTTCTTGTGAAGCATCTATTTTGAAGGAGAATGTTGAGCTAAGGGCTCAATTTGAGTTGCTAACTAGCAAGTATGGGAAATTGGAAGAAAGTCATGAAAAGCTCTCTAGCTCTAATGAGGATCTTCTAGCATCCCATGCTAGGCTAAAGTTAGCTCATGAGGCTATCACTACAAAGGTAACATCTTGTGAGCCTCATGTGGACAAAGGCACAACTTCTACTAAAAATGCTATATTGCCTTGTGCTAGTCCTAGTAATTCTACATCACATACTATTGCTAAATCTTGTGATGAATTACTTTCCTTGCCTTGTTGCTCTAACAATGAAGCTTCTACTTCCTCTAGTGTTTGTGTTGATACTAACCATGTAGAGGAATTAAATGAGCTCAAGGCCCAAGTCACTTCTTTGAAGAAAGACTTGGAAAAGCGTCATGGTGGGGATTCTACACTTGACAATATGTTGAGTGTTCAAAGACGCCCCAATGACAAGAGTGGACTTGGATTCAACTCCAATACAAGAACAAGTCCAAGTTCAACAAGAAGAAAAAGGGCCAAGAACAAGTTAAAGATTCGGCCAAGATTGTTTGCTTCAAGTGCAAAGTTGAAGGGCACCATGTTAGATCTTGCCCTTTGAAGAAGAAGCCTCTTAGTGAGAAGCAACAAGGGAAGAAGCCTCAATGCAATCTCAAGTTCCTCAAGTTGAAGAACGGCCTCTTCCCAAGAAGAATCAAGCTACCCCTCCTCAAGTCAAGATTCAACTAAGAAGAAAGGAGGAAGCAATGTTGCTACTATGCCGTGAGAAGGGTCACTTTGCTTCTTCATGCACTAATGGTACCTTATCCAACCCCATTATTATTGATGATGATTATTCTCTTCGGAAGGATAAGGTTGGCAATGTGTTTGCCAAATATGTTGGTACTCAAAGTGGTGTCAAGAAAAGAACCATTTGGGTTGCCAAACCTATTGTGACTAACCTCTTAGGACCCAACTTGGTTGGGGACCAACAAGCTAAAACTTGATCAATAGGTGTTGTTGGAGGGCATTGGAGACTTGGCTACATTATGAAGAATTAAGGGATCTTCATCAATTATATTCTCTCAAGTCAAGTCATTTGGATTATATTGTTCTATCTCATATCCAATGTTCCTCCTTGCGGTAACTTTTATTTAAATCATATATACATTGAAAGTTGCTTGCACCCTTGCATGTGTTAGGTTTTGTACCTTGCTAGTGTTGGTATGTGTTGTGCTCTCTACTTACTTATCTTGAGAAATCAAGTATATGTTTTGGTTTGCACACCATTTACTTGTTTTGAGCCTTATTGCTTTTATTTGATATCTTATCTTGTTGGCTCTCTTTTGAGAGATTAATGGACTATCCTATTTTGGGGAGTGATATGCTTCGTGCACTTCACAATCCTAAAATTGTGTATACATGAGGAATACCACTTAGTGTGATATATCAATATTATCTATTCTCTATGTGGTATGTCTTGCTCATGAGAAATTCAAATTCTATAATGTCCATTAATTTCTCAGTTGGTTTTGTTTGCCTCTTGTTTTAAAATAAATGGATTATCACATTATGGGGGAGTAATAAGCTATGTGCATATTACAAGCCTAGAAAATGTGAACATGTGAGGTATTGCCACCTAGAATTGATATTCTTCATTATCTTTTCTATGTGGCATGTTGCTCAAACAAGTTCCATTTGCTAAATGCTTTTGTCTCTCACTCCTTGGATCTTGTTTGTGATGGAGTTCTTGATATGGCTTTCCCTAAATATGTTCTCATATATCTTTTTGGGAAACCAATTGCTTCAAGCTACTCCTTGGAGTTGCTTTGCATGATCGCGTGAATATTTGAAGCTATCAAGAATATCTATCTATCTAAGCATGGCTTTTAATTCCTATCCTTTGCCATATGCTTATGTTTTGTGAATATGATCTTGAATATATCTTTGCAATCCACCACCGAGAAATATCTCCATACATTACTTGTCTTGACAAGTGATAATCATATTTGTGGTAAATATATTGATCATATTCACTTTGTCTCTTGCTTTGAATTGCCTTATTTGATTGCCAATGATTTGTTTTGATCTAACTCTCATTTGTCTTCCTTGTATCTTTTGGATCCTTTATTGCTCTACACAAAATTTATTTTGTGCTTTCTTGAGTTGGGAAAAGCAATGATCCAATTCTTGTGCATTGACATTCAAAAGTCATACTTCTTAATAATGCACTATTCTTTGGGAAGCTATCCTACTTTGAGTAAAACACCGTTCTTTAAATTGGTATTGCAATTTCTTGCCTTTCTTGAACATGACTAGTGTTTGAATAATATATATGGAGAGTGATGATCTCATGTGTGTGCATTTTGTATTCAAATGCAAAATCATAAATAATGCACACATCTTGGGGGAGCAATCCTATATGCTTTTTGAACATTAGTTGTCTTCATTTGTATTGATCCCGATGACTTGTCTCCTTGGAAGACAAACATTTTTCGTCTTGGTACTTTGTGCCATCATGAAAAGTGTAGAGGGTTTGGTTTATTCCTTGATGATATTTTCATCAATTGGTATTTGATTTCATTGGTATCTTTTCAAAGTGGTATCTTCAATCATGTGTTGATTTGGGTCTTTGATATAATTTGGGCAATTTGTTTTCTTGTCACACTTGTGTGTGCTTTGTTGGTTTATTGGTGTTTTGTCCAAATTGTATCTCGTTTGGTTCTTGAAAGTTTGTGCATGCATATTTACTATATGTATATCTTATGGCATGCTTACTTCTTTGATCCAATATATAGGATAAACTCCATCAAATCCTAAATGGCTAAGATGTGCATGAAATTCAATTTCATATCAATATGCACATATTTATGTGGAGTTTGTCCTATGTATGGTAGTGCTCTAACTACTTTGGACCCAATTAGTTTGGGAACCATGTTGTACTTAAATTTGTTTTAGGTACACTTGAGATGCATTGGAAGCTTGTCTCATTTACAAGGAAGGTGTTATCACCATGTGCTTAGTGGAGCCAAGCTCGGATGATCGTGAACTCTTATCTTCTACATCACCAATGCTATCTCGGTAACAAGTATCTACCTCATGCATACTTTTCTAGCTTCAACCTTGTGTAGGTTGTTTCATGGCATGAATCTCTTTTGTTGCAATTCTTTGGTTCTTGCAAAACAACTTTGTTGCAAATGTGGGCAAGCCGGGATGATTACATATCAAGGGAATATATATAATCATTTTCATGATTCATCAATCCCATATATGTTAATCTAGCACTTTCTACTCTATGTCTCGCATATGCAATATTGATGCTTTTCAAAATCATTTGCCTTTTGCGATACTTGTTATCTTTCTCGGAGCATTTTATCACCTTCCCTTGTGGATATTTTTTGATGCTATGATGAGATTGTGTTGGAAGTTCATCTATATACTTTTAAGATAAAATTGAGCTTTGTGCTATGCTTTTAAGCAAAGATCTTATTGGTATATACGACTTCCACTTGGATATCATGTTCTTCACCGTAGTATCTACTTTGTGTGTGCATGTTTCTTTGTGGACTTATATCTTCGTGATTGGTGTCTACTTAGAAACTTATACACATGAAATAGTTACATCTTTAATTGGTATTCCAATTCTTTAGTGACCACCCCTTGTTCCTTTTGATTCTTTGGTGGTTTCTAATTGGCACAAGCTTTGTTTTATTTGTTATGCTTTTGCATCTTAATAAGCTTGTGGACCTATTTGCTCCATCTTTTGGGTTGTGTTTATGGAAAGACATGATATGCACTATGTGCCACTTATATTGAACGACTATGTTGATGCTACGCATCTTTGCATTAGTCTCCTAAAAGTCTCTCTTTATCACACCCATATTTTTCGGTTGAGCAAGTCTTTATTTGTTACTTCTTGCTTTTGTTGCTCAACTTCTTATTTGTTGCAAGTTGTTTTGCTTCTTTTCTTATATGCTCTCTTGCGAGTGTTTGTGTTCAAAATTTCTAGGAGGGAGTGAGGATTCCATGTTGTGCACACTATATTGAAATGCAAATCCGTTTTGTGCACGTACCTTGGGGAGTTCCCTCTTGATTTTGAGAACACTTTTTCGGATCCTTTGATTGGTTACTTCTTTTGTCGAAGTATCTTTCAAGTTGATTTTCTTTTGCAATATTTGGATCCTCAATATAGTTTGATCTCCTTCCCAACTATTCGTCATTGGATATGTGCATTTGATTTCACTCATATTATGAGAAATGCACACATTATGGGGGAGCTCTTACTATATTGGTCTTCTAAAATTTTCCTCCCATTTCGGCAATCGATGCCAATGGGGGAGAAGTTTAGAGGGTTTAAGGGAATTTGGTTTATGCTTTAGTTTCGTTCTTAAGCATTTGCCTTTCATGCTCTTGCATCCTTGCTCTTTGTGTTGCATGGTTGCTTAATTCATTATATAAACCCTCGTAAAAGGGATTGTCATCAATTACCAAAATGGGGGAGATTGAAAGTGCATGTGTTTCCCATGCGTGGTTTTGGTAATTAATGACAATCCTTATGGACTAATGTTTACTTTGAGATATACTTGTAGATCTTGTCCATAGGAAAAGAATGGAGTTCATGTGTTGGACTCTAGAAGATTACATGATGACCAAGGTTCCATCCAAGGGTTTATATGAAGAATGGTCATGTGTAGAGTTGAACATATTGCAAGTATGTCTTGAAGGATTCAAGACATCATCTTCATGAAGTCGGACCGAAGATTACATGATGATCAATGCTCTATTCAAGGTTTATATGAAGAATGGTCATATGAAGAATTGAGCTTATTGCAAGCATGGCTTGGAAAAGAAGATTGAGTGAACTTCATGTTTATCTCCAAGCCATCATCTATATCAAGAGAAGAATATGAAGCGCAAGTGGATACATGAAGACGGAGCTAAGCGAGGTTCTCCCATAATGGTGTATGGGGGAGCATTTGGAGATGTCTTCATCAAGCATGTGCTAGCAAGCACACAATCAAGAAAGGTGTTCCAACTTGAGGGAGTCAAGATCGTCTTCATCTAGCTCAAGTGGAATGCGCAAGGCAAAGGTATGATCTTGATAGGGTTTCTATTTTACCGGTCTCTGGTGTTAGTGGGAGACCGGGTTATAGGATAGACGGCGTACTATCAAGAGGGGCTCTCAAGTGAGTAACTTGATCGCATCTTTGTGGAGAGCTCAAACCTTTGCATACTTGGCATATCATCTTTCTTGGTTCTTATTTGGCTTTTATCCATGTGAGAATTTAGAGCTTGTGTTCATCTCCATACCAAGCTCTAGTTCACCGAAAACGGATTTCGTATTGAAAACTTGTTGCGTTTTCGGTTTTGAGGTTTTGCCGGTTCATCTTCTTTAGAGAGGTTTTACCTTTCTACATTTGGTCTTCTCCTCACATGATGGACTATGATGTTTCTCTGCATAATCTTGAAGTGCTCTTCGTTGCGATTCCAACGAGCCCAAGATCATCGAAATCGGAGTCCGGATGAAAAAGTTATTGCAGTTTTCTTTTTGCTGTTTTCAGGTTCTGGCAAGCCGGCCCACAGGCCGGCCAGGCTGGCTCACAGGCCGGCAGCCTCGGGTGGCAGGCCGGCTCACAGGCCGGCCCAGGCCGGCTCCCAGGCCGGCTGCCTCGGGTGGCAGGCCGGCCCCCAGGCCGGCTTCCCTGGGAACGAGGCCAGCCCCCAGCCCGGCCCCCAGCCCGGCCAGGCCGGCTCCCAGGCCGGCCTCACAGTTTTCTCCAACGGTCAGTTTTTTGAGGGGACCTATTTAAGGGGTGTCTTCCCAACGGTTCCCTAAGCTCTTGAGCACGAAAAAGCCCCCCATTGTTGACCTTCTTGAGCTTGGATTTCTCTCTATTCCTCCATGATTCTTGCCTCAAATTAGAGGGAAAGAGAGAGGAGATCTAGATCCACCATTCCACCAATCATTCTCTCCTCTAAGTGAGGGGAAGCCTTTGGATCTAAATCTTGGAGGGATTTGGTGTTCTTCCTTTGTTCTTCCTCTCTTCTCCCCCCATAAGCATTAGTTGCTTTTGGTGGGATTTGAGAGTGAAGGATTTGAGCACTTGTGCTCTTGCCATTGCATTGTGTTGCATCGGTTTGCTCTCTCCACGAAGATTCGTGGAAGTGAAAGTTCGTGAGCTTGTTACTCTTGGGTCATTGGACCCTAGACGCCTTTTGTGGCGAGTGGCGCCTTTTGTGGCGGTGCAAGGCCTTTTGTGGCCGCTTGGGTGCTCCCGATCCTTTTGTGGGTTGTGCCTCAAGTTTGTTGTAAGGGACTCGATTTCCGCCCAAAAGGAAATCAATAGTGAAAGGTGAACCGAGCTTTTGGGCAAGGTTCATCGGAGAATAGGGTGAGGCCATTTGTGGCATCTTGAGTTTGATACTCACACCCCTCCAACGAGACGTACTCCCTAAAAAGGAGGAACTCGGGAATACATCGTCGTCACCGCGTGCCTCGGTTATTTCTATACCCGAGCTCTTTACTTATGCAATTTATATTGTGATAGCCTTCGTGCTTGAAAATATATATCTTGCTATCACTTTGTTGTTTACCTTACTTAGCATAAGTTGTTGGTGCACATAGGTGACCTAGTTTATTTAGGTTGTTGGCTTGTTAATTTAAACACCTAGTTTTATTCCGCAATTAGCAAGCCTAAATCGCGAAAAGTTTTAAACGCCTATTCACCCCCCCTCTAGGCGACATCCTTGTCCTTTCAGTAACAAGTTGAGAGTTCAGTGACCGATGTGCTCATCTAATTAAAGTTCAGTGACCAATGGTGCGTTTATCTCTTACATATTTACATTTGCATGATACTACTAACTGATTATTAACTCACGGTTAAATTAGAAGTTCCAATACATGCATGTTAATTAATTAAGCTGTCGGTCTGGCCTGCCCTGCGCAACCAAGTCAACCTTACCCGCTGCTGCAAGCCTGCAAGTTCGTAGGAGCACGTATGGTGGTACGAACGGCAGGGCATCTTTACAGTTGCGAGCCCGAGAAGTTGCCTACAGCTTTGACACGAATCTGGTCACAACGGCGCCAGCCTTTCCCAGAGCGCCACTGTGCAGCTGCAGAGCCGCAGCCTTTCCCTTTGTCTCCTCGCCGCTCTCGGAGCACAAGGAAAGCGACGGAATTCTTGGGAGAAAAGTAAAACCCAGAGAGAAGGAGAACTGAGCGATGAACATCGAAAATCCGCTTTGGTGCCCGAGCACATATGCTCCCTATATCGTGTACCTACAAAAGCAGTGAGATTCGTGCTGCTCGGTTCCCTCCAGCACTTTTTTACCATAGTAATTCCACGCCGATGACCCACATGTGTCTGCATTAAATGACCACGGACCGCCAATAAAGTACCAGGCATTCCGTCGTTGACACGGCTCTCGTGGATCCAACTCCCTCAGGCCCTGTTTGTTTCTAGAGTTTTTGTGGGGATTGGTGGGGATAATACTCTAGTGGATTGGGTGAAACCCCAAACTTCAAAATATCGTTTGTTTCTAGTGTATTGGACAGGTTTTATCCCCACCTTTCCCCACAAATCCCCAAACTCTAGTTCATTTTTTCTCAATCCCCTAGGGGATTCAATACACTACCCCTACCTAGTGGATTGATCCCCAATCCCCTAGTGGATTGGGTGAAGTTTGGGGTTTCACCCAATCCACTAGAGGATTATCCCCACCAATCCCCACAAAAACTCTAGAAACAAACAGGGCCTCATGGACACCAGATCTAGACCCACGGTCTACCTTCATCAGCAGACTCCCATCCCGGTCTATCTTCCGTTGAGATGTCATCCTCTTCCTCATCTTCTCCGGATCCGCCGCCCGCCCACCCTACTCCTTCTTCCCCTCGCGACCACAACTCCCTCCTGCCCAACAGCTCGCGTCGCGTCTCCCTCCGTAGCAGGCCTGCTCCGTAGATCTATCTCCGCACACGCTCACCTGCACAGAGCGCGGCGAGCTGCCTGTCGGCCGGCCGGCCGGCGTCATCGGTTTCCCCTCGCGCCCGTACGTGCCAGGTGAGATGTGTGATCGTCTCTTGTTCTTTTACCTCCTGCTTCTGCTAGCTTATCTTGTTCTGCAGAAGGCCAGCGTGTGTCAGTTTCTTGGTTGCAGCAGCAGAACCAGCTGAGCTCAGATTCAGACCTTCTTGGTCTGGGCTTGCACCGTACGAGCTAGCTCAGGATCAGCTGCTGATCGATCCATTCCGATTCCCTTTAGGAAACCCTAAACTCCAATTCCTCAAGAAATAAAAGCCGCATGCATAGGCTGGGGCTTCTCCTTTTCTAAAAAAACTCCAATTCCTCAAGAAGCTCAGACAGCTTTTTCAGCTAGCGCGTGTTAGGTTGATCTCGTATTGATGAGCCCAACGGCTCATCAATCCCCTTGACTACGCCCTGATCGGGGGCGTCCATTTCAGTTATGGACAGTGGGCCCCTGTGACCTGCGCTATAAATACTGGATGGGGGCTGGGGCACACACGGTATGAGGTTCACCTGTGTTGCCAGCCACCCCACTGACAACCCCTCCGATTAGGGTTAGCGCAGTGCTCACGGGAAGCACCACTGCGCCGCCACCACACCGACGCCCACGCTGATGGTCTCCGGCTCGAGTTCATCGAGCCATGGTGAAGGTATCTCTCCGATCCTCTCTCTCTCACTGTTTTCAACCACACACATGATTTCCACGTTGACCTACCGATACAAGTAATCCTATGGATCTAACAATGGTATCAGAGCACACCTCTGGATCCTAGTTTAAATTTCGGTAGCAAAAGTTTTGAAAAAGAAAAGCAAAAGTTTTCACCGGGGAGGCCCTCGGGCTCACCGGCAGAGTGCGCCGCCACGAGGCCGCGCCGCTCCTCTCGATCCAGTCCGCATCGGCAAGCCGAGGGACTGGACGAAGAGCACGGACAGTGGAGAGGGGGCTGCGCCTCCACCACTACCGAAAGAAATCCTGCAAAAGACCTAACCCTAACCTGCAAAGAGAGAGGGAAGGGAAAAGCTCACCGTCGCGGTCGCCGGGAAAGGGCACCACCGCTGGGCCGCTTGACGGAGTTGCGCGCACCCGTGGGTGCACGCAGCCCCGGCAAGAGGGCCACGGAGGCGCCGTCGTCATCTCGCTCTTGCGGCTCGCCGTAGCTGCGGACTGTGGGGGGAGGGACGAGAAAGGGAAAGGGGTGGCTCGCGGCGCCGCCGTCTTCGGCGTGGCGTGTGGCCATCTCCGGCGCGAGGCGCGCAAGACCGGGCACGGAGGACGCAGCTGCGTTTCCTCTCTGTCACCGGAAGGAAAAGAAAAGGGAGAGGGAAAAGAAGATCGCACGGAGCGGTGGTCGCCCGCCCCGTCTCCGGCGTAGTCGCCGCCGGCCGAAATCGGCCGGAACCGCGCGCGTAACGCGGCGCAGCCGTCGCGGGAGCGAGCAGAGAGGAGCAGGCGCGAGGGGAAAAAGAATTAGGGTTCTGCCCTGGCGGCGGGCGCCCTGGCAGTTTTGTTCGACCGAAAAGGACGGTCGGCCGTCCGATCGGACGGACGGCCAGGATGCGTCCTCGCCAAACCCTACCGACCCACACGGGCTTCTGGGCCGAAAGCTGCTTGGGCGTCAGATAGCGCCCGCAAACAGGCCGTGGGCCGTTTTTTGCATCACCGCGGGCGGCAGAAAGAATCCGCCGCTCACGGGCCATGGGCTGACTATTTTTTCGCACAGAATAACTTTTTCGGTTATTTTTTAACAGAAGCAATGTTTTATCTGTTTTCTGTCCATTTTTTGGCAAATTTCATTCTGTTTTTCTATTCAAATTTTATCCAACGATAATTTTGTTTAGGAAACAGAAGAAAGAAAAGAAATACTTGTTAAAAGTATAAAAGTTTATGAATTTTTTATTCATTTATTTAAAGTTTCCGCTGCAAATAGTTAAAAGAAATTGCATAAAAGCAATAAAGTGAAAATTAAAAGCATGATTAAATTGATATTAATGCCGATTATGATTCTGCTATTATTTGACCAGCATTATTAATAGCATTATCACGATTTAAAGTGAGAATTAAAAGCTTGATTAAAGTGATATTAAAGATGATTATGATTATGTTATTAAATGACCAACTTGTTAATAGCATGATCATGATTTGTTTATTATATGTTAAAAGGTGCATTTATTTCTCTTATTGCCCAACGGTGATATAGTTTTAATTGCACAAACAGTGACAGAAATGGTTATGAAAAGTATAAAGTTCATGAATTTTTATTCATGCTTTTCCGCTGCAAATATATAAAAGTGCTCTTAAAGTGTAAATAGAAATAAAGAAAGAATTAAATTACAAGAGCATGTTAAAAGGATTTATTGAAACAATTATGGTTTTGTTATTATTATGACCAACGTCGTTAATAACATAATCATGATTTGTTATTGTTTTATGTGCTTTTATTGCTATTTTCTGCCCAACGGTGATGTAGTTTTAAATTGCGCAAACAGTTGCATATTTTAATTTCGACCAACGTTGGATTTTTATATGCAATTGTTGTCTCACTTAATTGTGGTGTTAAAAGGGGTACTACTTGATGAGCTGCATCAAGGATGTCCATACCTACTCTGAATGGAGAAAGAAAGTGGATTTGGTTTTTTATTTGTGTTGAGGTCGACTGGGTTGTGGTAACTCCACAGCCAGTTAAGCCTACAGAGTCACTCAGAGACGAAAAGGATGTTGATAGTATTTGGAAAAGAAAGAAGAGGGACTATGCTCCGCTGGAGATGTCTTACACCCTCGAAAACATAAAGTGGCTAACCGCCAATAAAAGGTGCATGGCATTTATAAAGAAACAGTTGAGCAAGCTATTGCCTGCTCAATTGTAGAATGTGCATTGAAATGAGTTCCTTGAAAAGATAAAGGACCAGTTCACTGGTTCTTCAAAGATAAATGCTACCCAGCTGCTTCAGCAGCTGGTGACAGAAAAGTACACTGTTATTTTGGACATGGCAAGTGTGCCATATGGTGTAATAATGATCATGTGGGTGTTGCATTACTCCACAATGAGCTTTATTTTTTATTTTCATGTGAAAAGTGCATTTCAGTGTGCAAAGTGAATAAGCATGTTTTCCGCTCGGATAACGAACAAAAGAAAAGAAAGAGAACTCATGACTCGTCAAAATTATGGCACTGTTTTTTCGGCCATATTTCGAGGGGAAGAATAGAAAGCCTCGTTAAAAATGACATTCTTCCTCCGTTAGAGTTCTCAGATATTGAACAATGCATAGATTGCATAAAAGGAAAATACGTAAAACAAATTAAAAAGGGTGCAAACCGAAGCACCACGACACTAGAAATTATTCACACTGATATATGTGGACCATTTCCGGTGAAAAGTGTGGATGGTTATGACTTGTTCATAACGTTCACAGTTGATTACTCCCGATATGGTTATATTTATCCAATTAAAGAAAGATATGAAGCATTGGATAAATTTAAAATATTCAAAGATGAAGTTGAAAATCAACATGATAAAAGAATTAAAATAGTCAGGTCCGACCGTGGGGGGAGTACTATGGTCGGCACACTCCATATGGTCAAGTACCTGGACCTTTTGCAAGGTTTTTACAGGAAAATGGAATAGTCGCCCAGCATTCTATGCCGGGCGAACCACAGCAAAATGGAGTAGCTGAAAGGCGTAACCGTACTCTTATGGATATGGTGCGCAGTATGATGAGTTATTCCACACTGCCATTGGGATTATGGATGGAGGCGTTAAAAACCGCCATTCACATTCTCAACAGAGTACCAAGTAAGTCGGTGCCCAAAACACCGAACGAGTTGTGGACAGGTAAAGTTCCTTCTCTACGCCACTTGAAAGTCTGGGGGAGCCCAGCTGAGGCAAAAGTTTTAATCCACACACTGCAAAGTTGGACCCCAAAACAGTAACTTGCCATTTCATTGGCTATCATGATAGATCAAAAGGTTATCGTTTCTACTGTGCAGACAGACACACAAAGTTTGTAGAAACGAGACAAGCGGTCTTCTTGGAGGACGAAATGATGAGGGGGAGCATGGTAGGCCGGAAAATTGATCTTGAGGAGAAGAGGGTGTGTGCACCTTTTCCGATGATCCATGAGCCATTTTTCGCCCTACCTGTTGTACCTGCACCGACAATCCCTGAGGTTGTGGTGCAAGCACCTGTTGTAACTCCACCCGTGACCACAACGAGGCAAGATTCGGAACCTGTCCGTCAGGAGCCGACTCGACCCGTTGTTGAGCATGAAAGGGAGCGACGACAGCCACATTTAGAAGAAGAGTCGCACGTTGAGACACATGATGCGCCAGAGAATGAGACTCTCAGAAGGTCTAAAAGAGCTAGGAAATCTGCTATTTCTAGTGATTATAAAGTTTATAATACAGAAACAGTTCATATGGAAGAAGATCCCACTTCATATGAAGAAGCCATGAGAAGCCATGGAAGATGAGATGAAATCGATGAGTTCTAACAACGTTTGGGACTTAGAGGAAATTCCTAAAGGAGCCAAAACAGTAGGCTACAAATGGGTCTACAAAACTAAGTATGACTCCAACGGAAATGTTGAAAAGTATAAAGCACGACTTGTGGCAAAAGGCTTTACGCAAAGAGAAGGGGTAGATTACAATGAGACATTTTCTCCGGTCTCATGTAAGGATTCCTTTAGAATCATCATGGCACTAGTTGCGCATTTTGATTTAGAGTTACATCAAATGGATGTAAAGACGGCATTTCTAAATGGAGATTTAGAAGAGAATGTTTACATGAAACAACCCAAGGGTTTTTTCATGGAGGGGAAGGAACATATGGAATGCCGCCTAAAGAAATCCAATTTTGGGTTAAAGCAAACCTCTAGACAGTGGTATTTAAAGTTCAATAATACAATTAAAGAAAATGTTGAGAACAACTGCATTTATGCAAAGTTTAAAAGTTTATGTATGTGGATGATATTCTGCTTGCGAGCAATGATGTCAGTCTACTAGAAACAAAGAAGTTCTTGTCCTCAAATTTTTGATATGAAAGATCTTGGTGAAGCTTCATATGTTTTGGGCATAGAAATTCACCGGGATAGAAAGAATGGAGTGCTAGGACTATCACAAAAGACATATTTAGAAAAGGTTCTAAAGAAATATAATATGCATAAAAGTAGCGCCTCACCTGCTCCTATAGTCAAGGGCGACAGTTTTGGGAAATTTCAGTGTCCCAAGAACCAATATGAGATCGATCAAATGAAAGGAATACCTTATGCTTCGGCTGTTGGAAGCTTACAGTATGCACAAGTGTGCACTCGCCCTACCTTAACTTTTATCACCGGAGTACTCGGTAGATATCAAGAAAATCCAGGCCTAGAGCACTGGAAGATGGCAAAGAAAGCATTGCGTTCTGCGCAAGGCACAAAAGACCTCATGCTAACATACAGAAGATCTGATTCCCTAGAGATAAGAGGGTATTCAGACGCAGATTTTGCGGGAGATAGAGATGATAGAAAATCCATGTCAGGATACGTGTTCACTCTCGCTGGAGCTCCAAACAAACAATAGTTGCATCATGTATGCAGAATTTATAGCAGCTTATGAGGCCACAAGGCAGGTGATATGGTCAAAGAAGTTGATACCCGACTTGAAAGTGGTAGATTGTATTGACAAACCACTAAAGATGTACTGTGACAACCAGCCCGCAGTATTCTATACTCACAACAACAAGTCGAGTAAAGCTATCAAACCAATAGAGATAAAGTATTATGTTGTGAAAGGTAAAATCCAGAATCAAACTATAAGTCTCGAGCATATAAGGACAAAGGATATGCTTGCGGATCCGCTTACGAAAGGCTTACCACCCAGCGTGTTCATGGAACACGCAGTCGACATGGGTTTAATGGAAAGCCTATGATTCCTGGATTACAGAGGCCCAAAAGTAAAAGAATTTGTTTCAAAATAGAGAGGTATATTGTAGCTGTCTGATTCTATCGGCAATTGAGCTGTGACGATGAAACATGCTCTATGTACTGATCTATGATGAAACGAGTAAAGCACAAAGTACATGGATAAAAGTAAAAGTAAAAGTTGAGATCAAGGGGGAGAATGTTAGGTTGATCTCGTATTGATGAGCCCAACGGCTCTTCAATCCCCTTGACTACGCCCTGATCGGGGGCGTCCATTTCAGTTATGGACAGTGGGCCCCTGTGACCTGCGCTATAAATACTGGATGGGGGCTGGGGCACACACGGTATGAGGTTCACCTGTGTTGCCAGCCACCCCACTGACAACCCCTCCGATTAGGGTTAGCGCAGTGCTCACGGGAAGCACCACTGCGCCGCCACCACACCGACGCCCACGCTGATGGTCTCCGGCTCGAGTTCATCGAGCCATGGTGAAGGTATCTCTCCGATCCTCTCTCTCTCACTGTTTTCAACCACACACATGATTTCCACGTTGACCTACCGATACAAGTAATCCTATGGATCTAACAGCGCGAGCTCCGTGGTCGCTCTGTGAAAATTAAGGTGCTTTTCGTCGCTGCTGCTTTGTACTGACGGAGGGTCGATGCTCGCATGCAGATCTGTGGTCAAAGGAGGAGGGCAAAGCATGCAGGGAGTGGCGGGGGCGACGGCGGTGGACAGCCCGGGCGGCGGGGCGGAGGCGGCGCCGCGGCCGAGCCGGTACGAGTCGCAGAAGCGCCGGGACTGGCACACTTTCGGGCAGTACCTGCGCAACCACCGCCCGCCGCTGGAGCTCGCCCGGTGCAGCGGCGCCCACGTGCTCGAGTTCCTCCGCTACCTCGACCAGTTCGGGAAGACCAAGGTCCACGCCGCGGGCTGTCCCTTCTTCGGCCACCCGTCGCCGCCGGCGCCGTGCCCGTGCCCGCTCCGCCAGGCCTGGGGCAGCCTCGACGCCCTCGTCGGCCGACTACTCGCCGTAGTGACTGGGTCAAAGAATTGGGTGTCATTACATATAGAGGGACCCCTTGTTAGCTAAATGTACTTGCAATTAAACCAGTTAGCTTTTGTGTTAGTGATTTCATTCGTGCACTACTGTTCAGCCTGTACCGGATGTAACCTTCAAGCTAATGTAAAAGTAGCATCTGTCTTTTGCACATGCGGACACCTAATGACTAATGGTACTCCCTCCGATCCGATATAAGAGTCGTAACAAATGTGCTAATCACGTACACCTTTGACGTACGGCTTGCGCCTCTTTTTACGGATCAGAGTAGTAGTTCTTTTCAAAGTCCCTCCCCCTAATCCTGTCTTTACCTTCTATTTTGTTTCAATTACTTTGCCTTACTTGAGATTTCCTGCTCGACGGAACATGAAAGTCAGGCGTCATGTCCCTCCAGGACAGGAAAAAAGGCGTCACATGCCGTCCAGTCGAGCGTCATACTCCAGTACAGAACTTACCGTGCTTCTGTGGTTTTTACTATGGCTGTGCACATGATGGCAAAGGCCAGATGCCAATCTCAACGAAACATGGGTGGCCCAGATATCAGGACTAGTGGTGCTCGGGTGCCAAAACGCCCTCCTCGATGAACATCGATTTCATAGTGATCAATGCAAGTTTATGAGTGTAGTGACACTGCAGCTGGCGAATGCAACATTGCCTAATGGGCGACTTGGATAGTTTTCAGAGCCGATCGATCGACTGCTCTTCGTCCTCCTATCTTAACAGCCAGCAGAATCGAAATGAACATCGATTTCATGCTTCCAAATGGGCAAATTGAAATCTATGAAACAAACACGAGTGCTATGATGACATATTGCAGCCGGTGAATGCAACATTGTGTTGTGACTGCGGAATAGTCGCTTGACCTGATACAGACGACGATATTACTTGGGAGTACTCCTAACTGAAACAGGAATGTGATAAGAACCAAATGACTCGTATTTAAACTGAGCGATTGGTACCCACAGTAGGATTTTTTTTCCGTAATTCTTCACCAACTTCACTTCCGAAAGAACAAAGGACGATCGAGATCGAGAGGTACAGAAGCGTAGTCCTAGCCACTAATCTCCGATTTATCAAGAAACACTCCTGGTCCTAAACTTCCCAAACAGATCACGGACGCCGACGCAAGATGTACAAGAAGCTTGATCGATCTTGAGTCAGCGGGTCTCCTCCTCGGCGCGCTTGTACGCGCCGGAGAGCGCGGAGAAGAGGTTCAGGTGGTGGTGGTGGGCCTGCGCCATCGGCATGTACGCCGCCTGCGCCTCCAGCGGCGAGAAGCCCCACGTGTCGTGCAGCGGCGCCGCCGCCGCCGCCCAGAACGCCGCCGCGTCGTGCTCCTGCTCGCGCGGGCGCTTGCCGAGGAGGGTGTGCTGGTACTGGTAGTAGGAGGAAGGGGAAGCGGTGGACGGTGCGGAGGAGGAGACGAAGGCGGCGGGGGTGGTGCCGGTGCCCGTGGCGGCCAGGATGGAGGGCTCCGCCTGCCGGAGTAGCCACTCGATGGTCTGCCCGTCCGACTTGAGCCCCAGCTCGCGCGTCAGCTGGAACACGCGCGCCGCGCACACGATCGGCATGCGCACGCGCCGCCCGCGCCCGTTCACCTTGCTGTGCCGGTCCTTCACGACGCCGCCGCCCGCCTTCTTGCTCAGCGCGGGTGCCACGACGATGGCGTCGGATGCCGCGGCGGCGGGCGTCACCGCCGCTGAAGTCGTCACCGGTAGGTGCTGGTAGATGTGGAAAGGGCTGGCGGCGGTGGCGATGTCGTCGCGGGAGGTCATGGCGGCTGCTTCGCTGTAGGTCAGAGAGAAAGGAGGAGGCGGAGGTGATCCGGTGGGGTTTGTGAGGCTTTGAGGTGACAGGGGAGAGGGACACACGGCGGAGAGATTTTATAAGGGGTGATGTAGCATTTGCGGGACTGCGTTCGATTTTTCGAGTGAAGTTGCACGTTTTCAGACGAGCAACTATAGTAAAAAAAATGTAATTATTTAAGTTTAAATCGCTAAATTCTGCCTTTTTTGAACGCGTGTCTTTTTGTTCAGTGGTGTTTCACTCACATTTTAGTTTTGTATTTTTATTTAGTTCCATCTTTGCTTTATTTTTTTGTATTTCTAGCTTTGGAGTTGTTACAATTGTGCCTTTGTTTGTACTACTACATTTCTTTTCTTCTGTGAAAGTGGTTTTTTTATGATTTTTTCGAACACCAAAGGAAGTACATGTTGAGTATTTAAGCAATTTTCCGATTAAATTAATCCAAGAATAAATCATGAACATGACGTGAATAGTGCTAATGACATACTGAAACTTGATGATAAAACCATGTACTAGACAGATAGTAGGAACATCAACGCATATGACTAGTACTACAGCCATGGAAATAGTCAGAAGAGGGATAAACATGTTATACCCTCCAGTAGGCCAGTTGGCCGCAGCAGCAGCAGAGGCGGTGGCTTCGTCGGCGATCCTCTTGTCAGCAGCAGCCTTCTCCTTGTCGGCGTCGGTGGCCATGGTGATGAAGAAGACGACGCGGACGTAGTTGATGCAGATGAAGCAGACGAATGGGAGCGAGCAGTCGCATAGGAGACGCTCCCCAAAAACCTAATCGCCCCTCTCCGTACAGGATCTAGAGAGGCGGCGGAGTTTCGGAGGCCTGCTCTCCCGTCAGCCGTGTACGCGGTGGACAGGATGGGATCAGCGATGACAGCAACAGTAGGTGGAACTATGGTGGCGGCGCAAGCAGATGCTATCTTTCTGGTATGTTTGTTGGAGAGGAGCGACCTCTCTTATATAGGCACACACGCAGGCGGAAGGCCAACGGAAACGCACGCAATTAAGGGGAGAATTAAGAGACTGGTAACGGCCGTACTTAATAGCACTTAAGACAAAACGTTTCAGCTCAAATTCATTCTCCATTAAGCGCAATGAATTCTGAAAACTCCCGTATTAAGAGCACTTAAACGGACGTTTCAGCTTGCAATGAATTCTGAAAACTGCCGTACTTAAGAACACTTAAGACAAACGTTTCAGTACATATTCATTTTCCATTAAGGCAAACGTTTCAGTTGACCGTTCATCGCTTCAACTCGCAGCGCGCGAGATTCCCGCAACCCGCGGCACGCGAGCGCGTCGTGACGAGGCGAGGCGTGACAACATGGGCCTTTAGGGATTTATCTGGAAATGTTAGATGCTAATATTTCAACAATATTTCAGCAATCCCCACCAGATCCCAAAGACCCATGATGTTGTTCTCTGTTCCAAACACTGTTTTGATATACCAGTATTTTCAGTGGAGACCTGTTAAGGTTGAGCTCCACCTAGAACGAATAGCTACACTCCTTCACAACTGACAATGGACTATGCCTTGAATTGTCAATTTGGCGTAAAGTAGTTTCACCAAACGTCTTACCAGTACTAGGCTGCCGAAGGCTGACCCCTCGGGTGGAGCATATTAGTCACACTCCTGACCTATTCATGAACTTACTAGAGATCAACCCAATCTCATAGACTGTGACCAGCAGTCAGGCTCATATAGGTGTGTTCCTCAAAGATCGCTCTGTAGGATAGCATCTTGCTTATGCAAAGCCTTGGAACACATTAAGACAAATGTCAACCTGCCATACAGTTACCGAGAGTATTGCATCTCCAACGGAGTGGGTTAGTAAAAGTACTCTCCTCAGTTAACCACTAGCTTGTTTTCCCAGGTCCTACTTCACGGGATCTCCGATCACATAGGTTGGGTTACTACCATGGCAACTCATGTGGGTTTCATCCCATCTCCCTCGATGCATTTTCTATCACAACACGTGATAGCCCTTTAGTAAAGGGATCTGCCAGATTCTTAGCCGACTGGATATAATCCAGCGCTATCACTCCGGAGTTTCTCAAATGTCTGACAGCTTTTAATCTCATTCTTATATGTTTGTTGGACTGCATGTTGTCCTTTGAACTTTTGACCTTGGTAATCACTGTCTGATTGTCACAGTTCATAAGGATAGCCGGTACTGGCTTTTCAACCACAGGCAAGTCCATCAACAGATCTCGAAGCCATCCTGCTTCGACACCAGATGTGTCCAATGCTGTTAATTCTGCTTCCATTGTCGATCTCGTCAGGATCGTTTGCTTGCAAGACTTCCAGGAAACAGCACCACCTCCAAGGGTAAACACATAACCCGTTGTGGCTTTCATCTCATCAGCATCAGAGATCCAATTCGCATCACAATAACCTTCAAGCACTGATGGGCTTCCAGTATAGTGAAGTCCATAGTTCTCTGTACCTTTCAGATAGCGCATAATTCTTTCAACAGCACGCCAATGTACATCACCCGGATTGGAAACAAACCGGCTCAGTTTGCACACAGCAAACATGATGTCAGGCCTTGTAGCGCTCGCTAGGTACATGAGTGAACCAATTACTTGAGAGTATCTCAGCTGATCCTTAGCTGTGCCTGTGAACTTTCGAATCTGCACACTAGGATCATATGGTGTTGGAGAAATTTTGCAGTCTGAATATCCAAAGCGACTCAAAATCTTCTCAACATAGTGGGATTGCAACAGTGTAATCCCACCTTCATTATCTCTCAGTAGCTTGATATTCAAAATAACATCAGCCACACCAAGGTCTTTCATCTCAAAGTTCTGAGATAAAAATGACTTAACCTCCTCAATCACTTTGAGGTTGGTCCCAAATATCAGTATGTCATCAACATACAAGCACAGTATAACTCCTTCGCCCCCACCATGGCGATAGTATACGCATTTGTCAGCTTCATTAACAACAAAACCAGCAGAGGTTAAAGTTGTATTGAACTTCTCATGCCATTGCTTAGGTGCTTGTTTCAGGCCATATAAAGATTTCAGTAACTTACACACTTTCCTTCCTGACCATCTAATACAAAGCCATCTGGCTGTTGCATGTAGATTTCCTCGTCTAGCTCTCCGTTCAGGAAAGCCGTCTTAACATCCATTTGGTGGACGAGAAGACCATGCGAGGCCGCCAAAGAGAGTAATACTCGTATGGTGGTCAGTCTGGCTACAGGTGAATAAGTATCGAAGAAATCTTCCTCTTCTTTCTGGGAATAACCCTTGGCCACAAGCCTAGCCTTGTACTTTCAATTGTACCATCGGGCCTAAGCTTCTTCTTGAACACCCACTTACATCCCAATGGTTTACAACCATAGGGACGTTCAGTAATTTCCCATGTTCCGTTAGCCATGATGGAGTCCATCTCGCTACGGACCGCTTCTTTCCAGTAATCAGCATCCGGAGACGCATAAGCCTCTGAAATAGAAGTGGGAGTATCATCCACAAGGTACACAAGGAAATCATCACCAAAGGACTTTGCAGTCCTCTGTCTCTTGCCCCTACCAAGGGTTTCCTCGTCATCCTTCTCAGGATTTTCATCATGTGTTTGTTCATAATATTCCATAGGAATGGCAGGTTCAGGAGTCTCATCAGATTCCTGTCTAGAAGTGCTTGGCATATCTCTCATAGGAAAAATATCCTCAAAGAATGTAGCATCTTTAGACTCCATAATTGTACCGACCTTCACGTCAGGTACCTCAGATTTCACTACTAGAAATCTATAGCCGACGCTATTCTTAGCATAGCCCAAATTAACACAATCCACGGTCTTTGGTCCAAGCTTACGCTTTTTGGGGATCGGCACATTGACTTTCGCCAAACAGCCCCAAGTACGTAAGTATGAAGTGTCGTCTTCTCTTCTCCCATTGCTCATAGGGAGTAATCTCATTGTCTTTTGTCGGAACTTTATTCAGGACATGACATGATGTCAATATAGCCTCCCCCCACCATGCCTTGGATAAACCCGATGTATCTAACATGGCGTTAACCAAATCAGTTAGAGTACGGTTTTTCCGTTCGGCAACCCCATTTGACTGGGGCGAATAGGGAGGCGTCCTCTCATGAATAATACCATGTTCCGCACAAAAGAATCAAACTCATTAGAGAAGTACTCTCCACCACGATCTGACCGGATTCGCTTAATTTTCTTTTCAAGTTGATTCTCAACTTCTGCCTTATAGATTTTAAAGTAGTGTAGAGCCTCATCTTTGGTGCTTAACAAATATACATAGCAATATCTAGTGGAATCATCTATCAGAGTCATGAAGTATCTTTTCCACCTTCAGTCAACACACCATTCATCTCACATAGATCAGAATGTATAAGTTCTAACGGTGCCAAGTGTCTCTCCTCCGCAGCCTTGTGGGGCTTGCGAGGTTGCTTTGCTTGTACACACGAATGACATTTAGAACCTTTGGCTAAAGTGAAACTTGGGATTAAATTCGATTTTACTAGCCGCGTCATACAACCGAAACTAATGTGACAAAGACGTGAATGCCAAACTTCTGCTTCATTAACATTCGAATGAATATTGTTCACGACTTTATTACAAAAATCAGCGAGGGAAAAGCGGAACAAGCCTCCGCATTCATAGCCTTTTCCAACAAACAGTCCATATTTCGTAACAACTACTTTATTAGACTCAAATACCAACTTAAACCCTTCTCTACATAGAAGGGAGCCACTAACGAGATTCTTCTTGATGGCGGGGACATGCTGCACGTTCTTGAGCTGCACGATCCTTCCCGAAGTAAACTTCAGATCGACCGTGCCAACACCAAGAACAGAAGCACTTGCGCCATTCCCCATCAATACGGATCCGTTCCCTGTGACCTGATAAGAAGAAAACAATGAGATGTCAGAACATACATGAATATTTGCACCTGTGTCAATCCACCAATCATTAGACTGACAAACAGAAAATACAGTAAACAAATTACCGTACCCAGATGCACCATTCTCATTGTTGCTCACAATCATGTTGACAGACTTGGAGTCCTGTCCTGGTTTCTTGAACTTCTTTGGGCACTTGGGAGCCCAATGTTCCTCTGAACCACATGTGAAGCAGCTCCTTTCTTCTTATCCTTGTTGAAGGGCTTCTTGCCCTTCTTCTTGAAGTCGGTATTCTGTTGGACTCCATGTTTCCCCTTGGGCTTGTGGAAGTTGGAATTCTTCTGTACAAAATTGGCGACAGAAGTTCCCTGGTCCCTTTTCCGTGCGAGTCCTTTGCTCTCGAGTTCTGCTCGACACTCAGATGGCCGATGACATCCTCAACTGAGAATTCACGCCTCTGGTGTTTCAGAGTAGTACGAAGTTCCTCCAGGAATTAGGCAGCTTAGCGATTATGCATCCCGCGACAAATTTGCCCGGTAGCACACACTTGAGAAGCTCAAGCTCCTTAGCGATGCACTGTATCTCATGAGCTTGTTCCAATACAGAACGGTTTTCAACCATCTTGTAATCGTGGAACTGCTCTATAGTGTACATCTCGCTTCCAGCATCGGTTGCGCCGAATTTAGATTCGAGCGCCTCCCACAGTCCTTGGCAACCCGCACATGTAAATATGCATCAACCAACTTATCTCCGATCACGCTCAGAACGGCTCCAACAAAGACGACGGTGGCTTCCCTGAACGCCTTCTCCTGTTCAGGAGCAATCGTTCCAGTGGGAGTAACACCGGCGACCCAGAACACGTTCATCGCAGTGAGCCATAAGGTGGTTTTGGTTTGCCAACGCTTAAAATATGTCCCCGTAAACGGGGCTGGTTTCAGTGCAGCAGCAAAACCTTGGATCGAAAATTGCCTACACATATTAGGTTTTTGGATTGTTGAGTATTTAAGCAATTTTCGATTAAATTAATCCAAGAATAAATCATGAACATGACGTGAACAGTGCTAATGACATACTGAAACTTGATGATAAAACCATATACTAGACAGATTGTAGAAACATCTACGCACATGACTAGTACTACAGACATGGAAATAATCAGAAGAGGGATAAACATGTTATACCCTCCAGTAGGCCAGTTGGCCGCAGCAGCAGCAGCAGAGGCGGTGGCTTCGTCGGCGATCCTCTTGTCAGCAGCAGCCTTCTCCTTGTCGACGTCGGTGGCCATGGTGATGAAGAAGACGACGCGGACGTAGTTGATGCAGATGAAGCAGACGAATGGGAGCGAGCAGTCGCGTAGGAGACGCTCCCCAAAAACCTAATCGCCCCTCTCCCGTACAGGATCTGGAGAGGCGGAGTTTCGGAGGCCTGCTCTCCCGTCAGCCGTGTAGGCGGTGGACAGGATGGGATCAGCGATGACAGCAACAGTAGGTGGAACTATGGTGGCGGCGCAAGCAGATGCTATCTTTCTGGTATGTTTGCTGGAGAGGAGCGACCTCTCTTATATAGGCACACACGCAGGCGGAAGGCCAACGGAAACGCACGCAATTAAGGGGAGAATTAAGAGACTGGTAACGGCCGTACTTAATAGCACTTAAGACAAAACGTTTCAGCTCAAATTCATTCTCCATTAAGCGCAATGAATTCTGAAAACTCCCGTACTTAAGAGCACTTAAGACGGACGTTTCAGCTTGCAATGAATTCTGAAAACTGCCGTACTTAAGAATACTTAAGACAAACGTTTCAGTACATATTCATTTTCCATTAAGGCAAACGTTTCAGTTGACCGTTCATCTGCTTCAAATCGCAGCGCGCGAGATTCCCGCAACCCGCGGCACGCGAGCGCGTCGTGACGAGGCGAGGCGTGACAACATGGGCCTTTATGGATTTATCTGGAAATGTTAGATGCTAATATTTCAACAATATTTCAGCAGTACAAATGGAAGCCGAACTCCATCGAACCCTTTATTTTACATTTTTTTTAATTATATTTCAAAGTATCAAAAAAATTAAAAACAATCATGTATGTAGACAATGATAGATTCTACAAACTTGCAAATCTCAACTCAAAATAATTCATATTTTGGCCTACACGAAAATAACAAAATATGAGAAATTTTGGAGTGTCAAATGTTGCACCATTCACTGTTTTCAAATGTCTGATTTTGTCAATTTTGCGCAGCCCAAATATAATACATTTGTAGTTAATATTTTACACGTTGGTATGATATAAGATACTATACATCCAAGGATTTGTTTAGAATTTTTCAAAACTTCAAAAATATGATTTAGGATTTTTTTAAAAAATAAAGGGCTATGTGAAGCTCGAGTTCCATTTGTCCGCACTCATGACATGCTCCGTAACTAAACCGAGCATAACCTAGTTAGTAAAACGCCACGTAGCCGAGAAGGTTACCACATCATGCAATTTGCAGATAAACAAACGCTACGCAGTAGCACAAAAACATTGGAAAACCGATGAACAGGCTACTAACATTGGACGTTTTTATGCAGGCTAGAAATTATTGGCAATCAAATGGGCTGCACAACGTGGCTCGTGCTCTCATTTTTTCAGATCCAAGCCATGCGAAAGTACGGATGCAAAAAAAACCTAAAATCGCTGCATGTCCTTAGTTTCCATGCATTTGAACATAGAGCCGATCTTGTGTGAGAAAATGACGATCGGGGACGAGACTTGTGAGCACGAGAAAGGGTAGAAACTTAATGGAGCAAGGACGCATTAGCAGCGTACCCACTCGGAGGGGGGCATGGCACATGGTAATCTGGGTCCAGTAGCTCTCACTTTGCTGGAATCTGCAGGTCTTTTACAAATAGTAGCATGCCTACCACCGCATCACATCACAGAGCGAACTCGATCGATTAAGCTAGACGGCGGGGAGGAGCTTAAATATGTTATCTGAAACAGATCAACTGTGGAGGCACAGTGGCCCTAGATCTTGATTTCACTCACTGTCTCTCCCTTCCCGTTCATGCTCGACAACAAGAGCTGATGGCGAAGAACGGCAAATTAACGCCAAGGAATCGTTTTCAATCAGAAAGGTCACGAACGATAGACATCTGATGATGATGATGGGGGCCTGCAGAAAAGATTCAGATGATTTGCTCTTGGGCAGTACTAAAAATCGTTATCGTGCGTCTCATCGCCATGGGTTCCGTGCGGCAGATGCCCCAGCTTGCATATGCGCTCGCTTGGACGTGGACATGGAGATTGTACAAAAGCCGTACTGTACACTGTGCGGCTCCGGCCTTGTGGAACGGCCGTTGGTTGGTGGCGCGCTGGGGCGGGGATCAGCCGGCGGATCGTCGCCGGGACAAAAGGAGAAAGCCCAGTTGGATGACAGCGGCAAAGGGATTGACGCGATGGACTTGACGCAACCAGCTGGTGCCTGGAGGTCGATCCAATCAGGGTTAATCTTCAGTGTCAATCCCACGGCTGTTAGCGCACGCCGAGAAAAAATATGAGGTCCTGTAGCCATCATTTTGAGCCGGGAATGAAATGAAATGATTTTGCCAATTCTATCCCTAACCCTCGAAAATGAAATGAAATGAAATGGTGGGTGTCAAACGAGCTCTTAGAGCATCTCCACATGCAGCTCTGCAAATTTGTGCACTCAAAATGTGTCCATTTTTTGAGGTGTCATACACATATTTGGCACAATGGAGATGATGCTCAAACAACACCCACCAAACGGCCAGCCTTATTCCCTTTACTCTCTCTTTTTGCATTTGTAACAAAATAATGAATGCCAACAATAAATCGGCCCGGGCCCGATCTGGGCCAGGGGCGGGCCCTGCGGGCCGCGGTCAAGCATGGCGGTGTTCTGGAGCTCGTCTCCGGCGAGGCTGCTGCTCACGAGGCAGAGAGAATACCGAGGCAGCCGGTGGCGTTGGCGACATGCGGGGACGTGGAGTGTGGAGGAGGAGGAGGTGGAGGTTCCGGCGCGGCAACATGGGGTGGCATCTCGTGCTGCTACTCTCCGGCACCCGGGTAGCGAGGAAGCCGGGGCAGCGGCCCCGGACCAGTGGCCGCCTCGGCGGCAGGCAGCGTGCTTGCCACGACTTGAGGTGTCGCGACCGTCACGGCTTGCGGAGGAGCTCGGCGGATGGCAACAAGGCTCGAGAACTCGACTCGTTGCTCCCATCGCTTCGCGATCGAATCGATCTCTCCGGGCAAATGCCTTGCACTTGACCTAGGTCGGTGCCGACAACGGCGGCGCCCTAGGGCGTCGTTCCCCATCTAGACGGCGTCGTTGTGGAGTCTTGACATTCGACCGACGCGAGTGGTCCTAGGACATCCGGGTGAAAACTAAGCTCCTTCGGTGCGGGTGACAGCGACGGACGCATCGCTACCTTCTTGAAGGCGTCGTCTTGGAGTTCCTGGCCCTCACGGTGGGATTGGTCTGCGTCAGATGGGGAGGATGGCTCTGTGGCCAGGGGAGGCGGATGTCGGGGCGGCGGCCCCGGATGGTGGTGCACGCCGAGGCGGCGGCCTCGGTCTCCCACGCTACGACAGTTCTATGACGCAGAGTCGTTGTTCAGCGTGGATTTGAGTGGCGACCTGGATGAAAACTGCGCGGGCAGAGGTTCGTTGATCCGGATCGCCTTAGGGCAATGCGAAGGTCGATCTGGTTGGCTACGCCGGGGTGGCGGCCCCGGAACATGGTGGTTTTGGTGGCAACCTGGATGAAGATTGCGCGGGCAGAGGGTTCGTCGACAATGACTGGATCGCTTTCGGGCAATGCGAAGATCGATCTGGTTGATTCGCCGGGGCAACGGCCCCGGAAACGGTGGTGAGATGGTGGTGAGATGTGTTGTGGCGTTTGGTCGACTTGTATCGTGTGGGCGGCGGGTCGCCTCGCTTGTGCGGTTTTTTGGCCATGTTTTCCTTATAAACAGGGCATTATACAGTTTGTATGGTTTTTGGTTCCGGTTTTCCTTATAAACTGGGCCATCTCTTCTCTCTATTCGTGCGGTGGATATGACCTCTTTGACATTAAAAAAAAGACCTTACTTGTGGTCTTGCACGCCAAAGTAGGTAGAGATGCTCTTAGGTAATATAGGGTGGAGACTGTTCTAGTTTCAAACCCCAGCGGCATCATTCCACGGGAAACTGTTCAAAATTTACGGGAATCCAAAAGAATTTCGCACAAGATGACTAGAGAATGGCATATTGTTGAGAGAGGATAGGAGGTCCAGCGTGCATAATGATCTGTGTGCTGAAAGGGTGCTGGGATGGACGGGCCACCAGCCTTCCTTCCTAGTTTTGGATATGCATGCCTGGTCGTCTACCTACCCGCTTTCTCTCTCTCTCTCTTCTCTCGGGTGTATAATTGGAGCCACGGCCGGCAAAGTCTCGGTGGCTTCGTTGGCTACCAAGGGCATGTCGGCGACCTCATCTGGCAGCTGATTTTTAACCCACCCTGATCTTTCTTACCAAGGCATCCTATTATGTTAGGGAAGGGCACAAGTTGTGTTTTTTTACCAGCTTCAAGCTGCAAGCATGCTGCAAAGCCACCTGCATTCCTAATGTTCATCAGGTCATGGCGGGCTATTGCTATGAGCAACTTCTGTAATGTTTTGACAGTGTAAATCAATTCCTGATGTTGAAATCCGCACAGATATGCATTAGCCATGACAAAAACACCTGGTTTTATGATAAAATCACAAACTAAAAGAACTGCTGTGATAAGTAGGGTGCCCCATTCAAAATTGTATAGCTTCTGATAGATAGAAAAACTAGAGCAAACATCATCACCATCATAGTCATAATGCCAGAGTTAGGTGACTGATTATATTACAGGGTTCAGAAGTAAAGAAATATAATCCCCAGACTACTACAGCTGCTCAGGATCAACAAACTACACTACATGCACAGTTCTGAGAACATCACAAGGTTCAGGAGTTGCTAGGAATGACATTAAAGAAGTGGTAAACTTCATCTTCATCAAATACTGCAACCTCAGTTGAGCAGACCTCACAACAAACAGGGTGGAAAACTGGCCCCTTGTGCTCAACTTCTGGTGTAGTAGAATCAACAGCCGTTACTTTACGATTCTTCCGCTTTCCTTTCCCCTCCCTTAGTATCTGATCAGTCTTGACCTTGCAGTTGCTCACAAACATTGCACGGTACTGGTTTACATACTTTTCATGCCTGCATAAACCACTCAAAATTTTAGTGTTGGAATTCAAATGAAAGACAAGTTTAAGCACTACAGAATCTGCCAATCGAATGTGCCAGTATAAAAGTGAATAACCAGAAAGAAAAATAATAGGAGAATATTAAGAAAAATGACACTAGTTCAAAACTTTTAACCAAATCTAACCCTTGTGCTTAGCGCCGGCATTCCAGGAACTGAAGGTACCTAGGTCAGCACAAGGTACCTTGGCACTGTACAGTTGTTGCTGTGTTGGCAACTCAAATGCAGCTCAGCTGATCTTACGCCTACGTCGCAGGTGCTCAACACCAGGTTCCTAGGTGCTGAGATATGGACTTACCAATTCTGTGAACCCTAGGCTCCGCTCAGTGTCATAGATCTTGGCACTAAGTTATGTTGGCAGTTAGGGGCCGAGACAGGACACGTTTTTTGCCTTGGTAATTCGAAGATTTGGCCCCGGTCTGTCTTGGTAATTTTGGTGATTAAGAAGAATGGCCCTGGGCTCAACTGAATCGTTGATCTGCCCCTGTCAGCAGTGCTAACCATAGGTTGCAGGAGCTCAACACCCAGCAGTCATTGCAGCGCCATATCAGTACAATCTGGTCAAGCATGTTACATAACACACTTGATGACTTGAAACACTCCCACCTTTGCAACCATGAACAACAGTGCAACCATCCATCAACACTGAGATGATTGGTGCTAAGGTTAAGCGCCATCTACATTGGAGCTACATACACTGGCACGTCAGTCCACGTAGACTGCGGCCTGTGGTGTAGAACCGATACTAAAGATCAATTCGGTAATAGTGGGGTCAGCTTGACAGGCAAGTTCAGCACCATAGGGCTACTGGCTCTAAGCAAAATAAGGTCAGATTTGATTAAAGTTTCAGACTCGAATCATATTTTCCTCTAGTTCTGAAGAAAGGTCGATTTTGTAAAAATTCACGTGCAATACAGTGAAAAAATTATGTAGTGTACAAGTCTTCGGAAACAAGAAATTACAGGATATGTACGAAGAGGACTTCCTATAAAAACGGAACTACTAAGCTTGGTACAGCACAGCAGATATCCAAGCCGTGAGACCAACGCGTGTACATCACGGTTGGTTGTGTTACCTTACACAAACTAAAGTATCTTTGAGCATTGTGCAAAGCAGAAGAGCATCATCATGTTTACAGTCATATTCATTTTTCAGACTTCACAGCATACAACTATTAATCAGACGTCTACAACAAACAAATTGAACTAAAGTAGACTTCTAGATTTCTGGGCATATGGGGTTCTTATTCTTGTTCAAACAAATCAGATGAAAGTTTAGTAGAAACAAATTTTATAGTTGCAAATGAGGAAATGAGAGGAGACACAATTCAGAACTATAAGTCAGCCTTTCATCACAGAATAAGTTTACAAAGGTAGATGCCCTTTGCTAGTCTAAAATAGTGGTTTCCACTTCCAAGAGTGTTTCTCTCACACAAGCAAAACCAAATTAAGAAATGAAACTTCAGGATTACAGAAATCCTACAGAAAGAAACATACAGTAGTAATTTCCCTTTATCTTTTCCAGCAGCTTCAGCAAATCAATTTACTCACATATAACTCGTATACTCCTAATGCTATAATGTACTTATGTACACCAGCTCTCTGAACACGATTATAATCCAGTATACTCTAAATTTTCAGTTAACTAATCAAATGATGTCAAGTTCCTATATGTGTTCCCCAATGGCAGTAACAACATAACCATAATCCCTCTATAAGTAAGAACATGCCAAATCAAATAATCTAAGACTGGTCTGACTGATGCACATAGTATTATGAGGAACCCTATGTGTAGCATCGATTGATTACCTCTGGGAATCCAGGCACAAGGTAGTGAAGCACGCGGGGCAGCTTAGCACGGCGTCGGAAGTCCGGCCTTTCCTCTGCTTGTGCGCCCATCGCTCGTCAACATCGTCTATGGCGGGGTCGTAGAACTCGGGCTCGACAGAGTAGTCTATCTCATCGTCGCTGGACACTGAACCAAATCAGAGACCGCAAAATAAGAAAAAAGGCGAATCAGATGCAATATTTACTTAAGCGCACAAATTAGAACATAACAAGCACGCGCTGCTGGTTGCGCAGATTGCAGGAGCCTGTTTTTTTTAGGAAGAACAGTGCCGATAAGGGTTTACATGTATGTAAGATTGGGAATTTACAGCAGAACAAGAAGGAGGGGGGGGGGAATGGATTACCTAGGTCGCGAGGGTCCTCCTGATCTCCGGCCTCCGCCTCCTTGGAACTCTCGGGCTCCATGAATCCGCCTCGGCGCAGTCTCGCTCAGCCTTCCCGCACTTTCCCGTTCGGCGTTCGCCGTCTGTTGCCCTCTCTCTTTCTTCGCTGAGAGCCTGAGAGGCTGCGGCCAGGAAGAACACAGAACGGGGCCAAATCGAAGGGCGCTCCTATATGCCGCGTTTAGCGGCAAGTCGGCGCGGTGCCGCCAACACACTAACTTTGTGGGCTCGGCCCATATTACTGCGCGCAAACTGTTTTTATGTCTCGACAGTTCCTACCGTGTTCAATGGGGTACACCTACGAAAAGGGTTTCCTCTAGGAGCAACGCGAACGTGCCACGTGGTGATCAAGGAAGCGAAATTAAATTTGATCACTGCCTTGTGTACATGGGCGCGCACGGTTGCAGCCCCGCGTACGTACGTCTCCGTCTCCACCCGCGCGCGTCCTCGCCCGAATCCTCGTGACGTACGCGTGTACGTACGCCTCCGGCCGAACGCGCGTATCCTAACCCCCGTATGTCTCTGGCTGCGCAAGGTTGAAAGGATCGGTATGACACCTAGAGGGGGGGGGGGGTGAATAGGTGCTACTCCAATTTTAGTCTTTTTCAAATTAGGCTTGACACAAAAGGTAAATTCTCTATATATGCACCTACGGTGAATTTACCTATATGACAAGCTAGCAACTAAGCACGATATAATAAGGCGGTAAACAAGGATAGAGGTAACCGAAGTCAAAGCACGCGGAGACACGGATGTAATCCCGAGTTCCTCCTTTTAGGGGAGTACGTCTCGTTGGAGAGGTGTGAACCAACACAATGGTTCAACGGCCACAAAGGCCTCACCCTCTTCTCCGGTGAACCGCACCACAAAGGTTTGGTTCACTTCAACTATCGGAAACCTTCGAGGCGGAGTCCGGAGCCTTTACAACAACGACTTGGGGCACAACCCACAAAGGATTGGGGGCTCCCAAACAGCTACAATCTGTCACAAAGACAATCAAGTAAGTACAATAGGGGGCTAGGTTTTCCTAGTGGAAACCCTAGCTAATGGTCCCTCAAGTGAATGAGGGGGAAATGAAGAACGGCTTGGTGAAGATGTAGATCGGGGCCTTCTCCTTCAATCCTCCAAAGATCAACGAGATTGGATGGAGGGATTGGGAGATCTAGTGATTCTTGAGCTTGTAATAATGGTGGACTTCTATTTCAGTCGAGCTGAGCTTCTTGGAGAAGAAGCAGTCTTTATATAGGGGTCCCTGAAAATCCAACCGTTATGTGCAGAAAAACTGCACAGCGGTACTACCGCTGGGACAGCGGTACTACCGGTGCCTGCTTCCTGCGGTACCTAGTGCACTGCAGAACCCAGCTGCAGCGGTACCTCGCAGAGGTACCGAAGTTGCCAGGCAGAGCGGTAGTACCGCGGCACTGCCCGGTAGTACCGCTGGGATCCTTCGATTAAAAAAGAAGGAACCCATCGGTAGTACGAGGCAACTACCGCGGGGTACCGTAACCAATACAGAGAGCAAAAACGGCCTAGCGGTACCCCTGGCGGTACCACCAGCGGTAGTACCGCTGGCTGAAGCCAGCGGTACCACACGGTACTACCGCCAGGAGGAGTACCAGCTGTGCTGCAGGAGTCCTGCTCCAGGTGGAGCGGTACTACCGCTGCGACAGCGGTACTACCGCCAGACACAGAAATGCTCACTGTGCTGATTTCCAGGGTAACAAGCTCCACAAGACATAATGTATCAATAAGATATATCTGCAATTGTCAAGCGCACATTAGTCCTGATAATGTGTTGTCATTAGACTCCAAAATAGATTTAAGAGCAAGTATGCTGTTTCAATCTCCCCCTTTTTGGAGTATGATGACAACACATTAAAAAGGTTCACAAAATATAGGCGGGCTCCCCCTAACTATGTGCATTAGTAGAATTTTGCGTTTGAATGCAAATGCATATAGGTTAGGATCAACACTCCCCCTAGATTTTATAAACCGGGCAAGTTTATTGAAACAAACAATAAAGCACAACTTGCACAACGGTAAGACATGAGATAAAAGCACATAAAGTCCACATAGTCTTACAATAATTTAAGGTCCACATGTCTTACCCCATGAGTTCAACGAAAGTAAAACGAGATACAAGAGGTGCACAAGCGAACAAACACCAAATCGAGAAAAACAAGCTTGTGCCCTCAACCATATAGGTTAGGATCAACACTCCCCCTAGATTTTATAAACCGGGCAAGTTTATTGAAACAAACAATAAAGCACAACTTGCACAACGGTAAGACATGAGATAATAGCACATAAAGTCCACATAGTCTTACAATAATTTAAGGTCCACATGTCTTACCCCATGAGTTCAACGAAAGTAAAACGAGATACAAGAGGTGCACAAGCGAACAAACACCAAATCGAGAAAAACAAGCTTGTGCCCTCAACCATGCAACTCCCCCGGACAACCTAATAGAACCATCTCCCCCTTGGCATCATGACACCAAAAAGGGAGAGGCATAGCTAACGTCCCAAGTGGAAGTCACTCTTCATCGGAGGTGGAGGCTGCAGCAATGTCGTCACTTTTATCGGCTGAAACTGAACCATCCTCACCACTTGCATCACCCTCCTCATCATCCTCAGCATCATCATCCTCAGAAGCTTCAGCATGAGCAGCGGAGCGACCAATCTGAGTGCGAGACCAAGGGATATCTGGCTGAGAAGAGGATGCATCATCCTGAAAATCATAGTCCACCCAAGTGCGACGGGGTTTGAGCCACTCATCTTCTGCAGTAATTCTATCCTCAGATCCGGCCTTAACCGGAACGCCTAAATGCTCAAAACGCTGACGGTTGAGTTGACGCTCTTGCTTGTTCCTCTCATGTTCTTTATAGGCCCTCTTGTCAGCATCATCTATACGGCAAAAGATGGTTTTTACAGCACCAGCCAGCCACTTCTTGAACCCTTTGTCTTGAGCATTTGCCTTGGGGGGAAGTTCAAACAAGGGATCCTCCTCATCATCATCGGAACTTTCTTGTTCAGCGGGAATAAGTGGATGAAGATGTTTCTTTATGCTCAGCTCCTTGACCTTGTGGTCGGTGGGATCCTCCTCATTGTCCAAAAGAGCCAACGGAAGCTTCTTCTTGACCCACGTGGAAATGATCAATTGCATAATGTGAGCACCAAATATAGAAGGTCGCCTTTTCATCACCACAGCATACATTTCATGCCATATGATGTCCATCACATCCAGCTTCTTGCCTTGCCCAACCATGATAGAGGATTCAAACATAAGATCAATGAGTTTGCCATGGATTTGGTCAAAGTTTCCCACACGAGGCATAACGGTGTTGCGATAGATCCGATGCATGATGTCCCAAACCTTTAGCAAATTCTTTTGGAACCCCACCATGGCACGTCCTTGGATGTACAAGTCAAAGAGAACCTCGTGCTTCATCGGATTTGAGTTATAGTTGATGCGAAAGAATTGTTGCTGAGCATCTTCATTCAACACAAACCCATTTTCAGCCAACCCAAGAAGAGCAGCAAAATCAGCCCATGTGGCCTCAAGAACCTCATCTTTTGACATCCATTTAATCCGTCTTGGCTCATCCGCGAAGAAGTGAACGGTGGCAAAGAATTGCATGACAAGGTGATCATTGAAATTCTGCTGCAGCCCAATATAGTCATAGATCCCAAACTCTTTGCAAATCTCAATAGCTCGCCAAAATACCCAAGGTGCTTCTCCATGTGATCGGTGTCAATGCAAAACTGTTCACAAACCTTGGTCTTGTGCTTGGGAAGGACTTCATAAAAGATCTTCTCTTGAAACAGATTGTGGAACCCCGGAGTGGTGTAAGTACGGAGCTTAGGAGTGGCATAGGGGTTCATCCTTCTTTCTTTGACAAAATCCCTTGATGACATGAGTTTGAGCGACTTGCTCTGAGCAGCTCTGAGCTTTGCAGCATTTGACTTCTGACGGCGAGTGGTCTTTTCAGGCAAACTTCAGGCTCTTCATCTTCGTCAGCTAGGTCTTTGCCTGAACGAGCACGCTTAGCAGCCCGCTTGGTGTGACTCCCACTAGCCTTCTTACCAGCACCTGTGATAGCATAGGAGGATAGCAGGGAGATAAGTATTGCCAAAAACATCGAGACCAAACGAAAAGAATCCAGATTGCACAGTTCTGGAAAATGCCAGTTCCAGCGGTAGTACCGCTGGTCCACCGGTAGTACCGTGGAGCGGTAGTACCGCCACGAGGGCGGTAGTACCGCTACCACCAGATCTAGCGGTTGACTTTACGGTACTTGCTCGATCTATGGAATCTTCCAACCAAACTTCGCAAGAAGGATCCTAAACTAAGCACCAACTCGTTCCTACAACTTCTACCACAAGAACTACGGAAAACCTAACTCCATTGCATCTCAACGAATCAACTAGGTTGAGAGATAGGAGAGAGAAATTACCGGAGCTCATCGTGGAGGAGAGGAGGAAGGAGATGGTCCTTGAGCTTCCTCTGGCCGGAGAGGGGCTATCCAGGCCGGAGTAGGGCTCCCCGGCGAAGAATCCTGGCGGCGGCGGCAGCGGGGGCGGTTTTCGAAGGAGAGGGTCGGGGGTGGAGGGGATAGAAAAGAAACTACCCCTCCACGCCCAACTTAACCTCTGGTGAAAACGCACCCAGCGGTAGTACCGCTGACCCAGCGGTAGTACCGCCCGCACTGGTACTTACGGTAGCCAGCGGTGGTACCGTTCCTGGGAAGGAACGGTAGTACCGCTGAGCTGCCGGTAGTACCGCTACCTGGTACTATTGACTTCCAGCAAAAAATTCTGGGAATTCAACGGTAGTACCGGGTACCTGGTGACTACGATACCGCTCGAGGGACTGCTGTGCCTGGAAACTCCAGGCAACGGTAGTACCGCGAGGGCACCGATAGTACCGGGCACTTTTGCCACGAAACTTCGACGGGTTGGTCACAAAGATTTTTGCAAAAAGAGAGATGTTTTTAAGGTGAACGGCATTGGCTTAGGATAGAGAAAGTAACTGGGGGAAGAGAGACAACCCAAGTTTGCAAGAATCAAAGATAAAGGCCAAACTTGGTGCTCTCCACAAAACGCAAAAGAGGTCTAAAATACCCAAATAAGATCAAATAAGATCAACTCCTCAAAAGGAGGAGGGCGGTGGCCTAGGCCACCATGTATGAGTATATGTGGTGTGACACCGCGAAGATATATCTTGGGTTCACCGCCACTACTCGTCATTTAAGCTCATCATTCATAAAATGAACAAAATAGAGACAAAATGAGTTCTTACTATCGGCATAATGGGGGGAGGGATAGTCCAATGGATTAGGACCGCACTCCCCCTATGTCCATGCCTACACCTAAACCAAACATATAGCTAAGAAATAGGTGTGTATGCAAGATATTCAAGCGACGCTCCCCGAATCGATGATATTTAGCTCATGCCTCAAATAAGTGAACCTTGCTTCATCAAGTGGCTTCGTGAACATATCGGCAAGTTGGATCTTCGTGGGAATATAGCCAAGCTCAATGTCACCCCGGTTGATGTGATCACGGATGAAGTGATAGCGAATCTCAATATGCTTCGTTCTTGAGTGCTCCACCGGGTTGTGGCCAATCTTGATAGCACTTTCATTGTCGCATAAAAGAGGCACTTTGTCACAATGGACACCGTATTCCTTTAAAGTTTGCCTCATCCACAACAATTGAGTGCAACAACTAGCGGCCGCCACATACTCGGCTTCGGTGGTGGAGAGAGATATGCAATTTTGCTTCTTAGAAGACCAACTCACCAAGGACCTACCAAGGAATTGGCAAGCCCGGAAGTTGATTTCCTATCATCCTTGCAACCGGCCCAATCCGAATCCGTGTAACCGGCAAGAGAGAAAGTTGAGCCTTTAGGATACCACAAACCAAACCTTGGGGTATGAACTAAATATCGAAAGATTCGAAGAACCGCCGTTTGGTGGCTTTCTTTGGGAGCCGCTTGGTACCTTGCACACACTCCTACACTCAACACAATATCGGGTCTAGATGCACAAAGATAAAGCAAAGAACCAATCATAGAGCGATAGAGCTTTTGATCAACATCCTTATCTTTACCCTTTGGATTAAGTTCAAGATGACACTTGGTGTCCATAGGAAACTTCTTCTCTTTAGCATTTTGCATCTTGAACCTCTTGAGCATGTCTTGGATATATTTGGCTTGAGAGATGAAGGTCCCTCCACTCAATTGCTTGATCTCAAAACCAAGGAAGTACTTCAACTCTCCCATCATGGACATCTCGAACCTATCGGTCATAAGCTTTGAAAATTCATCATTAAAAGCTTTGTTAGAAGAGCCAAATATGATATCATCAACATAAAGTTGGCATATGAAAAGCTCCCCTTTAACCCTCTTGGTAAAAAGAGTGGGATCGATTTGCCCCACTTCAAAGCCACGGTCTACCAATAGCTCTCTTAGGTGCTCATACCAAGCACGAGGTGCTTGTTTGAGACCATAGAGCGCCTTATCAAGTTTGTAGACATGGTTAGGGAAGTGTGGGTCCTCAAATCCCGGAGGTTGCTTAACATATACCAACTCCTTTAAAGGACCATTAAGAAAGGCACTTTTCACATCCATTTGTTGCAACTTGAAATTATGATGTGATGCATATGCAAGAAGGATACGGATGGACTCAAGGCGAGCCACGGGAGCATAGGTCTCTCCAAAATCAATGCCTTCAACTTGAGAGTACCCTTGAGCTACCAATCTTGCCTTGTTCCTCACAACCATTCCATGCTCATCTTGCTTGTTCTTGAATATCCACTTGGTGCCTATAACATTGAGGCAATCTTTTGGCTTCTCCACTAGATTCCACACTTTGTTGCGCTTGAAGTTATTGAGCTCTTCATGCATGGCTTCCAACCAATCCGGATCTTCAAGAGCTTCAAAGACTTTCTTTGGTTCCACCATAGAGATGTGGGCTTGATGTTCATTAAAATTTGCCAATTGTTTTCTTGTGGTGACCTTGTTCTTGACATTAACAATGATATTTTCTAGATGAAGACTCTTTCTTCTCCAATCCTTTTTGACTCTTGCTACACGACGGGTTTCGATATCCTCATTGATGCGAGGAATTTCCGCTTGATCATCTTGATCATTTGAGTCCCCGTCTTGACCGGAGTGTTGACCTTGATCATCTTGAAGCACATCTTCAACAAAGGAAGGAGAGGGTTGATCTTGGTCATGACCTTGGCTAGCATCAACAATAGGAGAACTTGATTCTTGCATAGCAACATGGTCAACATGAGGAGGGTCTTGAACTTGTTCTTGGGTAGGTGCATCATTTGCTTCCATAGAAGGTGCAACTTCAACTTGTGATGATGGAGTCTCCACATGAGTGGAGCTAGGACTTGCTTGAGGAGGCTCATGATGGATTTCAATGGGGCGATGGAAACCAACCCCCATTCTTCTTATTGCATCTTGAGGTTCCTCATTATCTACATCACAAACATGAAATTGCGCCACTTGGGAGCCGTCATTCTCATCGAACCTCACATCACAAGATTCTATGACTTTCCCAACGGTCTTGTCATAGACTCTATAGGTGTGAGATTCGGCACCGTACCCAACAAAAACACCCTCTAAAGCTTTAGATTCAAATTTAGACAAACGAACACTTTTGTTCTTATAGAAACACTTACAACCAAATACTCGGTAGTAGGAGACATTGGGCTTGTTGCCGGTGAGCATCTCATAAGATGTAAACTTCTTGCCAACACGAAAGAATAACCGGTTAGATGAGTGACACGCCGTGGAGATAGCCTCGGCCCATAAGAATAGCGGAGACTTAAACTCCGCCAACATAGACCTTGCCATATCCATGAGAGTCCGGTTCTTCCTTTCGGCTACACCATTTTGTTGAGGGGTATATGCAGCGGAATATTGATGACGAATCCCCTCTTCACTAAGAAACTCATTTAAGGTGTAGTTCTTGAACTCGGAGCCATTATCACTCCTAATGACCAAAATAGGGACATTGTATTGGCGTTGAACAATATTGGAAAAGTCGATGACGGCTTGTTGGGTCTCATCCTTCGTCTTGAAGAAATAAACCCAAGTAAATCTTGAATAGTCATCAACAATCACCAAACAATATTTCTTCCCACCAAGACTAGGTTGAGGCACGGCACCAAAGAGATCAACATGAAGAAGTTCCAATATCCTCTTTGATGAAATGATGGTCTTGCCCGGATGGGGAGAATCATGCATCTTTCCTTCAACACAAGCCCTACAAAGACGATCTCTAGAAAAAGAAACATTGTCTTTTAGTCCAAGAATGTGGCCACCCTTGTGAAGACTTTGCAAAGTTCTCATGTTGACATGGGACAAGCGGCGATGCCACAACCACCCCACGTCGGCCTTTCCGAATAGGCATATTGCTTGAGTGTTGGTAGACCCCGAAAAGTCTACCACAAACAACTCATTTTCAACATACCCAACGAACATGACCTTTAGAGTCTTGCTCCTCAAGAGTACCACCATATCAATAGTAAAATGGACATCAAAGTTCATCTTATTAAGAGCACGAACGGACATAAGATTGTAACCTAGAGACTCAACAAGCATGACATTTACAAGGGTGATATCCCTTGCAACTACCACCTTGCCGAGACTCTTTACCTCGGCCTTTGACTTGTCACCATAAGAGACGGATGAGTTATTTAGATTTGGTCTCAACTCCGTCATAATCTCCTTGCTTCCGGTCATATGACTAGTGCATCCACTATCAACCACCCATTTCGATCCACCGGAAGCATAGTCCTACAAGAAATCATTGCTTGGATTTAGGTACCCATTTCTCAATGGGTCCTCTTTGGTTAGCAACAAGGGTCTTAGGAACCCAAATAGAGTAATCAATGTAACCATCATATGGACCAACATATTGAGCATAAACATCCCCATAATAATCAACATAAAGAATATAGTTGGGGTTGTTATGCCCCGCAAAGTCACTACGAGTGGTCTTGCCCCTTGTGGCACTACCACCGCAATGGAAATCTTGGCTTGTGCGGGCTTGGTCTTGATCTTCTTGTTGTTGCCCACTTTCTTCTTGGGCTCGGCTACATAACCAAGACCCTCCTTCCCTTTGTGTGGTTTTTGCTCAAATAAGTAAGCAATACCCTTATCTTTACCTTTGGGAATAGAGGTCTTGGCACTAACATTTTCTTCAATAACATTTTCATGAACACGAGGAAGAATAGATATGCTAGTTGAGCTAGATTTAGAAAGTTGAGTTTGAAGTTGCTCATGAGACTTGACTAAAAGGGAGTGAGTTGTTTCCAAGGCCTTGTGAGCCTTGTCAAGCTTCTCCATATCCTCAAGAAGTCTAGCATTAGCAACCCCAAGTTCAACTTTCTCCTTTTTAAGCACTTTATATTTAGCAAAGACATGATCTCTATCCTTAATGATTTTATTAATGATATCATCATTTTTAGCATCAAGAGACTCAAGTCTTTCCTCAAGAGAACATCTTTCTTCACTCTCTTCATCAAGAGAGGCATTCAAGGATGCTACGGAAGCATTCAAAGAGGCAATGGTGAGAGAATCCTCTCTCTCAATCTTACTCTTTTCTTGAAGAAGTTCTTCGGCCGCACATAGTTGTCTCATGAGAGACTCAACATGTTCCTTAGCTTCACCTTGCAAGTTAGTCATGAAAGTATCGAAGCAACAAGTTCTTTCTTAATCACAAGACTAGATTGATCACTCATTTCATGCATAGTCTTGGGAGAAGGAGATGATACCTCGGTGACATTAGCCATGAGGCAACGAGCGTTGTTGGTGGAGAAGTTCTCATTGGGGGATTCAAAGAGAGAAGATGATGAAGTTGATACAATAGCCAATGCGGCTACCTCTTTAGTGCATCTTCATCTTCGGAATCACTTGTGGCATATTCTTCTTGAGCCACCAACACAATTCTTGGTGCCTTCTTGAAGAAAGGCTTCCTTGGTCTTGCGGGCTTCTTTTGGATCAACTTGAGTGGTCCTTGGGGATGAGCTTCCCACCATTTTGCTCTCGGTTCTCATAAGGACACTCTCTTATGTAGTGGTTCTTGTCATGACAATTGTAGCACGTCTTCCACTTTGAGGCTAGCTCTTTCTTCCCACTTGAGTTGTTCTCTTTATCAACCTTGGCTTTAGCTTTTGCCGGGTCTTGCCAAAACTCTCTTGTGGCAAGAGCTATATGACCATTTAGAGCCGGTTCAAGATCATTTGGAGCAATGTTGCTTGGGCACGCTTCAACCTCATCAAGACATACCACCTTGGCCTTCAAAGCAAGTGAGGGGCCTTGTTTCATCCCCATGGCCCTAGCACGGTATCTTCGGCATTCTTGGTGGCAACCTTGGAGGCTTGCACTTCTTGCATAACTTCATTGGATGTCATTTCGTTGTAGTTGTGTCTTCCTTGAATGGACTTCACTCGATGGGCTCGAAGGCAAGAGAGCATTCACATACTTCCTCTTGACATAAGCATCATCCACATAGGTTGCCCCCACATCAAAGAAGGCCTTTGCAAGAGTCTTGAGTCTTCCATACATGTCTTCATGATTCTCATTGTCAAACATGTAGAAGCCTTCGGCATCATTGCTCAAAGACTCATATCGGTTTCTCTTCATGCTTTCATTCCCAAGAAATGCAACCTCAAGACAATTCCAAGCTTCTTTGGCGGTGGTGGCATTGAGAACATAATGCTTGTCACTTTCACTCACTGAAAGTTCAATCATATGGAGTGCGGAGGCATTGAGTTGCTTTTCGGCAAATTCTCTTCTTGTCACATTGCTTGGATCCGCAACCTTGTAACCATCTTCAATGATCCTCCAAAGCTCGATAGAGGCACTGTTAATATGAGATTTCATTGAGCGTTGCCAACTAGCAAAGCTAATGCATTAAGCTTAGGTGGAGGACCAATGGGGTTTATGCGGGTGGTGATAGGTGGGTCGATAGGGTACCATCCCGGAACGTATGGTACTCTTCCTTCCCATCTTCATGCTTGGTAGGAGGTGGAGGAGTTGGTTTAGATCCGGAGGTGGTTTCCACCCCCTTCTCATTTTTCTTTTTACCCTCCTCGGAATCACCTTCATCGGAGTTAGAGATGCCCTCTAGTGGGATGGTTTCCGAAACCTTGGCATTTGTGAGTTTCATGAGCATGTCACGCAACTCACAAATTTGACATTCATGTCATTCATGGACGATGTCAATGTTGTTTCCAACTTTTTGATATCGGCCATGGATGCCATGGTCTCTTTGGCCTTGGCAAGATCGGCCTCATCCTCACTTTGTGTCATACTTCTCTTAGGCGGTTAAGCCCAAAACAAGAGAGCCTTGCTCTGATACCAATTGAAAGGATCGGTATGACACCTAGAGGGGGGGGGGTGAATAGGTGCTACTCCAATTTTAGTCTTTTTCAATTTAGGCTTGACACAAAAGGTAAATTCTCTATATGCAACTACGGTGAATTTACCTATATGACAAGCTAGCAACTAAGCACGATATAATAAGGCGGTAAACAAGGATAGAGGTAACCGAAGTCAAAGCACGCGGAGACACGGATGTAATCCCGAGTTCCTCCTTTTTAGGGGAGTACGTCTCGTTGGAGAGGTGTGAACCAACACAATGGTTCAACGGCCACAAAGGCCTCACCCTCTTCTCCGGTGAACCGCACCACAAAGGTTTGGTTCACTTCAACTATCGGAAACCTTCGAGGCGGAGTCCGGAGCCTTTACAACAACGATTGGGGCACAACCCACAAAGGATTGGGGGCTCCCAAACAGCTACAATCTGTCACAAAGACAATCAAGTGAGTACAATAGGGGGCTAGGTTTTCCTAGTGGAAACCCTAGCTAATGGTCCCTCAAGTGAATGAGGGGGAAATGAAGAACGGCTTGGTGAAGATGTAGATCGGGGCCTTCTCCTTCAATCCTCCAAAGATCAACGAGATTGGGTGGAGGGATTGGGAGATCTAGTGATTCTTGAGCTTGTAATAATGGTGGACTTCTATTTCAGTCGAGCTAGCTTCTTGGAGAAGAAGCAGTCTTTATATAGGGGTCCCTGAAAATCCAACCGTTATGTGCAGAAAAACTGCACAGCGGTACTACCGCTGGGACAGCGGTACTACCGCTGCCTGCTTCCCTGCGGTACCTAGTGCACTGCAGAACCCAGCTGCAGCGGTACCTCGCAGAGGTACCGAAGTTGCCAGGCAGAGCGGTAGTACCGCGGCACTGCCCGGTAGTACCGCTGGGATCCTTCGATTAAAAAAGAAGGAACCCAGCGGTAGTACGAGGCAACTACCGCGGGGTACCGTAACCAATACAGAGAGCAAAAACGGCCTAGCGGTACCCCTGGCGGTACCACCAGCGGTAGTACCGCTGGCTGAAGCCAGCGGTACCACACGGTACTACCGCCAGGAGGAGTACCAGCTGTGCTGCAGGAGTCCCGCTCCAGGTGGAGCGGTACTACCGCTGCGACAGCGGTACTACCGCCAGACACAGAAATGCTCACTGTGCTGATTTCCAGGGTAACAAGCTCCACAAGACATAATGTATCAAAAGATATATCTGCAATTGTCAAGCGCACATTAGTCCTGATAATGTGTTGTCATTAGACTCCAAAATAGATTTAAGAGCAAGTATGCTCTTTCAAAGGTGTAGAATGCTAGGCCCCCGCGTACGTGGTGCGGTTGTCGTCTGTGTACAAATTTAAACATCTACAATAAATTGCATCTAGTACACGGAATAAAATAATAGGAATTAGGGAGTACAAGGGAAATAGAACACGGTGTACAAATTGTACACAGTTGTACAAGTACGTGAATAAAAATAGAGCACAAGGTATACATGTTGTACAATAGACAGACATAGGTTGTACAGACACATATTGTACAACTAAACAGACACAGGTTATACAACTACAGACACAGGTTGTACAAACGCATGTTGTACAACTAGACATACACGGATTGTACAGACACAGGTTGTACAAATAGACACACATAGGTTGTACAGACACAAGTTGTACAACTAGACAGATACAGTTGTACAACTACGCATACACAGTTTGTACAGACACATGTTGTACAACTACAAATACAGGTTGTACAACTATACATAACGGTTGTACAAAAAAAAGTTCGTCGAAACATATCAACATGGGATCTAGTTTTGAAGATCTCGACGCGAGGAGCTCAAAAGTGAAAACGGTTCGTAATTTGGATAAACGGTTATCAACATATTTCGTTTTTAAAATTGGGATTTGAAAAATAAAAGGCAAAAAGGGAAAACTACATGCCCACATACGTGTATGCCCTCCCTTTCTCTCTCATACTTCCCCACTTTCAATCTAATTGTGACACATGGCAGACATGTAGACAACCAAAATTGGATCATGTGAGGAGAAATCGACACTTGTCACAATTAGAACGATGGTGGGGTTATCTTTGCAAAGGGAACCCTTTTCGAGTGATTGCCTGTTCAATGCTTTTGTTGTTGTACTCCGTAGAAATGACCGGCAAAAGCAGCTCCCATGCGCAACCACCAGCAGATGGACGATGCTTCTCCTTCGTTTTGATTGTGCCACCAGCCGCGACCTGCTCCCACTTCTCAATCGGACATGCATGCAGAATAGCCGGGGCAAGAAAAAAAGAAAACAATAAGGTGAAGAGAAAGTATGTTTGAACGCCGGATTATTTTTTCTACAAAATTAAGTTGAACAAAAACTATTCGAACGATCTAAAAAAGAGATAAAAAATATAAGGTGAATAGAAACTATATTTGTTCAAATTTGAAAATTGTACAAATCTGAAAATTGTTCAAATCTGAAAATTGTTCAAATATGAAAAATGTTAGATTAAAAAATGTTTAGTTTTGAAAATTGTTAAAAAATAGTTTCCGTTCATCGCCATTATATGGTAAAAGTGAATAGAAAAGGCTGGTGAACGAATTTGATTTTTGAACGATTTTGAAAAACTGCACAGAAAAAAGTATTTGAACGGAAATTATTTTTGAACGATTTTTTGAAAGTGAACAGAAAAATGCGGTGAATGAAACCTATTTTTAAGAAATGAACAGAAAATTATAGTGAACGAAAACTATCTGAATGATTTAAAAAAATGAACAAAAATGATGGTGAACGAAAAACTATTTTTGAACGAATTTAAAAGTGAACAGAAAAGGCTGGTGAACGAAAATTGATTTTTGAACGATTTTAAAAAGTGAGCAGAAAAAAGTCTATGAACAGAAATTATTTTTGAACGATTTTTTAAAAAGTGAACAGAAAAATGGCGGTGAACGAAACCTATTTTTGAATGATTTTTGAAAATGAACAGATAATGACGTGAACGGAAACTATTTTATAACGATTTCAAAAGTGGACAAAAAAGTCCGGTGAACGAAAAACTATTTTGAACGAATTTAAGTGTGACCAGAAAGTCTAGTGAACGAAAATTGATTTTTGAATGATTTAAGAAGTGAACAGAAAAAATTCTATGAACGGAAATTATTTTGAATGATTTTTAAAAAGGTGAACAGAAAAATGGCGGTGAACGAAAACTATTTGAACCATTTTTAAAAATGAACAGATAATGACGATGAACGGATTTTAAAAGTGAACAAAAAAGACCGGTGAACAAAAAACTATTTTTGAACGAATTAAAAGTGAATAGAAAAGTCTGGTGAACGAAAATTGATTTTTGAACAATTTAAGAAGTGAATAGAAAAAAGTCTATGAACGGAAATTATTTTTGAGCGAATTTTAAAAAAGTGAACAGAAAATGGCGGTGAACGAAACCTATTTTTTGAATGATTTTTAAAACAAACAGATAATGGCGTAGAACGGAAACTATTTTATAACGATTTTGAAAAGTGAATAGAAAAGGCCAGTGAACGAGAACTATGTTTGAACGAATTTTAAGTGAACATAAAAAAGTGTAACAAAAACTATGTTTCAATGTTTTTTAAACATGAATTTTTGAATGTGAAGATAAATAAAAATTTGATACTTAGAAAAATGTTTGAATTTTAAAAATTCTCTAGGTTTAAAAAAATATTTTTATTTATTGAAGGTTCGAATTTGAAAAGTTTCGATTGTTTGGAATCCATGAAAAATTGTTTGAACCCTGAATATTTATTCAAACCTGTGGTCCAACATTTTGAATTGATAAACTTTTTAAACCGGAAGTTTTTTTAAAATTTCATGAACAAATTCTAATATGAAAATGAAACATAAAAAGGAAAATAAAATGAAATGAAAGATGGAAAAATGACAGGAAAAAGAAATAAGAAACAAAAAAGGCGAAAAGAAATAAATACAAATAATACGAAACTAAAAAACGATGGGAAGACCGAACCAAAGGAAAACATGCTCGTGTACCTCCACTCCTCCACTACTAATAAGCAAGCGAACCGGAGTTCCGCTAAAGTCACCTAGCAAAAACTACACAGAACCCTCCACCGAACCATCAGGCCCACGAAAAATAGATCCAATCGTCCAAAATTGCCCAACCCATATGCGGGGTACATGTACCAAATTAACCAGGCGGACCACGGACGAGCGAACGAAAAATTCCGCTAGCACCATCGCACGAGCCTCACGCAGCAGTTACGAAGGAAACTACAATTACGGGGCTGTTGTTCAGGTTACAAAAAATAGGCGACAAATCTAGACGGAGCGGGAAAGGACTTGAAAATTTAAGAGGAAACCGATACGGGAAGATTAGGATCTGCTCCCTCCGACGTTCAGCGACGCGCTGCAGCTCCCTTCCATGAGCCAGCGCCGGCGGCTGATGATCCCGAAGAGCAGTCTTGATGCCTGCACAAATAAACGGGATTTAGGTTGAGACTCCAAGTGCAGAGTGTATAGTAAAGTGGAAGACAGTTTTTCCCACGAGGGGTGACTCGAGGGTTTAATATCGAACTCTCGGGGAATCTGAAGTGGTAGATTTATTTCTTATCCTTCTTTGGTTACCTACAAAACAAGGTTAGATGTTTTGGTCCTCAACCTCACCTGTGGTTGTCAAGCACAAGGTGTAAGAATGATATCAGGATAGTTATGCAATGCAAACAAGAAATAAATATGCAATGATGTGGATGCAATGATAAATGATATTTTTGGGTTTTGAATGATGTATGCAAGATGAAAAGTATTTTGTATTTTCGGATTTAATGATGGCTGAAAATATAAAGTGGTATATGGTGTTGGAAAGGTGTTCTTATTATTAAAAATGGACTGGGGTTCATGGTTTCACAAATGCACTCTCTCTTTATAAAGTGGTAGACAATGGAACACACAAAGTTAACATATGAGATTGCAACACAGGGTTTGATAACAAGTTACTTAGATATATGGGCATCACGTCCTAACATAGAGATCTTTTGGTTATTAACCTCTCTTATACTCCACCAAGATGCGAACTAAATCATAACACCTCAGTAATTAAGATAACTCAGATAGCATTAAGTATCATGACATGAAGTGAAAATAATAACATGCTAGATCTAGTCATGGAGTAGTGGCAATGGTCACGCCCACTTCCCCGGTAGCATGGTATTTTAGTTTTATCCCTAGTGAGGCAACAAAGCAAGGTAAAGATACCAAAGTGGATCGCAGAACTTTCTCTCACGTTCACTGCACTAGCCACCCCCCGTTACTCCAACTAATGCACACGTTCCCCCACACACGCTCTCATAAACATGCTTGATCAAAACAAGTAGACAAGAACGGGTACATAATATGCATCTATACTCATAACTGAAACAAACATTGCAATCTCAAACATATATTAACTCATAAAGATCCACCACAAAGGTATTACAACGGTGACCGTAATCATGTTCAGCAGCTCATACGGTGCTAATTAGTGAAGCTCAAGAGAGGAGAGATACATAAGTTACTTCCGCAAACCCATAGTCTAGAGGTGGACTACTCCCTCTTCATCATGGAGACGGTGGAGAAGTCGATGGAGAAGATGGAGACCACGCGGCAGCGCCCCACCGGAGTTTTCCCCCTCCAATCTGCAGCTCCTGATCTCCGTTTCGGTGTTTCTGTGTTTGTGCGGCGCTCCTTCCAGAGAACGTCGGGGGACCTTTTTTATAGGCGTTTTTAGGTCAAGACGATGTCGGTGGAGAAGATCGAAGGCAACGGAGCCGAGGCCCGAACGGGTGGGTCCCACGTGGCCTGGTACTGTGGCCGCGTGGGCCATGCCCGTTTGGCCCTCGGGTCTCCGTTTGCTTGCTTCCTTTTCGTAGTCCTTCTTCCTTCCAAATATTGACGCCCGTAAATTTCCAGGTGATTTCGTTGACGTTTGGGTCCCTGAAACATTAAAATACAAAACTAGGGTTTTCTGCCTGCGCAGGGTTAATTCCATAAAAATAGGAAATCATAAGATATTTCCAAAATCATGATAAAACATTGATACAACCCATATGATGCAAATATGATTGGAATATAAGCAATTAAAGTGCAAAGTTCATGTATGCATTTTACATGCATCAACATCCCCAAGCTTAATCCATGCTCGTCCTCGAGTATGAAGATGATAAAACTAACATGGACTTTGCAATTTAATACTTAACAATGGATATCAAAGATGATTATTGTTGCTACATATAGTCAAATGATTCATTCTTCAAAGGAGTAGCAATATGCAAATAGTTTATGAAGTGATATCAAGTATTCAAGACAAGGATGTTCATTGATAGTTCACAAAGTGTAACATAGTAGCAAGTAATATGGAACACATGTATGCATAATGATAAGTAGAACATCCCACAATTGTCATAGAGTGTAGATGAAAATCTGAATATGATAGGTGTACACTTTGGAAAGATGTATATGTGAGTAGAGGTAAAACATGCATAAGTTTCATCCAACTTCCAAACTCTTCTACTTAAGTTAATGATTGCAATAAGGTATTCATTGGTGTCAAGCTCTCATTGCCCCTATCATAGCATCTTGAATGATTAAGGTTAAAGTGAAAGCAAATATGAGTAGTGTGCTTGACAAAGTAAAGGTTGGATGTCTCATGCCCCTTGAATACAAGTACCTACACCATGATTACTCAACTTAGGAAACAAAGCAAGTTCAAGTTATATATCATTGTAAGTAATAATAGTATCATCAAGAGCGTCAACTGGGGTACCTCTTGTCCCAGGATATGGAACAAGCCCATATCAAAATGACAAGACAAAAAAACAAGATGAAAAACCTCAACACCCTTTTTATTTACCATTGGAATAGCTTTTTATTGTAAGGTGTGTCATAGATAATTCACCATAGCATGTAAGTAAATTTCCACCATGAATAATGCATGGCTTAGATTAGCGGCCCAGGCGTCTCTCTAACCATTTATACAAACTCATTTGAACTACTTCATTTCCACTCATTTCACCATGATAGGCATCCATAAACAAAAGTACATGATATCAACTAAATGAGATGAAGGAGCATGTTGAAAGCTTTGCATGTGACAACACATATGGGCTAACTCCCAACCTCGAACATTTATCAAGCCACTAGCATCATAATCTTAATCACAATGGGTCATGTTTTATTATGCAAATAAAACAACATTGTGCATCAAGTTCGTGAAAGCTATATAACCAATTTTTTTCTATTGCAATCAATAACATAAACATTTTCATTCAGAGGTAAGATAACACAAACAACATGTTAAACATACTCGGAATAGCATAAAGCTAATAGATAGATATGGTGGACTCACTGGAATAACTTGGTTGAAGGTGTTGGAAACAAGTTTTTGCTTGTTGGAGTTTTTGGGCTAGCAAAAGGGAGAAAGTTGACCATCTAGATGCATGCATAGTGTCCATAGAACTAACTAATCCATGTTAAACCAAGTGAAATAACAATCAGCACCAAAACATGAATAAGTGATAGCTCTACAAAAAGAATTTGCAAACTATTACTCATAAACAAGCTCATGAATCATGCAACATATGTATCATCAAAAATCAAGTCAAACATCCCTTTTCCCAATCTTATAAAAGCATACAACATATCTCAACCCATATTTCCAGTAGCTCTCTCATATATAATTGATAGTGTGGTGGTCTCTCAAGACTCAAACAAAAACAAAAAACGACGCTCCAAATTTATGCGATAAAGTGTTTCGATCGAAAAACAGAAGTTGGACGTGTGCAAACCGAGAGTGTGTAGGTGCAGCGGGGTTGTCTTCACATCCCCAAGCTTATGGTATTCACCATCCTTGGATAGCTCTTGGTGCATCTCCTCCAATCCTGTGAAAAAACTTCAAAACACCGTTTCTCCCATCTCTTTTCTGTGGGGTGCATTAATAGTGATAAACAAATAGGTTCCTTGCTGCATATAATCCTTGAACAAAAATTCATATGACATGTCCATAAAGTGTATAATGTTGTATGCCTACTCATAAACTCAATTGGATCAAAAAGATTCAACTTAAAAGCTCGAAGCATGCATCAAACAAAATGGGACAGAATCTGTCCAGAAAACAGCAGCAGCAAAACGTATTTTATACCCAACCAAACTTTCTCGAAAAATTCCGAAACAATTCATGCATACAGAGGATGAAAAGTTGCAACTACAGTTCAAATATGAGCTCATTCGGAGTTACAGAAAAGAATTAAAAATCATACCGTGCACAGATTCGTGCAGGAATAAAATCTCCGAACTCAAATAGCAACTTTTCAAGACCAACATGGGTAAAACTTGACACTTTATTAAAAACTCCAGAACCTAACTAGACACAAAATCTCTTGCTACAGCAAGAGGACACAAAGAAAAATCACACACAAAAATAACCGGATTGCCTCCTGATACGTATCCAACGTATCCATAATTTCTGCTGTTACATGCTTATATTATACCATTTGCTACATGTTTTTATACACTTTATATCACTTTTATGCATTTTCTGGGACTAACCTATTAACAAGATGCCACAGTGCCAGTTCCCTGTTTTCTGCTGTTTTTGGTTTCAGAAAAGTACTTCTGCGAATATTCTCGGAATTGCACGAAACAAAAGGCCAAGTCCCTATTTTTCAGCACCGTCACGGAGTCCGAAGGAGAGACGAAGGAGGGCTCCGAGGAGGCCACACCATAGGCTCGCGCGGGTGGGCCCCTGCCGCGCCACCAGGTGGTGTGGCCCCTCGAGCCTCCACCGACATCGCCCTTCGCCTATATATTGCCTCAGACGCGAAAACCCTAAAATACGAAGTCATATTTCCAGAAGAGTTCCACAGCACCGCCGCCATCGACGACAAGTTTCGAGGGACAGAAGTCTCTGTTCCGGCACGCTGCCGGGATGGGGAATTGCCCCAGGAGTCATCTCCATCGACACCACCGCCATCTTCATCGCCGCTGCTGACTCCCATGATGAGGAGGGAGTAGTTCTCCCCGAGGCTGAGGCTCTACCGGTAGCTATGTGGTTCATCTCTCTCTCCCATGGTGTGATCTTTATGTGATCATGTGTATTGCTAGTATCGCGAATACATTAATAATGTTTATGCTACTCAAGTGATTTTGTCTAGTTTCTGGAGTCATTGTGACAACACGGTATCAAGGTGACAGTGTGGGTACTTGTGTGACTCTATGAATAATTTAGATATCTATCATGGCTTATTCTTGGGAACTGTGGTGTTTGTTTACTCAGACTTTGAGGAGTGCTTTTGCAGCCCTACACGTAGTACTCTTGTGTTATCAAGAAGGAGAATAATCCCGAGCAGTATTTACTTGTGTTTAGTTGTGCTAATCTAGTTGAATATGTAGATGTTACTCTTTATCTATTATGCACTCTATAGGTTACTTTAATATGAACTCCGGTACTCTCCACGGTGTAAAGGTGACAGTGTATGCACCGTGTGTGATTCCTTTATGACGTTGTGGAGCTTGTTTACTCCGGCTTGAGGTGTGCTTTTGTAGCCCTACACAATGAATGGTGTTTGTTATCCAACAAGAGTGTTTAAGAGTAGCTTTTACTTATTCAGTTATGAGATCATTGTTGAGAGTGTCCACTAGTGAAAGTATGATCCCTAGGCCTTGTTTCTAAGCATTGAAACACCGTTTACATCAAGTTTTGCTACATGTTTGCTTGCTGCCATCTTTATTTCAGATTGCAGTTACTACTTATAATCATCCCTATCACTTGTATTTCACTATCTCTTCGCCGAACTAGTGCACCTATACATCTGACAAGTGTATTGGGTGTGTTGGGGACACAAGAGACTTCTTGTATCTTAATTGCAGGGTTGCTTGAGAGGGATATCTTTGACCTCTACCTCGCTGAGTTCGATAAACCTTGGGTGATTCACTTAAGGGAAACTTGCTGCTGTTCTACAAACCTCTGCTCTTGGAGGCCCAACACTGTCTACAAGAATAGAAGCACACGTAGCATCACTCCCGCAAAGCGCTTTCTTTATAGCCATATAGCTAGGCTTCTTACTTGTTGTTTTATTGTGGACGAAGCTCATGAGGGAGCTTGAACTTTGATGGTTCCCTCTTCCTTGGAAAGTGTTCCATGCACTTCTTGTGTGGAAACTGAAACTTTACATTCCCTTCCTTTGAATCAATGATAGCACCTGTGGTACGAAGAAAAGGTCTTCCAAGAATAATAGGACTAGAGGTTTTATTCCCCATATCCATGATTAGAAAATCACAGGCACAAAAGTCATATGTAACTCTACCATAACATCACTTACTTTTCCCAAAGCATGTTTAATAGAGTCATCAGCAGTGCTAGTTCAATAGAGCATTTTTCAAGATTTTTCAATTCAAGCACTTCATATAGTTCTTTAGATAAAACAGAGACACTAGATTCTAGATCAAGTATGGCATGGTGTGTCTCTTTTCCAATAGTTACTAGTACCTTAGGTATCCACATATCCCCAAGCTTAGGTGGTATCATAGCCTCTTGGTTGTACCTAGCAATCTTTTCTTTCAAGACATGATTAGCAATATAAGAACCAAAACCTGCTTGGTTAGTGTTGATGGAAGGATCACTTGCAAATTTTTGTAAGATAGATATTAATTCATGCAAGCTACAATTTTCTAAGTCAAGCAAAGGATCCTTGACTTCATTAAGCATTTTAACTTCCTCAACTTCAACCTCTTTCATTACCCCAATAGATTCTTTAGCAACTCTCTCTTGCTCATGAATGTGTTCCCAAGACTTATTGATAACCTCTTGGCAATATTTTATGTGTCCTCATGTTTTTGGGCTGTAATGATGCTCTTTAATGATGAGACTTCCTTAGTAAGCTGATCTACCCTTTCAAACAAAGCATCTTGTTTTCAAACTTAGAGATAAATTCCTTATTAAGCTCTTTTTGGGTAGATATAAAAGATCTAATGGTGTTTTCCAAGTCACTAGAAACATTACCACTAGAAGCATATTTATTTGGCACATATGGGGGTTTATTATAAGAGTTATAATTGTTGTTACCATACCCATTATTACCATAGTTCCTAATGAAGTTGACATCAATATTTTCAGAATTGTTACCAACTAGTTCTTGCAAAGGAACATTTTCAACACTAGGTTTATTAAGCAAAGCAAGAATAGTATCCATCTTAGATGACAAATCATTAGTTTTTTCAATAGAGTTCACTTTCTTAGAAGGATTAGGTGCCCTATCAGTATGCCATTGACTATAGTTTTGTAAAATGCTTTCCAATATATTTTTAGCTTCTACTATAGTCTTACTCATAAAAGCACCTCCAGCAGCAGAATCAAGTATGTTTCTAGACATGTAGTTTAAACCATTGTAGAAAGAGTGTAATATGGTCCATTCATTAACTCCATGTGAGGGACAAGTTCTAAGCATAAGTTTTATCCTATCCCAAGCCATAGCAACATGTTCATTTTCATTTTGCCTAAAAGAAAGGATGTTGTTTCTATTTTGCAAAATTTTAACAGGGGGATAATATTTCTTAATGAAAGCTTCTTTTAGATCATCGCAAGAATTAATACTACCAGATGGCAAGGAATGCAACCACTCTTTAGCTTTTCCTCTAAGTGAAAAAGGAAATAACTTCAGTTTTAGGATATCACTTTCCACATTTTTAAACTTTTGCATGTCACATATTTCAACAAAGTCATGAAGATGCATAGAGGCATCCTCCATAGCACTACCACCAAATTGTTCCCTAGTTATCAAGTTCAACAAACTAGGACTTACTTCATAACTCTCAGCATTTATCTTAGGTGTGGCAATAGCTCTCGTGATAAATTGATCATTAGGAGTGTTTGTGTAGTCACACAACTTAGTTCTTTCTCCCATTTTAGCAAGTTTTTTTTGGTATTTTTGATTTTTTATGCAAAACTGAAATAAATATGATATGATATGCAATGACACTAACAAAACAAATAAATTGCTTTGTAAGTAAAGATGGATAAGATGGTGCTCACGTAGGTGCAACCTCCCCAAGCTTAGGTGTTAGCACAAGTTGGTGACGTTGACTTTGTTGTGAGATGAATGCGATGATGCACACCCTTGGATAAATCTCTCAGCTACGATTCCCCGGCAACGGCGCCAGAAAACGTCTTGATGATCCCGAAGAGCAAGTCTTGATGCCTGCACAAATAAACGGGATTAGGTTGAGACTCCAAGTGCAGAGTGTATAGTAAGTGGAAGACAGTTTTCCCCACGAGGGGTGACTCGAGGGTTTAATATCGAACTCTCGGGGAATCTGAAGTGGTAGATTTATCTTCTTATCCTTCTTTTGGTTACCTACAAAACAAGGTTAGATGTTTTGGTCCTCAACCTCACCTGTGGTTGTCAAGCACAAGGTGTAAGAATGATATCAGGATAGTTATGCAATGCAACAAGAAATAAATATGCAATGTTGGTGGATGCAATGGTAAATGATATTTTTGGGTTTTGAATGATGTATGCAAGATGAAAAGTATTTTTGTATTTTCGGATTTAATGATGGCTGAAAATATAAAAGTGATATATGGTGTTGGAAAGGTGTTTCTTATGATTAAAAATGGACTGGGGTTCATGGTTTCACAAATGCACTCTCTCTTTATAAAGTGGTAGACAATGGAACACACAAAGTTAACATATGAGATTGCAACACAGGGTTTGATAACAAGTTACTTAGATATATGGGCATCACGTCCTAACATAGAGATCTTTTGGTTATTAACCTCTCTTATACTCCACCAAGATGCGAACTAAATCATAACACCTCAGTAATTAAGATAACTCAGAGTATAGCATTAAGTATCATGACATGAAGTGAAAATAAGAACATGCTAGATCTAGTCATGGAGTAGTGGCAATGGTCACGCCCACATCCCGGTAGCATGGTATTTTAGTTTATCCCTAGTGAGGCAACAAAGTAAGGTAAAGATACCAAAGTGGATCGCAGAACTTTCTCTCACGTTCACTGCACTAGCCACCCCCCGTTACTCCAACTAATGCACACGTTCCCCCACACACGCTCTCATAAACATGCTTGATCAAAACAAGTAGACAAGAACGGGGTACATAATATGCATCTATACTCATAACTGAAACAAACATTGCAATCTCAAACATATATTAACTCATAAAGATCCACCACAAAGGTATTACAACGGTGACCGTAATCATGTTCAGCAGCTCATACGGTGCTAATTAGTGAAGCTCAAGAGAGGAGAGATACATAAGTTACTTCCCAAACCCATAGTCCAGAGGTGGACTACTCCCTCTTCATCATGGAGACGGTGGAGAAGTCGATGGAGAAGATGGAGACCACGCCGGCAGCGCCCCGCCGGAGTTTTCCCCCTCCAATCTGCAGCTCCTGATCTCCATTTCGGTGTTTCTGTGTTTGTTCGGCGCTCCTTCCAGAGAACGTCGGGGGACCTTTTTTATAGGCATTTTTAGGTCAAGACGATGTCGGTGGAGAAGAGATCGAAGGCAACGGAGCCACGAGGCCCGAACGGGTGGGTCCCACGTGGCCTGGTACTGTGGCCGCGTGGGCCATGCCCGTTTGGCCCTCGGGTCTCCGTTTGCTTGCCTCCTTTTTCCGTAGTCCTTCTTCCTTCCAAATATTGACGCCCGTAAATTTCCAGGTGATTTCGTTGACGTTTGGGTCCCTGAAACATTAAAATACAAAACTAGGGTTTTCTGCCTGCGCAGGGTTAATTCCATAAAAATAGGAAACCATTAAGATATTTCCAAAATCATGATAAAACATTGATATAACCCTTATATGATGCAAATATGATTGGAATATAAGCAATTAAAGTGCAAAGTTCATGTATGCATTTTACATGCATCAACGACGGCACTGAAGTTTCCTGTCTTATGCCCTTGCTGGCACAAGACGGCTGATCCACCGCCCTACCCTGTTGATCCGGTAACATCGACGACGACTAGCTCTGCACAGACACCAGGTGCTGAATCTTCTCTTCTATATGATCAACAAACACTTGTGTACCAATGAATTCCTTCAATTCCAGCAGCACTGCACCCCAAGAACCAACAAATTGAATCATACCACAGTTCCAGCAGCACTGCACCACAGAACCAAGAAATTAAATCAGTTTATGTCAAAATAAAAACCCGTGGACCACACAGCCATTCCATAAGTAACTGCAATATCCCCGCTTGATAGGTTTTCCATGGTGATTGCCTCTGGTGCAACCTTCACTGATTTATATCCAGTTTTACATCAATGCATACATTCATTGAACCTTCACTGCAATATTCCCACTCCTTTATAAAATGCAATTACAACGTTGATACGTAACCCTAGGAAGCAATGTTGCATACATATACGCTATATGAGGTGATTGTGTGCCATATTGTTGTGGCAGTACATAACATATGTAAAACGGTGTCAACCTTGTGGAAAGCGTTACTATTTTTCATCAAGTCATAAAGAACCAAAGGAATAGAGATAACGAATCTGGTCTTACCACAATGACGAAGATGAAGATTCTTCTTCCTCTCTTCCTCATTAGTGTCGTCCCAATAATAGAAATAAAGTTCTGTTAAATAACAGAATAAATTGAACAAGGTGCATTCTTATTTCTGATGTTTACAAAAATACATAGTTATATACCCACACTGGAAGCAGATTTACAAAATAATACATAGTTATATACCCACACTGTCTTCACTAGCACAAAATTGAACTACACTACACTTAACCATTATTTCCAGGAAAAAGGAAAAGGACCAAAGACGTTAGAAAATGGGACATTGCATAATCTTAGTATTCATATGATATCAGACCTTTGAGAATGTCCACAAATATGACCAATTTGAAACTATGCACGCATAAATAGTCAAGTGCGAGTAAGCAACCATAACAATATCAGCAACAAGCAATATCATTTGCAGCAAGAAAATGGATAAAGTATTTGAATTCATATGCTATCAATATTTGAAATCTCAGATAGACTCATCTCAAAACTATACATACGCTAGATAACCAAGTGTGACTACTGCATGGTACAAAGAAGTGTGAATAGCACATTGATGACGTGGATCACACGCTCGTTGGGAGACCCCAAGAGGAAGGTATGAAGCAGTGTAGCAGCAGTTTCCCTCAGTATGAAACCAAGGTTTAATCGAACCAGTAGAAGCAAGAAATCACTTCTGAAGGTTGTTGGTGGCGCCGTTTACTCGATCACCGATGTCTACATGTGCTTCTATTCTTGTAGACAGTGTTGGGCCTCCAAGAGCAGAGGTTTGTAGAACAGCAGCAAGTTTCCCTTAAGTGAATCACCCAAGGTTTATCGAACTCAGGGAGGTAGAGGTCAAAGATATTCCTCTCAAGCAACCCTGCAATTAAGATACAAGAAGTCTCTTGTGTCCCCAACACACCCAATACACTTGTCAGATGTATAGGTGCACTAGTTCGGCGAAGAGATAGTGAAATACAAGTGATAGGGATGATTATAAGTAGTAACTGCAATCTGAAATAAAGATGGCAGCAAGCAAACATGTAGCAGAACTTGATGTAAACGGTGTTTCAATGCTTAGAAACAAGGCCTAGGGATCATACTTTCACTAGTGGACACTCTCAACAATGATCTCATAACTGAATAAGTAAAAGCTACTCTTAAACACTCTCTTGTTGGATAACAAACACCATTCATTGTGTAGGGCTACAAAAGCACACCTCAAGCCGGAGTAAACAAGCTCCACAACGTCATAAAGGAATCACACACGGTGCACACACTGTCACCTTTACACCGTGGAGAGTACCGGAGTTCATATTAAAGTAACCTATAGAGTGCATAATAGATAAAGAGTAACATCTACATATTCAACTAGATTAGCACAACTGAACACAAGTAAATACTGCTCGGGATTATTCTCCTTCTTGATAACACAAGAGTACTACGTGTAGGGCTGCAAAAGCACTCCTCAAAGTCTGAGTAAACAAACACCACATTCCCAAGAATAAGCCATGATAAATGTCTAAATTATTCATAGAGTCACACAAGTACCCACACTGTCACCTTGATACCGTGTTGTCACAATGACTCCAGAAACTAGACAAAATCACTTGAGTAGCATAAACATTATTAATGTATTCAGCGATACTAGCAATACACATGATCACATAAAGATCACACCATGGGAGAGAGAGATGAACCACATAGCTACCGGTAGAGCCCTCAGCCTCGGGGGAGAACTACTCCCTCCTCATCATGGGAGTCAGCAGCGGCGATGAAGATGGCGGTGGTGTCGATGGAGATGACTCCGGGGGCAATTCCCCGTCCCGGCAGCGTGCCGGAACAGAGATTCTGTCCCCCGAAACTTGTCGTCGATGGCGGCGGCGCTGCGGAACTCTTCTGGAAATATGACTTGTGTTTTAGGGTTTTCGCGTCTGAGGAATATATAGGCGAAGGGGCGATGTCGGCGGACCCGAGGGGCCCACACCACCTGGTGGCGGCAGGGGGCCCACCCGCGCCAGGTGTGGTTTGGCCACCTCGGTGCCTCCTTCGTCTCTCCTTCGGACTCCGTGACGTGCTGGAAAAATAGGGACGTGGCCTTTTGTTTCGTGCAATTCCGAGAATATTCGCAGAAGTACTTTTCTGAAACCAAAAACAGCAGAAAACAGGGAACTGGCACTGTGGCATCTTGTTAATAGGTTAGTCCCAGAAAATGCATAAAAGTGATATGAAGTGTATATAAAACATGTAGCAAATGGTATAATATAAGCATGGAACATCAGAAATTATGATACGTTGGAGACGTATCAAGCATCCCCAAGCTTAGTTCTACTCGTCCTCGAGTAGGTAAAACGATAACAACAAATAATTTCTGAGGAGACATGCTTTCACACAATCTTGATCAATATATTGCAAGGCTCATGTCATGAATGAAGTGACTCAAAGCAATGGTCTATAGTTTGCTAACAAATAGATAAAGAGTAAACAATGAATCATATAAGCAAAAACTTTTCATGAATAGTACTTTCAAGACAAGCATCAAAAAGTTTTGCATAAGAGGTAACTCATAAAGCAATAGATTCAAAGTAAAAGGCATTGAAGCAACACAAAGGATGATTAAGTTTCAGCATTGCTTTCAACTTGTAACATGTATATCTCATGGATAGTTGTCAACATAAAGCAATATAACAAGTGCAATAAGTAAATGTAAGAATCAATGCACACAAAGTTGACACAAGTGTTTGCTTCTAAGATAGAAAGGAGTAGGTAAACTGACTCAACATAAAGTAAAAGATAGGCCCTTCGCAGAGGGAAGCAGGGATTAAATCATGTGCTAGAGCTTTTTAAGTTTTCGAAAGCATATAGAGAGCACAAAATAAGTATTTGAGAGGTGTTTGTTGTTGTCAACGAATGGTAGTGGGCACTCTAACCCCCTTGTCAACCAGACTTTCAAGAGCGGCTCCCATGAAGGACGTTATCTCTACCAGCAAGGTAGATCATCCCTCTTCTCTTTTGTTTACACATGTATTTTAGTTTCTTTATAGATGACACTCCTCCCAACCTTTTGCTTACACAAGCCATGGCTAACCGAATCCTCGGGTGCCTTCCAACATTCACATACCATGGAGGAGTGTCTATTTGCAAATTAAGTTGCTTACTGATAAATCAGGGCAAAACATGTGAAGAGAATTATTAATGAAAGTTGTAATTAATTGGGGCTGGGCACCCCGTTGCCAGCTCTTTTTGCAAATTATTGGATAAGCGGATGTATATGCCACTAGTCCATTGGTGAAAGTCTGTCAGAAGTAAATGACAAGATTGAAAGATAAAACACCACATACTTCCTCATGAGCTATAAAACATTGACACAAATAAGGAGTAATAAAGTTTTGAATAGTTTAAAGGTAGCACATGAAATATTTACTTGGAATGGCAGGAAATACCACATAGTAGGTAGGTATGGTGGACACAAATGGCATGGGTTTTGGCTCAAGTTTGGATGCACGAGAAGCATTCCCTCTCAGTACAGAGTTTAGGCTAGCAAGGTTGTTTGAAGCAAACACAAGTATAAACCGGTACAGCAAGAATCACATAAAAACATATTGCAAGTATTATAAGACTCTACACTGTCTTCCTTGTTGCTCAAACATTTTACCAGAAAATATCTAGACCTTAGAGAGAACAAATATGCATCCCAAGTCTCAACAAGCTCTACGGTAGTTCTCCACTACTAGGCTTTAACTACATGATGCAAGAGCTTAAACATGATCTACTTGAGAGCTCAAAACAATTGCAAAGCATCAAATCGAAACAAGACAATGATCTACAAGAATGCATATGTCTTTTCCAATACCAACTACTACATGTAGCATTTTCTTTCTTCCAAACAAACACCAATCAATTTATTTAAACATAAACTCTCCAAATGATAATATAATGCAGCAAGAGAGTATTTATAAACAAGTGCTAACAGCTCGAAGAGATGCATGAAAAACAGGAGCTAAAAGCACTGCAGTAGCTAGTTAAGAATACTCAACAAATATAAGTGAAGAACATGAGTATTCACATGAAAAAGCGGAGCGTGTCTCTCTCCCACACAAGGATTGCTAGGATCCGAATTTATTCAAACAAAAACAAAAAAATAAAAGCACACAGACGCTCCAAGTAAAGCGCATAAGATGTGAAAGAATTAAAATATAGTTTCACTAGAGATGACCTGATAAGTTGTTGATGAAGAAGGGGATGCCTTGGGCATCCCCAAGCTTAGACGCTTGAGTCTCTCTGAATATGGTTGGGATGAACCACGGGGGCATCCCCAAGCTTAGGCTTTTCACTCTTCTTGATCACATAATATCACCCTTCTCGCTTGATCCTTGAAAACTTCCTTCACACCAAACTCAAGACAGTTCTCATTAGAGGGTTAGTGCATAATCAAAAATTCTCATATTCTGTAATGATACAATCATTCCCAAAGCTTCTGGACATTAGCTACAGCCACCAATGCTTTGTGGAGCAAAGAAATCCACACAAACACAGTAAAAGAGCGAATGCAAAACAAAAGGCAGAATCTGTCAAAAACAGAACAGTCTGGAAGACGAATTTTTTCGAGGCACTTAAGTTGCTCAGATGGATCTGGCCAAAATAATGAAAGTTGCGTACATATCTCAGGAAGATGCGTGATTTTTTCAGAATTTTTGAATTTTCTACAGGGAGAAAGCTCAAATCGTGACAGCTAAAAATCTGTACTGCGCAGAAATCCAAATCTTGCATCAACTTTCAATATAGAACTTTACTTGGCACAACAATGCGATAAAATAAAGATACAAAGGAGTTGCTACAGAAGTAACAACACCTTGACTCCAAAAAGAAAAAAAAATAACAGAAAATAAAAACAATGGGTTGTCTCCCATAAGCGCTTTTCTTTAAAGCCTTTTAGCTAGGCATAGTGATTTTGATGATGCTCTCATGTATAAGAGTTGAATAAAGAGAGCATCAAAAGCAAATAAAACACATTTAATCTAACCACTTCTATGCAAAGGAGTCTTGTAAGAAAAAATCAATGAAGAACAAAGTGACTAGCATAGAAAGCAAAACAAGTGCAACTTCAAAAATTTCAACATAAAGAGAGGAGACTTAATATTATTGTGATATATGAAATCGTGTCTCCCTCTCTCATAAGGACCAGTAGGTCTTAAAGTACCCAGCAAATAAAAGCAAATCAAGAGAAAGCTCAAAACTTCATCATAAAGAGAGTTTTAGTAACATGAAGATTTCTATAACCATACTTTCCTCTCTCAAAATAATTTTCAGCGGCATCATGAATAAACTCAACAATATAGCTATCACATAAAGCATTCTTATCATGATCCACATGCATAAAGTATCATTACTCTCCACATAAGCATAATCATTATAATAGTGAGAGTAAAAGTATCACATCCATCATTGTAATCATCATAAATTAGGAGGCATAGAATAATCAAATGATTTTTATCCTCAATAGTAGATGGACTGAGAATATCATATTCATCATTGTAAACATCATATATAGGAGGCATATCATAATCAACATAAACTATATCCTCAATAGTAGGTGGACTGAAAATATCACAATGATTATAATCATCATATATTGGAGGCAAAGTATTATCAAAGCAAATTTCCTCCTTAAAGCTTGGGGGACTAAAAATATCATATTCATCACAACCAGCTTCCCCAAGCTTAGACTTTTCCATAGCATTGGCAATAATGGTGTTCAAAGAATTTATAGTAATACCATTGCTACCATCATGCAAACAAGCCTCCATAGGTTTTTTAATTTTCTCTTCAAAAGCATCATGTCCTAATTCAATATAAAGTTCATAAAGATCTCTAATTTTTTTGTTGTTTTCCATTAAGCCTAACTAGTGAAAATAAAAACAAGAAACAAAAAGATATAATTGCAGAATCTAAAGGAAATAACTTCGAGCACTCACACACTAGCAACAATACTAGAAAATAGCTTGTAGCCAGAGGATGTGAATACCTTTTACCTTACCTCCCCGGCAACGGCGCCAGAAAATAGCTTGATGTCTACGTTGCTTCTATTCTTGTAGACAGTGTTGGGCCTCCAAGAGCAGAGGTTTGTAGAACAGCAGCAAGTTTCCCTTAAGTGAATCACCCAAGGTTTATCGAACTCAGGGAGGTAGAGGTCAAAGATATCCCTCTCAAGCAACCCTGCAATTAAGATACAAGAAGTCTCTTGTGTCCCCAACACACCCAATACACTTGTCAGATGTATAGGTGCACTAGTTCGGCGAAGAGATAGTGAAATACAAGTAATATGGATGATTATAAGTAGTAACTGCAATCTGAAATAAAGATGGCAGCAAGCAAACATGTAGCAGAACTTGATGTAAACGGTGTTTCAATGCTTAGAAACAAGGCCTAGGGATCATACTTTCACTAGTGGACACTCTCAACAATGATCTCATAACTGAATAAGTAAAAGCTACTCTTAAACACTCTCTTGTTGGATAACAAACACCATTCATTGTGTAGGGCTACAAAAGCACACCTCAAGCCGGAGTAAACAAGCGCCACAACGTCATAAAGGATCACACACGGTGCACACACTGTCACCTTTACACCGTGGAGAGTACCGGAGTTCATATTAAAGTAACCTATAGAGTGCATAATAGATAAAGAGTAACATCTACATATTCAACTAGATTAGCACAACTGAACACAAGTAAATACTGCTCGGGATTATTCTCCTTCTTGATGAACAAGAGTACTATGTAGGGCTGCAAAAGCACACCTCAAAGTCTGAGTAAACAAACACCACAATTCCCAAGAATAAGCCATGATAAATGTCTAAATTATTCATAGAGTCACACAAGTACCCACACTGTCACCTTGATACCGTGTTGTCACAATGACTCCAGAAACTAGACAAAATCACTTGAGTAGCATAAACATTATTAATGTATTCAGCGATACTAGCAATACACATGATCACATAAAGATCACACCATGGAGAGAGAGATGAACCACATAGCTACCGGTAGAGCCCTCAGCCTCGGGGGAGAACTACTCCCTCCTCATCATGGGAGTCAGCAGCGGCGATGAAGATGGCGGTGGAGTCGATGGAGATGACTCCGGGGGCAATTCCCCGTCCCGGCAGCGTGCCGGAACAGAGATTCTGTCCCCCGAAACTTGTCGTCGATGGCGGCGGCGCTGCGGAACTCTTCGTGGAATATGACTTCGTTTTAGGGTTTTCGCGTCTGAGGCAATATATAGGCGAAGGGGCGATGTCGGCGGACCCCGAGGGCCCACACCACCTGGTGGCGCGGCAGGGGGCCCCCGCGCCTGGGTGTGGTTTGGCACCTCGTGCCTCCTTCGTCTCTCCTTCGGACTCCGTGACGGTGCTGGAAAAATAGGGACGTGGCCTTTTGTTTCGTGCAATTCCGAGAATATTCGCAGAAGTACTTTTCTGAAACCAAAAACAGCAGAAAACAGGGAACTGGCACTGTGGCATCTTGTTAATAGGTTAGTCCCAGAAAATGCATAAAAGTGATATAAGTGTATATAAAACATGTAGCAAATGGTATAATATAAGCATGGAACATCAGAAATTATAGATACGTTGGAGACGTATCAATCACC